>JBBGZY010000533.1:3960000-4315393 GCA_037952925.1 Lithobates clamitans
ACATGCTGTGCTGAAATGAAGGCTATAGGGTGGAATTACTAAATGCAAATAGACTGTGCAATTTGCAAAGTGCAGTTGCACTATGCAAGTTCAGTTGCTCTAGACTAGAGCTTGATGGATAAATATGTGCCTTTATTATTTTTTGTTTTGGGAGCCTGTAAAGCATTGCACAAGTGATCAGCAGATTGCTGATGCCATTCAGGTCTCCTGCAGATCTGTCAGTGTATCGGCTTGCTTGTACTTTGTACAAGCAAGCCGATACATCCTGACAGGAAGTCTCAATGAACTACCACAACGCTCACATCGCTGTGGTAGTTCGATGAAAACTACAATCCGACAGCCGCAAAGGCTGCTGGACCTTGTCTTTTTCTATTCACGGAGGATTTTGAATAAGTGACTATGAATAGGTCTGTGAATGAGGACTGTGAATAAGACTTTTTTGAATTGTGGCAGCAGACACGGGGAAAAGATTCCCAGTCTGCTGTCACAGCGGGGATTGGGGGGGGGGCGCGCGCGAGGGCCGCTGCATTCTTAACATGTTACATGTTACTCCCTGAATATGTGTGTAACATGTTATGAAAGATGAACTTATCTTTTGATAAATGAGCAGAAGCTCTACTGACTTCCATCATCCAATCATGTTCAAGCACAAATGCTGTTTTTCTAATTTTCTCTGCACGTGATTGGGTATTCTTTGCAAAGTGAAAGTTTACCTCATTTACTAAGCTCTAGAACAACTGCACTTGCAGAGTGCAACTGCACTTTGCGAAGTGCACAGTCTATTTGTCTTTAGTAAATAAACCCCTATGTCCACAGCACCACCCTGCTCCAAAACATTAATGACATAGTAAAGAAATTAAATTTGATTAGTCTAACGTGATATGCCTTCATTAAGCCATGCTGCTTTGGGTTCAGCAAGTTGTATGTTTTTAGGTGATTAATGATCCTTCTTTTCAGGAGTAATTCCATTAACTTGACTACAACAGATGTTAAACTCACTGGCCTGTAATTGCCAGCTCCTACCTTGCTGCCCTTCCAGTGGATAGGTACAATGTGAGCTGTCCGCCAGACAGGGGGAACTTCTCCTGTTTGAAGAGAATGCTTTAAAAGATCCGGTAATGGTCCAACAACTATACCTCAAAGTTCTTTAAGAACTCTGGGATGAATACCATCAGAGCCTATTGCTTTATTAACCACTTAAGCCCTGGACCATTTGGTTGCCCAAAGACCAGAGCACATTTTGCGATTCGGCACTGCGTCGCTTTAACTGACAATTGCGCGGTCGTGTGACGTGGCTCCCAACAAAATTGATGTCCTTTTTTCCCACAAATAGAGCTTTCTTTTGGTGATATTTGATCACCTCTGCGGTTTTTATTTTTTGCGCTATAAACAAAAATAGAGCGACAATTTTGAAAAAAAAAACATTATTTTTTACTTTTTGCTATAATAAATATCCCCAAAAAATATATAAAAAACATTTCTTTTCCTCAGTTTAGGCTGCTACGTATTCTTCTACATATTTTTGGTAAAAAAAAAAATCACAATAAGCGTTTATTGATTGGTTTGCGCAAAAGTTATAACGTTTACAAAATAGGGGTTAGTTTTATGGCATTTTGATTAATAATTTTTTTTATTTTTACTAGTAATGACAGCGATCTGCGATTTTTATTGTGACTGTGACATTATGGCGGACACATCGGACAATTTTGACACATTTTTGGGAACATTGTCATTTTTAGAGTGATCAGTGCTATAAAATTGCACTGATTACTGTAAAAATGACACTGGCAGTGAAGGGGTTAACCACTAGCTGGCTAGGAAGGGGTTAAGTGAGTCCTAGGGATGTGTTCTAACTGTTAGGGGGCGTGGCTACGTGTGACACATCACTGATCATAGCTCCCGATCACAGGGAGCTATGATCAGTGACAGTGTCACTAGGCAGAACAGGGAGATGCTTGTTTACATTAGCATCTCCCTGTAGCACCGCCCATAAAAGATCTGAGATACAGGCATCATTTTTTACAAACATGTACACTGTGTAGAATGTATTGATAGAACAGAGGGGCTGGCAGTAATAATTCTTTACCTTTACAACCACTTTAATATTGTGTGTGGCTTCCTTTTGTCAGTTTTTATACACTTCTCTATCAGCTACACTTTCTGTTTCCTTGAATCTTCTATATTTTGATTTTTTTTCCCTTACTCTCCTATTTACCTCTTTAGAGAACAATATTGTTTTTTCTTCTGTTTACTCTTACTAATTTGCCTGACATATAATCTGGTCACCTCCTGAATGGTAGACTTCACAGTGTCCACTGATTACTGACTCCTGTCATTTTGCTCCAACCTATTTTATTCTTATTTTAGAAATTTACCCATTTTGGCAAAATGTGTCCTTTTGAAATACTAAAAAAATCTCAAACAAGTTTTGAGCACCCCCTGTTGCTATTACTGGCAAGGAAGAATTGTCAAAATGACAGCCAGTAATTGCTTTGTATTAATCAGCAGGAGCAGGTGTCAAAATGCAGCCGTTTCTGTGCATGACACTTTTTCCAGATAGTCTATAAGGACTCGTTCACATGTGTGTCCATACCATGTGTTTATGTAGCATTTATTCAGCTTATTTAAAGCCTGATTACCGCCCTTCAACACCTGCCATGAATATTACAATGGCACCACACAGTGCTGTTTACACAGGAGCAGTAGTGCTATGTCGTGTTAAAAATTAAGCAGCGTGTCGCTTTCATGGGGCATCAACGCTTGTCAGCCACCTCCATTGATTTCAATGGTAATGCTCTATAAGCACACTTTAACGGCACCTAGAGCATTTATGTAATTAATTTATGAAGTATTAGCTGGGCGTTTGGGGAAGGCAATGGAGGCTCCTTTATCCCAGAATGCACTGGGAAATAAAGAATTAGGGCACAGCAGCTTCAGTCACTTCCTGTTGGTACAGAGCAGCACTGTGGTAGCATCATTTGCTTCTGTCTAATAGCAAAATCATGAAGCCATCAGCAATACTGACAGTGCCAGGTAGGAGAAGAGGCATTGAGTATTATTGTGTGGCAAAGCTTTTTGTTTCAGCAAACCTGAGCTGGACCAAGCCAAGTGTCAAAGTGATCAAAGTATACGAATCTTGCTGAAAATTAACAAAATAACTGCTATCAATCACACCACAACCTAACTATGCCTCATATTAGATCATTACCTCTATATCACTTCCCCTTTAGGCACTTACCACTAGAAAAGCAAGACTTCCATGGGCATTTAACAAGCGTTGGTGAAGCGATTTCAGTGCTTCATAAACACAATGAAAATACGTCATAAACACATCACAAATGCTCTAGGAGCATTTAGTGAGCGTTGCTTCGTTCTTCATAATCAACACGTGTGTGAACGAGCCCCAAGTGTAGTTGGGTAAATAAAATGAATGATTGCATTGTTTCATTGTATTTGCCATTTAATTCATATGTAGATCAAATGTGTGACCTTTGATGTGCATATGACATCACTTGAAGAAACCTTACTTTTGTGGTCCTGTCCTAAAATAAAACCTTTCTGAAGGGCAATCCTCCCTCTTTTCTCATACTTTTCAACCCAGTAACTGAGCCTGACCCAGTGAATGACCCAGTCATCATTCTTCTCCACATGAATAACACAGACCCCAGCAAATATTAAAAAAAAAATCCTTAGTGCTAGAATGATAGAATGACTATACTAAAATTCTGGAAACAATCTTATACATCCACAGTCCATCATTAAAGTAGAGTAGTGGTGGTCAAAAGGGCCTCACATAATATTAAGGGATCATTCGGTATGAAAGACAGCAGACACACAACAGAATATAGTCAAAAACTGCAGGCATGATGCAAAAGATGGTCAGAGATTGCAGATATGATGGAAGAAATGGTCAGAAACTGCGGACATAATACAGGAGATGATCAGAGACTGTGGACATGATGCAGCAGATGGTCAGAGACTGTGAATATGATGCAGAAGATGGTCAGAGACTGCAGTCACGGTGCAAGAGATGGCCAGAGATAGCAGACATGATGCAAGAGATGGTCAGATACTGCGGACATAACACAAGAGATATTCCGAGACTGTAGACATGATACAAGAGATGGTCAGAGACTGAAAACACGATAAAAGGGATGGTTGGAGACTGCAGACATGATACAAGAGACAATTGGAGCCTACATGCATGATACAAAAGATGATCGGAGACTGCGGGCATGATACAAGAGATGATCAGAGACTGCAGTTATGAAAGAGTTGGTCAGATACTGTGGACGCGATCCAAGAGATAGCCAAAGACAGTGGACATGATACAAGAGATGGCTAGAGGCTGCCATGAGAAATGGGTAGAGGCTGTGGTCATGATACAAGAGATGGTGAGAGACTATAGCCATGATAAGAGATAGTCAGAGACTGCGGAGGACATGCTGCAGGAGACTGTCAGAGACTGTGAACATGGTATAAGAATTGCTGGAGACTAGGAACATACTTCAAGAGACAGTCATACACTGAAGACACTACACGGGAGTGCTAGAGATCACAGCTATAACAGGGCAGTGGGAAAACATAGATTAGCGTCTGTAGGGGCCCTGAGGGCTGCACAAAAAGTTCCAAAGGGTCACATGTGGCCTCTAGCCACAGGTTGGGTACCAGGGTTGTAGACAAATAAACTTCATCTGTGCAGTTCAAACAACTCATGAACACTACCTGAGATATCGTCCACCTACACCTGCCTTCCAGCTACACTCTGAAGTACTTCCTGCTCTATTTCCCCTAGTGGAGGTGCCAGCAGGACTAGATGGATATTGTTAATATTACCCCACCTCCTCCCTCATTGCCCTTTAACCTTCCTTCTTCTAAGACCTTAACCTTAAATCTAATGCCGCGTACACACGAGCGGACTTTGTGGCATACTTTGCCCGGCGGACTTTTCGACGGACTTTACGACGGACTTTCTGAATGAACGGACTTGCCTACACACAATCAACCAAAGTCCGACGAATTCGTACGTGATGACGTACGACCGGACTAAAACAAGGAAGTTTATAGCCAGTAGCCAATAGCTGCCCTAGCGTGGCTTTTTGTCCGTTGAACTAGCATACAGACAAGCAGACTTTTCGACCGGACTCGAGTCCGTCGGATAGATTTGAAACATGTTTCAAGTCCGGCAAACTTTTGAGAAAAAAAAGTCCCCTGGAGCCCACACACGATCGAATTGTCCGACGGACTCCCGTACGCCGGAAAAGTTTGCCGGAAAGTCCACTCGTGTGTACGCGGCATAACTCCATGAAAAATCTTCACAAGTCTTTCCTAAAGCTGGCCATACACTATTAGATATTTGTGTTCATCCTACTAAGTGAATGAAAACAATCTAAAGCAGGCCATACATGATTTTTTTTTTTTTTCGTTCAACCAATGGGTCGAATAAAAAAAAAAATGATTCAATTCCCCCATCCACACCTTCAATGTGGATAGGGAAATCCTTTCTGCTGAGCTATTGTATTCTGCTGGTGGAGAGACTGATGGTTCGAGAAAAACCTGACAGGCTGGTTGTACACAAGTCGATAAATAGATCCTCCTGAGTCCATGAGGATTCCCCCCCTTACCTAACTTCTGTTCCTCCCTTATCTTTCACATGCCCTTTTCACTTTTGCTGGTTGTACATGAAACCTGGGTATCTGGCCCAGCGGACCTTTATAGGATTATGATTACTTCAAAACTCCTGAGCAGTTAATTACTGATTGAGTATATGTTTCTCTCGCCACACTATTTGTTTGACTGTGTAATTGATTTGTCCCCCTGCGTGGGTGCACTTGAAGCTTGCCATTCACTTGAAAACTCAATAAAAATTATTACTGCTGAACCAGACGAATTTCAGTTCATCTATGGCTGGCTTAACAGATTTCTTCATCCACATGAAAAGCGCAGATCAAAAAAATCCACCTGATGGGCTATTGCATTCTGACAGCCGCGAGTGGAGGCTTTCTGAATACCTGAACAGCAAATTGGATGCACCTACAGTTCGAGTGATAATTTTTCACCTGACTTCTTTGGTTTTTCAATTTAAGGATTTTGGGCAGGAGGGGGGGCACCCTTCATCAGGAACTGGATGAATTTCGAACAGTATACAGCCAGCTTAAAATTTGTACCACATATCCACATTTGCCACTACACCTACACTGTAATACAAAGCTAGCCCAAAAACCCACACAAGAGCCATAATTGACAATGCCTTCAGCCGAAAATGGTTCTAGACATTTCCTGGAAAGCCAACCCACTGCCTGTGTGTATGAAATTACTCTGTAATTATCACTGTTTTGTAAGCTGTTTATGCAAAAACCCTAATAAAACTATGAATGAAGAAGAAAACTTACAAATAACATTTTTAACTGTACTTTAACCACAATCAACCATATTTAACTCCACCTTCTTCTTAGTTATTATTATTCTGCTGCTTATTTTTCAATTTAAATTTTTTTATGGTTAATTTTTATTTTAAAGAGATTTTTTATTTTATTTTTATAAATAACAAACATGATATATTTACCTACTCTGTGTAATAGTTTTGTACAGTGCAGTCCCGACCCTGCTCTTCTCGTATCCCCCACTGGCACTCCTGGCTCCTCCCCCTGCCGAGTGGCCAATATATATATTTATGGTCGTGGCCCTAAGACTGAGACAAATGTGGATCACATAAACACGCGACAAGACTCACAACATAAATAGACCTGAGGTGTGGCTTTTGGTCATCTGGTAGGTATGGCAAGAAAAGGGGCCATACCCAAGATAAGTAATGGATGATTGTGGAGGAGAATTTACTGAGAAGTGCTGTAAAAAGGGGAATGAGAGGGAGGGTATCGTGCACTGGAACTGACAAAGAGGAAGGAGAAGTGGTCAGCTTAAATACCCTCCGGGCTCCTCCCATAAATTCAGGCCAGCATACTGGCCTTCTAATTTATGGTCGTGGCCCTAAGACTGAGACAAATGTGGATCAAATAAACACGCAACAAGACTCACAACATAAATAGACCTGAGGTGTGGCTTTTGGTCGTCTGGTAGGTATGGCAAGAAAAGGGGCCAAAAATAACCAGGTAGGGAAGTATCTTTATTGCCTCTAACCTCATTGAGTGAGCTTGGAGAAAGGGCCATCTTGAGGGTTTGGAATATATATCTGGTAAAGCAGGCAGACTTTCACCTGCCTAGCTTCTTGGTCACATGGTCTGGTACTCCCTGCTGAGATGTGGCTGAGGCTGCACTGATCCAAAGGAATGTCCAGAATACCGCCTGGGGTCTAGGCCTAAGTTGACCAGTAGGACCCCAACATGTTTAATAAACTGACTGCCACTCAGGGGGTTGACCGGAAAAGGCAGTAACGGGCTGGAGACTGGCTGGCTGGGTAGGTGAAAAAGCAGACGGTGAAAAGATCGTTGCTGGGCACCAGGCATTGCTGGTTTGAAAGAAGTTGTTGAGTTTTGGAGACCGTAAGATGAAGGACATAGTTGCTTGAATACCGGCCAGGTACAGCCTGATAGTGATATGAGCGAGAGCCAGCTGATATGAGCGAGAGCCAGCTGTGTGTGGCAATAAGATATAAAGGCTAGGACATGAGTGACGTTATCTGCTGTGGATAAGTGGCAAGGAACCTACGGTAGGTATTTCAGGCCGTGCGATAAGCCTTTAGTGTGTTGCTAGACAGTGAGTGGTTGATGAGCCGGGTTGCATTGGCAAGGTGTGGCTTCAATCCATTGTTAGTTGAGACCAAGGTGGGATAGGAGTGGATGATGGGTCGGCTCTGGGTTCCTGCTGGATGAATTACACAAAATTGAAGCGGGACAGTGCATTGGCTGCAGCATTGCACTTGCCAGGGATATGCTCACAGTAACTGTTAAATTTGGTGATGTAGTGATAATTGCAGCAGCCTGCGCAGGAACGACATGATGTGGAGCGACTTGGATCTACCCTTATTAATGATGTCTGCTGTTGTCTGTGGTGAAGAGCTCTGTCTGACCTGTCGACGTGTGGCCCCAGACTTGGGCTGCTGCCACGATGGGGTACATCTCGAACAATGACGAAGATCGAGGGAAACCAGGAATCAGGCAGATTTCTGGGGGCCAAGGTCTGGCGAACCAGTGATGGCCAAAAATTGCAGCAAAACCGGTGGAGGCTGCAGCATCTGCGACTACCTCGGGCAACTGAGCTGATACTGAGGGAATAACATTGATATGCCGTTCCAGTTGAAGAGGAACTCGTCCCACATAGCCAAGTCTGCTATCGCTGCTGAGTCTAGTCTGAGGACTTGGTCAGGTCCTGCACTTGGGCGAGAAAGACTAAGAGCCGTGAGATGAACAACCACCCCTGAGGAATAGTTCTCATAGCAAAATTGAGAATCCCTATCAAGGACTGCAGCTGTCTTTTAGTACACTCCTGTGACTGGGTAAACTCCTGAATGACCGACCTAACACAAGCTAATTTGTCAGAAGGCAGGCTAGGCTGCATAGCGTGCGTATCCATGACGATGCCTGAGAAACTTATGAAATGTGTTGGCCTTCCACTATGTGTTCATTGAGATTGTTGAAGACCTCTCTTAGCTTGTCTAGATCTACCAGGGGGTATCTCCAGGTGTTTGAGCAGAAAATCGTCCGGATAATGGATAACCCTGCGACACTGGGCCTGGTGTGACAGGTTCAAGTGAGGGACTGAGCGAAAATGTCGGCTTTGTGGGTGAAGTGGTGACAAAAAATTTCCGTGTCTGTGAGGCTCCAGTCAGAGCTGATCTGGAACTGGGCAAGTCTCGTTGCTGCTTTGGCTGAAAACGACCGATGGTAGTCGTAGAAGGCAAAACCTCCATATTTGTAAGCAAGATCTGTTACTGCATGAAGGTATAAGTCCAGCTCCTCCCTCCTGCTGAGGGTGGCTATACAAAGTACGTCTCTGAACATCCCGAAGGCCAAGGCGAACTCAGTGGCTGACAGCTTACGACTGAGGCTGGGGTCTCTCAACTTGACAACCACTGAGACATCCCCCAGGCGTATGATTTGTTGTCAGCTAAGTCATGGACTGAGATGAGCAGGGATGCCAATTGAAGTCTTTGTCCTCCAATATATCCTCCCCGACGCTGGTCGGGACAAGTTGAGCGTGGAGGACGATAGGTGCAGGGCCTGGTGTACCCGCAGAAGGAGAAGCTCTCATTGGGACCATGACCAGGTCAGGGAGGGTGAACTTTCAAAGGTGTGACTCTGGTCTGGATGTCCGAACTGTTGCGGCTAAGGGGGAGTCCAAGGAGTGCAACTGGGCCCCGTGGATGGATTGTAGGGATGCCTGTTGGGCCCAGCTGCAGCTGAAGGCGGGAAGAGGAGCCTGAAAAGCTCTGCCTTCCTAGCCATAGCGGGAAAGGGAATATCCCTGCGGCTCAGCTATGAGTTTGGGGATGTTCTGTCCCCTGAGGGACTGCAGGCAGCCGCGATCTGAGCCCGCTTGGGGTGGGGTAACAGAGGGGCGGGTGTGAAGTCCTCGCTGCCAGCCTGCAACATAGCTCCGGCCAGAAGACAAAAGGGGGTGGGGTGCTCATAATTAAGAGGAATCATAGCCATAGGATAGAGAGCGGAGTGGTAAAGAGAAAACTCAGAGAGGAGGAAAATGGGAGAAGTACAGAAAAAGGAATGATAGGCATAGACAGGAGCTGACAGAGTTCTGTTGTGCAGAACCTATGTTGAGTGGAAATTTAGAAAAATCAGAAGAGTGCGTGGCGACCAAGGTGGGCCAGGAGGTGACTGGCCAGATAACCGATAGCTCGGGTGCCTGTCTGTGGCGAGCACAAACCTGAAGACCAGAACCCCAGGGCGTACTGGGGGGAGAAGTCTGGTACCGCCTACGTAGGAATGTTGTGGTCTGTAGGGGGTGACGTGTGTTCGGCCTGCTAACACTTGCACTGCCAGCAAGCCTACTGTTAAGCGACCTTGTCTGCGAGGTGAAGGGTCGCCCTTCGAAAAACAGAGTGTCATGTATAGACATATGTGACAGAACTAACGCCTGGAGATCACGTCCAATGATGTATGTGAAGTAACGGTTTAGTGAAAGGGTGCTGCAGAATGATGTGATAGAAAAGCCCATTAACTAGGCCCTGACTGACGCTCTTGTAGCGAGGTCCTGGTTAGGATCGAAACTCGGTCGACCGGGAACACCTGCAGTAGGGGTGATATGAGTGCAACAAGATTTCTTTACTCTTTTTTTTTTTTATCCCCCTTGTATGCGACTGGCCCTGGTGAAGATGCAAAAATAGCGTTTTTTTTGTTTTTTTTTAATAACTTGGGAAATGACGTCCAACCTGGTACAGGATGGAAGCTGAACTCGACTGACCTGAGGGAGAAAAGACAGACGAAAACGATGAGTGGCTCGTATGAATGCCACTGGAGACGAGTGACCGATTAAGTGCCACTAAAAAATGAAGTGGGCTGTATCAGCACCACTGAGTGTGCTTGCAGCGATTGCAAGGAGTATATGTTGAGATGCATGTTTGCAGCGATTGCAAATGGGTATATGCTGAGATGCGTGTTTTTGCAGCGATTGCAAGGAGTATATACTGAGATGCATGTTTTGCAGTGATTGCAAAAGGGTAAATGTTAAGATGCGTGTATTTGAAGCAATTGCAAGGAGTTTGTACTGAGATGCATGTTTTGCAGAGATTGCAAAATGGGTATATGCTGAGATGCGTGTTTTTTGCAGCAAATGTAAGGGGTTATAATGAGATGCATATCTTGCAGCGATTGCAAGGTGTTATGATGAGATGCGTGCCTTGCAGCGATTGCAAGGAGTTATGATGAGATGCATGTCTTGCAGCGATTGCAAGGAGTTATGATGCGATGCATGTCTTGCAGCGATTGCAAGGAGTTATGATAAAATGCGTATCTTGCAGCGATTGCAAGGAGTTATGATGAGATGCGTGTCTTGCAGCGATTGCAAGGAGTTATGATGCGATGCGTGTCTTGCAGCGATTGCAAGGAGTTATGATGAGATGCGTGTCTTGCAGCGATTGCAAGGAGTTATGATGAGATGCGTGTCTTGCAGCGATTGCAAGGAGTTATGATGAGATGCGTGTCTTGCAGCGATTGCCGAACAGCGAACAATTTGGGGTGTTCGCGGCAAATTCGAAAGCCACGGAACACCCTTTAAAAGTCTGTGGCATTCTCCGTGACGTCAGAAGGGGCGGGATTATGTAACGGATGACCCCGCCCCCTCTGATGTCAGGGGGAATGCCACAGGGAAGTCCCCGTCAAGTCCCCATGCGTCAGAGGGGGGCGGGGTCACCGGGTGGTCCCGCCCCCCGTTGACCCCCTGAAGGGTCTGGTATAGATTTTGAGGGGGCCCCAATGCCATTTTAAAAAAATTTTTTGGCCGGGGTTCCCCTTAATATCCATACCAGACGTGAAGGGCCTGGTATGGAATTTAGGGGGACCCCCCACGTCATTTTTTTTTTTTTTAATTTTGGTTCGGGGTTCCCCTGTGGGGAATTCCCATACCGTTTTTATCGATGAACTTTTATGTGTATTGTCGGACCGGCAATTCATTAATAGCCGCGAGTAGTTTTAAATGACTTTTTTTCCTTTGAAATGTCATTTTGCTGTCAGACTGTTCTAAACACGGGAAACATGCGCCCCTTTACAGGCATACTATAGACACCCCCCAGGTATGAAATTTAAAGGAATATTACAATTTTATTGTTTCACTTTAAGCATTATTAAAATCACTGCTCCCGAAAAAACGGCCGTTTTAAAACTTTTTTTTGCATTGATCCATGTCCCCTGGGGCAGGACCCAGGTCCCCAAACACTTTTTATGACAATAACTTGCATATAAGCCTTTAAAATTAGCACTTTTGATTATTCATTTTCGTGTCCCATAGACTTTAACGGTGTTCGCGTGTTCGAACAAATTTTTTGCCTGTTCGCAAGTTCTGGTGCGAACCGAACAGGGGGGTGTTCGGCTCATCCTTAGTGTCTAGGTGTGAAACCCAGGAGTTTCATCCCTGTAAATACCTGATTGGTCTCATTTTGGCTTTTCTCCAATTGGGAGTAGAGATGAGGTTGGCCTTAAGTACCTTTTAAAGGCCAGATATTGGGTCTGGTGTTTTTTTTCCAGAGACCAATTGGTTCCCTCTCATTAATACGTACGTTTGTTCAGGGGGTAAATCATATATAGTTCTGCCTGTTAAGTTTCCCCTGTGACCATGGGACTTGAATTTGGTGCTGACTGTTTTGAACCAATTAATAAGATTCTGTTAGTCCAATTAACTTAGAACGTGTTTTTTCTGGTGGCAATTACTTCTAGAAAACGAGTGTTGGAATTGGCAGCTCTTTCCTGTAAGGAGTCAGTTTGTAGTTCTCAATCGGGACAAGGTGATACTGTGTCCTCATCTGTCGTTCTTTTTGTGATTTCATTTGAATCAAGAAATTGTCTTTTTTTCCCAGTCAGTTGCTGGAAGAAAAAGCCCTGCACACATTAGACGTGATTTGGGCTGTTAAGACATATTTGAAAATGCCCGCAGCAATCAGGCGGTCAGATTCATTGTTTGTCCTTCCAGAGGGCACTGGGAAGGGCCAGATGACTGCTAAGTCAACCAGGCCTATGGCCTGAAGGGTAAAACTCTGCCTTTTCAGATAAAAGTGCACTTTACTAGGACTGTGGGGGGCCTCTTGGGCTATCCATCATCAGGCATCAGTGGCTCAGGTTTGCAAGGCTGCAACCCAGTGTTTGGTACACACCTTTATAAGGTTTTACCTGGTGGAATTAAAGGCAATTGAGGATACTGCCTTTGGTCACAGCATTTTGCGGGCTGCAAAATAGTTCCTTGGGCCTGATGATGGCTACTGTGTCTCCTTCCCCTCATAGGCATGGCTTTAGGGCAGGGATATACAATTAGCGGACCTCCAGCTGTTGCAGAACTACAAGTCCCATGAGGCATAGCAAGAGTGACAGTCACAAGCATGACACCCAGGTCCGCTAATTGCATATCCTTGCTTTAGGACAGGGATCCTCAAACTACGGCCCTCCAGCTGTTGCAGAACTACACATCCCATGAGGCATTGTAAAGCTCTGACATTCACAGACATGACTAGGCATGATGGGAATTGTGGTTCCTGAACAACTGGAGGGCCGTAGTTTGAAGACCCCTGCTTTAGGACATCCACGGTAGTCATGATTTATAGCCTGCTCTATGTCCTGTGATGCACGATAAAGAAAATTGGATTTTTATACTTACCTTTAAAATCCATTTCTTGTAGTACATCACAGGACACATAAGTCACTCCCCTCTTTTTGGGGGTTCAATGCTTGCTACAAAATTAAAGAGATTTCTGAGTAGGAGGGGTTATATAGGAGGACTTTCGGTTTATTTTTTCTGCCAGTGTGCATTCGCCTATAGGTGGCATAACCCAGGTAGTCATGATTTATAGCCTGCTCTGTGTCACGTGATGTGCTTGGATTGTAAATGGATTTTACAGGTAGGTACAAAAATCCAATTATTGCTTTGGTCTATGGGGGTGTACAGGTAGGAGAGCTGAAGAAGATAATTATTTCTGTTAAAAAAAAAAAAAAAAAAAAAGAAGAAGAAGATAATTATAATAATAATATTTTAATAGTTTGGATAATAATTTGGATCTCCCGTCACTTTTTCTCCTGGTGAGCCCTTCTCCAATCCATTCAATACAAGAAAAAGAAAATAAATGGCCTTTGATACACTTTCAAATGATAAACATTAGCACATGTGAATCTTTTTTTTCCAATAATCTGTTTATTAATATCTTTTTCTTCATAACAAACTCTTCATTAAACATACATGGGGAAAAAAATATTTCCAGAATACATACAACAATAACACATTACATTCTATACACAACAACCCAAAAAAAAAAAAAAAAAAAACCCAGAACGACCCCGCCCTTAAAACAAAAAAATTCTCTCTTCCTCACCTCCAATCCATTCCGTCCAAAAGCCCCCTACACCATTCCTTCCTTCTTGAGTCATCATACCTTAATTATTCTATAACTGGTAAATAATCTTTTAACCCCTATGCTTCCATCTGATCCCAGGATAATCAGCCCTCGTAACATCAACCATGGCTCCCACATTTCACTAAATTTATTTGCTAATCCCCTATTCTTATATACCTGCCATTCCTTTAGCAATACATCATTCACCTGTATCCGCCATTCTTCATATGTTGGGCTTCTAGGGGATATTCATTTCATTGCTATAAATAATATCCTAATAATGGGTAGTCTAATTGCCGGAGTATAAATTTATTTTTCTAATTGTCCTAGCAAACATATTTTTGGGTCTGTCTGTATCTGAGTTTGATAAACCTGATTAATGGTTTCTACCACATCCTGCCAATATCTGAACAGTTTAGAGCAATTCCAAAGCATATGCATTAAGTCAGCAGATACGCTTAAACATCTTGGACATTCAGATGTGTCCCGCCTCCCCATTGGTATAATTGGTGTCCTTTAGGCTCTATATATTGTATAAAATTGGGTTAAGCATTGCAGTGGGGATACCGATACAGATTCCAATATACCTTGCCATGTTTCATCTCTCATTTTTCCAAGATCTTTTTCCCATCCTTTTCTGGCTAAACAACTATTTGTTTCTCGTGACTGCTCAGTCAGGCGACCATAAAGAGTAGAGATCAAACCCCTCTTAACCTGTATCTTTGCAAGAATATCCATAAGTGGCATATTTTGTATCTTACCTTTTTTTGTCTTTAAACTGACTCTGTAGCGCATGGCGTAGTTGTAAATATTGATAGAAAGTGTAAGAAGACAGTACATATGTTTTCTGTAGATCTTGAAATGTTTTTAATATATTATCTGTATTGTGCAATATATTTTATCCCCTTTTCTCTCCATACTCCAAACCCTTTTAGTTTATCTAATTCCTCATAATTTTTTTTTCCCCATAAGGGGGAGTATACTGAGATATGGTTATATTGCATAATATGTCTTGTTTCCTGCCAAACCTTATGTATGAGTCCAAGAGTTGAACCTTGCACCATATCAGCAAAGTTGCCTGATTCTAATTGAGCTATCAAATGGTATTGTGAGGATCTACTCAAAATTATCGATTGGACAGGATCTGTCCAGTCTATCACTCCCCATCCTGCAATCTGTTGGAGTTGTGCTGCTAAGAAATACATTTTAGCATTTGGAACAGCAAGACCCCCTTATCTTTGGGAAGTAATGTATTTAATTTTATTGTAGCATTTTGCGCTTTCCATAGCAATGTTTGAAATAGGGAATCTATTTTTTTAACCACTTCCCGCCCGGCCTATAAGAGAATGACGGCCGGGAAGTGGTTCTGTTATCCTGATTGGGCGTCATATGACGTCCAGCAGGATAACATGCTGGCGCGTGCCCGTGGGGGCGCGCAGTGCGGCGATCCCGAATGCGGCGTGTCAGTCTGACACACCGCATCTCCGATCGTGATAAAAAGCCTCTGACAGAGGCTTCTTACCATGTGATCAGCTGTGACCAATCATCGCGGCATTTCTGGGTTTGCGCTGACAGGGAGACCCGATCGGCAGCTCTCCCTGTCAGAGGGGGGGTCTGTGCTGATAATCAGCACATTGATTATCAGCATAGCCCCCATCAAATGTACCAATAAGCTGTAAATCGGTGCCCCATCATAACCCCCTGCCAGTGCCCAATAAAGTGCCAATCTGTTCCCACCACAGTGCAAATCAGTGCCCACCATATTTCCAGTCACTGTCCATCACAGTGCCAATTAGTGCCCAGCATTAACACCTGTTAGTACCTTCCCAATCAGTGCTGCCCATCAGTGCCATCTATTAGTGTCCATCAATGCCACCCGCCAGTGCCAATCAGGGCCGCCTATCAGTGCCACCGGTCAGTGCCCATCAGTGCCGCCTGTCAGTGCCCATCAGTTCCGCCTGTCAGTGTCCATCAATGCCGCCTGTCAGTGCCACCTGTCAGTGCCCATCAGTGCCACCTTCCAGTGCCCATCAGTGCTGAATATCAGTGCCACCTATCGGTGCCCATCAGTGCCGCCTATCAATTCTACATATCAGTGTCTCCTCATCAGTGCCCATCAGTGCCAACTCATCAGTGCCCATCAGTGCCAACTCATCAGTGCCTGTCAGAGAAGGAGAAAACAAAATTTTATAACAGAAACGAAGAAAAACTTTTTTTTTTTTTTTAAATGTCTGTCTTTTTTAGTTTGTTTAGCAAAAAATAAATACAGCAGAGGTGATCAAATACCACCAAAAGAAAGCTCTATTTGTGGGAAGAAAATTATAAAAATTTAGTTTGGGTGCAGTGTTACATGACCGCGCAATTGTCATTCAAAGTGCGACAGCGCTGAAAACTCAAAATTGTCCTGGGCACGAAGGTGCGAAAGTGCCTGGTATTGAAGTGGTTAAACTATTTTTAAAACCATTTAAGTGGTATCCAAATCGGTGAATTATGTAAAACGTAAAGCAACTGTGGGGCCCAGACCATTTGTATTAGGTTTGCACGCCCTACCACCGATAAAGTTAATTTGGACCATACTTTACTCTTTATCTTAAATTTATCTAATATGGGGACTAAATTATAATGAATATATTCCTTTAAATTAGAAGAAACTTGTATACCTAGATATTTAAAGGTTGTAGTAACCTGTCTTTTATTATCTGTTTGTGCTAAAACCACTGTTAAATCATCAACCGGGAGTAGTACTGATTTTTCCCAGTTTATAACGAACTCCGAAAATCTACCAAAGGTCTCAATCAACTTTATCAAATATGTTATGGATTGATCTGTATCTCCCAAGAATACAGTGGCTTGCGAAAGTATTCGGCCCCCTTGAACTTTTCAACCTTTTGCCACATTTCAGGCTTCAAACATAAAGATATAAAATTTTTATTTTTTGTGAAGAATCACCAACAAGTGGGACACAATTGTGAAGTGGAATGAAATCTTTTGGATTTTTGAAACTTTTTTAACTAATAAAAAAAATGAAAAGTGGGGCGTGCAAAATTATTCGGCCCCCTTGCGTTAATACTTTGTAGAGCCACCTTTTGCTGCGATTACAGCTGCAAGTCGCTTGGGGTATGTCTCTATCAGTTTTGCACATCGAGAGACTGAAATTCTTGCCCATTCTTCCTTGCAAAACAGCTCGAGCTCAGTGAGGTTGGATGGAGAGCGTTTGTGAACAGCAGTTTTCAGCTCTTTCCACAGATTCTCAATTGGATTCAGGTCTGGACTTTGACTTGGCCATTCTAACACCTGGATACGTTTATTTGTGAACCATTCCTTTGTAGATTTTGCTGTATGTTTGGGATCATTGTCTTGTTGGAAGATAAATCTCCGTCCCAGTTTCAGGTCTTTTGCAGACTCCAACAGGTTTTCATCCAGAATGGTCCTGTATTTGGCTGCATCCACCTTCCCCTCAATTTTAACCATCTTCCCTGTCCCTGCTGAAGAAAAGCAGGCCCAAACCATGATGCCGCCACCACCATGTTTGACAGTGGGGATGGTGTGTTGAGTGTGATGAGCTGTGTTGCTTTTACGCCAAACATATCGTTTTGCATTGTGGCCAAAAAGTTCGATTTTGGTTTCATCGGACCAGAGCCCCCTCTTCCACTTGTTTGGTGTGTCTCCCAGGTGGCTGTGACAAACTTTAGACAAGACTTTTTATGGATATCTTTGAGAAATGGCTTTCTTCTTGCCACTCTTCCATAAAGGCCAGATTTGTGCAGTGTACGACTGATTGTTGTCCTATGGACAGACTCTCCCACCTCAGCTGTAGTTCTCTGCAGTTCATCCAGAGTGATCATGGGCCTCTTGGCTGCATCTCTGATCAGTCTTCTCCTTGTCTGAGCTAAAGATTTAGAGGGACAGCCAGGTCTTGGTAGATTTGCAGTGGTCTGATATTCCTTCCATTTCAAAATGATCGCTTGCACATTGCTCCTTGGGATGTTTAAAGCTTGGGAAATCTTTTTGTATCCAAATCCAGCTTTAAACTTCTCCACAACAGTATTACGGACCTGCCTGGTGTGTTCCTTGGTCTTCATGATGCTCTCTGCGCTTTCAACAGAACCCTGAGACTATCACAGAGCAGGTGCATTTATACAGAGACTTGATTACACACAGGTGGATTCTATTTATCACCATCAGTCATTTAGGACAACATTGGATCATTCAGAGATCCTCGCTGAACTTCTGGAGTGAGTTTGCTGCACTGAAAGTAAAGGGGCCGAATAATTTTACACGCACCACTTTTCAGTTTTTTAATTGCTAAAAAAGTTTAAATTATCCAAAAGATTTTGTTCCACTTCACAATTGTGTCCCACTTGTTGGTGATTCTTCACAAAAAAATAAAATTTTATATCTTTATGTTTGAAGCCTGAAATGTGGCAAAAGGTTGAAAAGTTCAAGGGGGCCGAATACTTTCGCAAGCCACTGTAATAAGGCATTGTCTGCGTATAATGATATTTTATCCTCTCTTCCTCCTCTCTCAAAACCCCTAACAATACTTGGCTGTCTGATTGCTATTGCCAGTGCTTCTGTAGCCAATGCAAATAATAACGGTGACAACGGGCACCCCTGCCTAGTACCTCTAATCAGAGAAAAATGCTCTGTTATTGCTTAATTTATCTGTATACATGCTCGTGGGGCTCTTTTTATAATAATTTAATCAACTTTACAAATCCTCTACCCAACCCAAATTTCTCCAGAACCTCCCATAATTATATCCACTCGACGCAGTCAAATGCTTCAAATCTGGAGATATTTTTTCACCCAGTGCAGCCAAATAGTGTCATCCTCATCCTGTGGGACCTTGCTATTTTATTACAATAAATAACCAACTTGCTAAACATATGTCCCAAAGCTGTGGCTGGGACTGGACTCGAGAACGATTGCCTCCAGGTGATCACATATTAATTTAGTCACCGGGGAATTCTGAGAAAATAAACATCCCATTACCAGCTGTCTTGGGAGTAAACCAGCCAGTTCCTTCCCTTGCTAAGCTTATTAAAAAAGCTGCCGCCGGATCGCAATACGTAATATCCGTTTCCTAGCCTGAGGATCGATGAGAGCTAATTCATTTTTCTTTAAAGTAGTGCTCATTCCATGACAAACACAAGACTTTTATACTGCTTGCATGTTGGTGATGGATTCTCAATTCAGCCATTGGTTAATGTACTTCCGTAGTGACAAAGCCTCTAGTGCAGCAGTGTCAAACTCAATTTCATCGCAGGCTGCATCAATATTCTGGTTGCCCTCGAAGGGCCGGTGTCTGTAAGACTATATAAAATTTATCCAGGGCTTTTTTTTCCTCAGAGACCTGACCTCTGTACCATCTCCCACCACAGCCCTCATCTACTCCCCCCCCCCCAAAAGCTTTCTCGCATCTCACCTACCCAGCCCAGCTCTAGTACCTCCTGGCATTGTAGGCATGCTCCACCTCTCTCTATCTTGCAGGGAGGTTATTGGTTGGAATCTGTGCATTGGTTGGAATCTGTGGAATCTTACCAATGTAATGCCCCATCCCACACTGCACCTGCATTTGCATCTTCCTTGTCCCTGCCATGAGTACAGGGCAGACAGGGATCAGTGAGAGCCGTCGAAAGGAAAGCTGTCCTTGTAAACTCAGAAGGCTTCTGTGTTTCTGTGTTTAGAAGTGACAGTGGTGAGTGACGAGTGAGAGCCAGAGGTGGCGGAACGAAGTTCCACCACATTCCACCTGAAAAAGAAAATCCCTGGGTGCAAGGGCAACATGAAATGGCCTGGGGGGCCAGATGCGGCCCACTGGCCTTGTGTGTGACACATGTGCTCTAGTGCATGCAGAGCTAAGCATAAACATTGGAGTGCATCTAACAAAAATATCATTTACCACAGAGAGCTCCTACTGTTGGAGTATCCAAGGTGAATAAAAAACAAGGTGCTGACTCAGCACTCTAACTATGAGTAATATTTCACTTTTAAGTGCAGTGAACCTTTAATTTAAAGAACGCTGACAAATTCCACACTGCCTTACCATGTTCTTAGAACACATAAGCCTAGACAATGTCCCTACCACAGACATTTAAATGCATATGTACTATACTCTCTAGGCCTGTATGGTTTGAAGCCAACTAACCTACCAGCATGTGTTGCGGGGGATCACTGGAGCACCTAGAGAAAACCTTTGCAAATGCATAATTTATGTAGGCTATCCCTGCTGGCATTTAGACCTAGAACCCCAGCACTGTTAAACTATAATGCTTTTTATCCTCCATGGTTAAAAGCCATTTTATACTAAGCAGGTTGACCTGGTGTATTTACTAGAATAATAAACACATATCCTGGATTAGTAGAGTGTGTAAACTTTATGTAACTTTATAAATTGTGTGAACTTTTAAAGTATGTATTTTTTTTTTCTAAAGAACTAAACAAAAACATTTTGGCTGGTCTTCTCCTAGCAGCCACAAGAGCCACAAGATTTTGTAATCTCCAGTTTCAGTAAATCAACCCCTAAATGTTCCTCTTGTGGCTACCTGGAGAAGACCAGCACTCTTGAGCATTTTAGTCAGGCTGGGTTCACACTAGTGCGACAAACGCTCCGACATTGGAAGCTCATGTCGCAGGACGTGAGAAAATCAATGTTTCCCTATGGGAGTCGTCCTAACTGGCCCGACACAAGTTGGCCCGACTTTGAAAATGCTCCCTGTACTACTTTGGTCCGACTTTGATCCTACTTCAGCCCATTGACTATCATTGAAGTCGGATCAAAGTCGGATTGCCGCCTCGCATGAGCCGACTTTGGCATGCGACTTGTGCTCAGATGATCTTGAGGGGGAACTCCGCGACAAATTTTAAATAAAAAAACGGCATGGGTTCCCCCTCCAAGAGCATACCAGGCCCTTGGGTCTGGTCTGGACTTTAAGGGGAACCCCCTACGCCGAAAAAAGGGTGTGTGGGGGACCCCCCCAAATCCATTCCAGACACTTATCCGAGCACGCAGCCCGGCCGGTCAGGAAAGGGGGTGGGGACGAGCGAGCGCCCCCCCCCCTTCTGAACCGTACCAGGCCGCATGCCCTCAACATGGGGGGTGGGTGCTTTGGGGCAGGGGCGGCCCTGCAGCCCACCCACCCCAAAGCACCTTGTCCCCATGTTGATGAGGACAAGGGCCACTTCCCGACAACCCTGGCCGTTGGTTGTCGGGGTCTGCGGGCGGCTTATCGGAATACGGGAGCCCCCTTTAATAAGGGGGCCCTCAGATCCCGGCCCCCCACCCTATGTGAATGAGTATGGGGTACATCGTACCCCTACTCATTCACCTAGGAAAAAAAGTGTCAATAAAAAAAACACACTAGACAGGTTTTTAAAATAATTTATTAGGCAGCTCCGGGGGTCTTCTTCCGACTTCGGAGTCTCTTCGTTCTTCTCCATGGTCTCTTCCTTCTTCTCTGCGCTCTCTGGCCTCTTCTCCGCGCTCTCCAGCCTCTTCTCCGCTCTCTCCTGTTCTTCTCCCGCTCTCCAGTATCTTCTGCCGGGCTCCTCCGCTGTCTTCTGCTCTTTTGCCGGCTCTTTTGCTAGCGGTGGCCCGGTCTTCTCCCCCGTCTAATGCTGTGTGCGTGATCCGCAACTACTTATATAGGGATGGGGCGTGGTCACTGGGTGACATCACCTGGTGACCCCGCCCCTTATTACTTCACAGTCCCGTGGCATGATGCCAACAGAGCTGGCAAAAGAGCAGAAGATAGCGGAGGAGTCCAGCAGAAGATACCGGAGAGCGAGAGAAGAACCGGAGAGCGCGGAGAAGAGGCCGGAGAGTGCGGAGAAGAAGGAAGAGACCGCGGAGAAGAACGAAGAGACCCCAAAGTCGGAAGATGCCCCCCGGAGCTGCCTAATAAATTATTTTAAAAACCTGTCTAGTGTTTTTTTTTTATTGACACTCTTTTTCCAAGGTGAATGGGTAGGGGTACGGTGTACCCCATACTCAGTCACATAGTGTGGGGGGCCGGGATCTGGGGGCCCCCTTATTAAAGGCGGCTCCCGGATTCTGGTAATCCCCCCGCCCGCAGCCCCCGACAACCAACGGCCAGGGTTGTCGGGAAGAGGCCCTTGTCCTCATCAACATGGGGACAAGGTGCTTTGGGGTGAGGGGGGCGCAGGGTGCCCCCCCTGCCCCAAAGCACCCACCCCCCATGTTGAGGGCATGCGGCCTGGTACGGTTCAGGAGGGGGGGCGCTCGCTCGCCCCCACCCCCATTCCTGACAGGCTCGGATAAGGGTCTGGTATGCATTTGGGGGGACCCCCACGCCGTCTTTTCGGTGTAGGGGGCACCCCTTAAATTCCTTACCAGACCTAAGGGCCTGGTATTCTCCTGGGGGGGGAACCCATGCCGTTTTTTTATTTAAAATATGGCGTGAAGTTCCCCCTCAAGATTCATAACAAAAACAGTGCCTGGTATTGGCGGGGATCCAAGTCGGATCCCCGTTCATTGAAAGTCGGACGTATGTTAGCTTCAAGTCACGGTTCCAAAGTAGGTCGGCTGTCGTGTCGCACCAGTGTGAACCCGGCCTTAATCAACCCCAAGGCAAGAGAGCTCAGGAGCCTTCTTAAACATGGCTAATGCAGCCGATCATTATAGGTGTCTAAATCTTTCCAAACAACGTCTGCACTAAATCTGCTTTACAGAGATGGTGATGCAGTTCTGTATTCCCTTGGTGATTGACCCCAGCTGTTACAACCCATGTTGCATCCAAAGCTCCCATCAATAATAAATAAATAAATCAGGCTTGCTGGGACTTTGTTGGTTTTAAGTATTCAATCATGTTTAAGAGGGGATACCATGGTGTGCACTGAGGTCTTCAGCTCTAATGCCCAAAAGAGACACTTGGACCTATTTGGTTCACTGTGGGTCCTCAAAATCGTAAATATAGTTTTTTTTTAAAACAACTTGATGGGACTGGAAAACAGCACAGTCATCTCATCACACTTTTCGCTGAGAATGTGCCGAACAGTCACACTTATTGTTGGCTTCTCTCCCTTTAGACGTCCCTTCAGAAGAGGAGCCCTCGCCCTGTGCCCTCCCTACCAATAATGGACGCCACTGTCCCAATGAGACCCTCTGTGATTCTGGCTGGGATGGGCCCAAGCATGGAATCACCAATTTTGACAACTTTGCATTTGCCATGCTCACCGTCTTCCAATGCATTACCATGGAGGGCTGGACAGACGTACTCTACTGGGTGAGTGAATGACTTTGCTGGATAGAAAGAAAAGCAACTCTGCTTGCAGAATCGGTTTGCAAAATAACTTTTTTATCTGGTGAAGATTCTCAGAGTTTTCAAAAGTGAACTCTAGGTAAACAACTAAATATACAGATGAAATGCATATAAGAGAGCTGTTTCATCTGCCAAAGTAGTTTTGTTTCTGTTTATTCAGTCCTGAAATTTACACAGCTCCATGCAGCATAGCCCTATAACACTTACAGGTCTTTTCCTTTCCAAAGCCTGTGAATGGGCTGGAAGGGAGAAACAGCAGGTTGATAAGCTCATCTCTTTGTCTCTCTGCTCTTTCCTTCTATCAGCAACTTTCTTGCACTGCAGCACAACTAACTTGCACCTTGTACTGTGTCTACCTCCTTTTATCTGAGGTTTAGTGGACACTTTACAACATAGGGAGAGTCAGGAGAGCTGCAGGATTGAGGCTGGGTTCACATGTGTCCGGCTGCAGTTTGCAGTCCAGAGTCCGGTGCGTTTCTGTTCACTGGTTCAGGTGCAAAGTTTTGCCTGATTTTGCACCTGAACCGGACCCAAAAACGCACAGTGGCCACCCCGAACATGTGTGAACTGGCTCCATTGAAAGCATTCACATGTTATGCAAATTGAATGCGGTTAATAACGCACCCAATTCGCATATACAGTTGTGTGAAAAAGTATTTGCCCCCTTTCTGATTTTAAATTTATTTGCATATTTGTCACACTTAAATGACTCAGATCATCAAACAAATTTTATTATTACACAAAGATAACCCGAGTAAATACAAAATGCAGTTTTTAAATGATGGTTTCATTTATTAAAGCAAAAAAGCTGTCCAAACCTACCTGGCTTTATGTAAAAAAGTAATTGCCTCTAAACCTAATAACTTGTTGTGTCACCCTTGGTGGCAACAACTGCAATAGAGCATTTGCGATAACTGGCAATGAGTCTTTCACATTGCTGTGGAGCAATTTTGTCCCACTCTTCTTTGCTGAATTGTTTTAACCGTAAGGCTTCACTGCCGGGTTCCCTTACTCACAATGGAGGCGGCATGCACCCGACAGCTGATGGAAACATCAGCTGTGGTGCCGACTTCGCTTGACTCCAGGACAGGTAAGTGTCTGATTATTAAAAGTCAGCAGCTACAGTATGTGCAGCTGCTGGCTTTTTATTTTTGCAGAGGTGGGTGGACCTCCACTTTAAGTGATTTTTTGATTCAACAGGTCTGGCAGTAATCAGGCTTGGGTGTGGCAAGTGAAATTTAACTCAGCTTTTCAAAAAATTGTGGTTAATCACAGTTTATTCATGATTCAGCATGGGAGGGGGCAATTACGTTTCCACATAGGGCCAGGCAGGTTTGAACAGCTTTTTTCCCTTAATAAATGAAATAATAATTTAAAAACTGCATCTTGGATTTGCTCGGGTTATCTTTGTGTAATAATAAAATGTGTTTGATGATCTGAATCATTTAAGTGTGAGAAATATGCAAAAAAAATAGAAAATCAGGAAGGGGGCAAAAACTTTTTCACAGCACTTGTATGTGAGCCCAGCCTGACACTTGTCCTTGTTGAGAAAATATCCTCACAAAAAGCTAACCTGGCTGCCTTGTTATGCTCACTTAATGATATACACAAGCTCTTATTATAAGACTAAGGCTGGCCATACATTATACAATTTTCCTGTGCAACTTTCCTTTAGATTTACCAAAACCATATAATAGAAGGTCAAACCCAAACACTTTCAATTTGTATGCAATCAGGCAGGCCCTTCTACTATATAGTTGAAGGTAAATCTAAAGAAAATTGTATAAGAAAATTGTATGGTGTATGGCCAGCTTAAGACTAACAACTTTTTTGCCTTTCATTTAATTCACTCTCTGGGATTGTGTTTAGATGCAGGATGCCATGGGATATGAGTTGCCCTGCGTGTACTTTGTCAGCCTTGTCATCTTTGGATCATTCTTCGTTCTGAATCTGGTTCTTGGTGTGCTGAGCGGGTATGATACAATATTTCCTTATTTTCTGAATTTATTTTTTTGTTTTGCTTTTTCATTTATTAGAATTTTATTAAATTGTCACTTAAAAGTTTTTTTTATGTATATCTCTAATATTGTTTTTACCTCCTTTAACATAAGCTTTATTTATAATTTTTTCTCACTTGCTTGCCTCCATATTTCTCAGTCATGTCTCACTATTCTCTGACTAACAGATATTTAGTTCCATTGTTGTGGAAGATGACACAAAGCTGGGCTATGCATACAGCCAAATCCACTTAAGCAGAGCAGAGAAATAAATATGAATAATTTGTCTATACATTTTGTGAGCTTGGTCGGTGTTCGTTCTGCTGGTTTATGACCATAAAGAGCTGTAAAGCAGTCTGGTTCACTGCAGTTCCTAGTAAAATGAATAGGCTAAAGGGTTAAAGCAGGGGTAAGCAACCTTTTGAGCACAGTGTGCCAAAAAATGTTTTCAAAGAAATTAAGCGCGCCGATTTTATAACAAAAAAAAGTCAAATTCACACTCTCAATCACGAAAAAGATTTTTTATAAAGTAAATGCTGTAAACTACTTTAGTAGTGAGAAATGAACATCCTGCACTCTCACGCCTCAGATCAGCCCCAATTCCTGCAACTCCAAACCTCAGATCACTATCCCCCCTGCAAACCTGTTTCACCACTGTACTCCTTGCTCATCTGCCCCACCACTGTAACCCCCTGTACATCTGCCCCACCACTGTACCACCCTGCCCATCTGCCCCACCAATGTACCCCCTTTCTCATCTGCCGCACCACTGTAACCCCCTGCTCATCTGCCCCAACAATACACCTCCTTCACATCTGCCCCACTGCTCTACCCCCCTGCTTTTCTGCCCCAACACTAAACCCCCTGCTCATCTGGCCCCAAACTGAACCCCCCTGCACATCTGGCCCATCACTGTACCCCCTGCTGTTCTGTCCAACTGCTGAACCCCCTTCTCATCTCTTCCACCACTGTACCTCCCTGCACATCTGCTCCACAGCTGTACCCTCCTGCTCTTCTCTTCCACCTCTGAACCCCTCCTGCACATCTGCCCCACCTCTGTACCCTCCTGCTCATCTGAACCACCGCTGTACCCTCTTCTCATCTATGATATGCGTGATATGCAGAGTGGTGAAAGGAAACAGAGATGAGACACATCTACCTGTCCTGCGACACTCATCCTGCTGATCCACCTCTCGCATCCAACCCATGTGCTTGTATGTGATGTATGTGATCTACAGTATATGATGTATGTGATGTCACATACAAGCATCTGGAATGGATGTGCAATGATGAGCTCAGGTCAGAGGGATTTTCTGAAATCAGTGGGCCTGTGTGCAGGATCATATGTTGGGCCCCCCGCAGCTGAGAAAAAGTTGTTGAGTGTGAATTTCATTGCGCTGAATACTGGCTGTGGCTTAAAGGGACACAGAGTGCAGGGGTTTAGTAGTAAGTGATGCAAAGGTTCAGGAATAATTTCCACAAAGTTTCCAGAAGCTCAACAGTAATTCCACAAACTGATTGTGGTTTTCTCAATCACAGTGAAATCCCTTCTATCTGAGATTGGTGGTGGCAACCAAGCGAGTCATCTTCCTTCAGATGGTGGACGGGGCTAGCAGGACTGTGATTGGCTTTAGCAGTGGCCAAGACAGTCCTCCTCCTCCTGGAAACAGGGACCGCACCCCCCCCCCCCCAGCTGAACTGCACCCCATCTCTTCTCCATCACAAAAGCTGACGATCGCAGCTACAGCAAAATTAGAGAACCAAACAATGTTTGCCATCTTTTAGTGTCTCGCTGACACTTCCCTGCGCTGCTCTGCTGATGGGGAGAGAGTCGAGTGCCGGTAAAAGAGGCTTCGCGTGCCGCTTGCGGCACCACTCCTGGGGGTTGCCTACCCCTAGGTTAAAGTTTCCAGCAAAAGTGGAAGCAATCGGATCACCAGGCAATGTTGTTGAGCAAATTGATGTAGATTGAAACCCAAACACCAAAATCTCTTCAGCCTTTTTGCTGAAGTTTAGTCTGTTCTTTCTCCCTCCCTTATCAATATGCTAATGACATTTTTTAATAGAAGCTTTCTCTTTTCATTACATACCTTATTTTAGACCCAAATACATCATCACTGGGTCTCTGTGCTTCTCTATGCAATGCAGGTAGAGTTAGGCACAAACGATTTTTATACTTGTGTACATAAATATATAAATAAATAAACGTGAATAAACATAAGTCAAAATGTGTATCAGTAATTAATGCATAAAGTGCTTCGTGCTTAGCGGATCTTCCCCTTTCGCTTTACACCTCCATCTGTAAAAACTTAAAATATAAAAAGTCCAATCCTTATAAAAGGAATCTCCAAACATGCTCTGTGCTCAACCCATGGATCCTGCAGATCTATCGCTTCCTCTCTACACCTACTTCACACGTGCGATTGTGCCCCCCTGAAGTGCCTCCCCGCTCACCAGGGAGTTTTCACTCTTTAGCTGTAGAGCTACAGATTTCGTGTGCTCCACATCATCATGGATGAAAAGGAATGATCTTCTTGAAACTTCTTGGCTTTGATTCCTTGTGCTTGGCCTCCACTACTGTACCACCATTGGGAAATTACTTACTCATTATGCATTAAGAACAGAGGAATCCTGGCATAGCATAATACTGTTTATTAAAACCACGCACCTAGTTAAAATTGCAAACACCTGATGGATATTATATCAAAGCAATGCTAAACTCTAAACTCAGAAGTTTCACTGCAGTGTGCACTTTATGGGCCGGATGTGATGTCACCAAAACCAGAAAGTGCATTCTACGTGTTTCGCCCCACCCAGGGCCTCTTCAAGAACTGAAATAACAAAATGCCTTAATGGGTGAATGTCAGTCTGAGCAAATAGGTGTTTCTAGGCAGACCATTTTCATGCAGATCGCTCTAGGTAAGCCCACATGTAATGTTGAGCCCCCATTAGTGAAAGACATATAATCCAACGAATGAAGGGGGTGGGCCAGGTCCACCAGCCAGAAAATTAGGCAGGCTCTGTCTGACTGCAGCTTCTAATTCACATTATGAGAAACTCGCAGTCTAGAGTGCAATCAAGGTAAGCATTTTCAGTACAGAAACAGAGCCTGTAAACTGCGCAAGACTGAAGGGAAGGCTGGAGTTCAGCTGTATTGCCATCGCCTGCTCTTTCTCTTTGAAAGTGGCGATTTTCCTTGTTTGCGCTCTATTTCTCTCCAGTCCCGGCCATGGCCCTTGTCACACGCTCTTGCCAATTTAGCAGACTGCATATTACAGGCTCGATGACGGAGCTGCAAGCACTTGAAATCCTGAGCTTTATTCATGATCACCGTAAACAGCTGCTGCCAAGAGCCGCGACTCCTTTATCTCCCGGCAGATACAATTGCAGCCTTTTCATCTCGCAAATAATACCTTGAATAAAAATGTTTATTGCTGATAATGCTGCGCACAGCGTGTCGCTCGCCCGCTCAAGTGACAACACGGGAAGCAGGGAAGATTGCCTGATAACCTGACACTTTCATTTCGTAAAACTGAGTGAAAGCAAGGGAAGAGGATGTTGGGCTCAAAATCTGCTCTGTGGTTTGAAGACATTCTGAGTTAAATATGATTGTTATACTGCGTCTGGTGCTGTAGGCAAAGTTTTCTGTATTGTTTTTAAATTCTCCTGTACCATTTCAAGGAAAACCCCAGGGCTGCTTCCTCCACTCACTCCAGTACTGGCTGGCTGGCTTAAAAGTAAACTGATAATCATTAGAGTAAATTATGTCAAAACTTTTTTTATTTACTAATAGAGTAGGGAGGGGTTAAAACCCGTCAGTTTATTTTTTTGTTTGTATTATGCTGGGAGCGGTTTTCCCTTCTTTTCTTGTCCTGAGGAAACAATAGGAAATGAGAAAAAATCTCCCCTTTCCTAATTGTCACTAGTACAGGTGTCCCCATCGGAAAATGCATTTTCACCTCCCATTTCTATGAAATTTGTAACTGTCCTCGGACCCCTTCTGTTCTCTTTCTACAATTCCTCTGTAGGTCAGTTGATGACCTTGAATCCTTGAATGGCTTACAATACCATCTCTATGCTGATGACACCAAATCCTCTTCACTCCTACCACTTCCTCAAAGTCAATTTTTCAAAACCTGAGCTCATAATATTTCTACACCCCCCACCATCCCCCATGTTTCCTCCACCGACTATTTCATTGACATCAGTAAAACAAGTATCAGAACCTGCTCTCATCCCTGGGTGACAGGTGTAATCCTGGACTCTAACCTCTCCTTCTGGGCCCACATTTAATCACTGTCTAAATTTTGCCTCCTTCACCTCCGTAACATTTCCAAAATGCCCCCCCTTCATTAACGAAGGGCACCACAAAGATATGAATTCTCTACCTTGTTGTCTCTTGCTTCAACTATTGCAGCACCCTCTTCATAGGCCTATCTTTACACAGGCTCCCCCTTCAGCTTATCATGATTGTCAGTGCCAGACTCATCTACTATATCAACTGCTTAATGCCTGGCATTCCTCTCTGCCAATCCCTTTGCTGGCTTCCACTTGCCCAACTAATGAAATCCAGTATACTAAAAACAACATACAAAATCATTAATCAAAATCATCTCAAAATATCACCCAAACTGATCTCTTTGCTCCTCTCAAGACCTCCTGCTCTTTAGCTCTCTCATCACCTCTTCCCATTCTTGCCTCTAGGACTTCTCCAGAGCCACTGTTATCCTCTGGAACTCCCTAACCCAATCTATCTCCTACTCTGTCTGCCTTTAGACTCGGTTCACACTGGAACAACTTGGGATCCGACTTGTCGCCCCTCAAGTCGCCCCAAGTCGCCCCAGAAAGAGATTCACATGACAGTGAATGGGAGCGTCTTAATAGACACTACTGAAGTCGCTCCGACTTCAGAGCGTACTCCCTGTACTACTTGGATCCGACTTGGTAGGCGACCTGTACCATAGAAATCAATGGAAGTCGCCTCCAAGTCGGATCTCTCTCTAAAGTCAAGCGACTTTGCAGGCAAAAAATTTCGTTTGCCCAGGCAAACCCCTCCCTCCCAGAGAGCTGATTGTCCTGTGATTGGCCACAGTCGAAGTCGCCTGTCCTGGAGGCGACTTGAAGTCGCGTTGTAATTTGCTAAAGTCGCGTTGAAGTCGCCGTACAAAGTCGCGCTGAAATCGTGTTGCCCCTGTGTGAACCGAGCCTAAGGGTATCCCTGAAAGCCCATCTTTTCAGAGAAGCCTATCTTGCCTCCACCTACTAACTGAACTTTTACTTTCTCCATTATCTTATCCTCGTACAGTAATTAACTTTTTGTATCACTACCCTTTTATATTGTAAGCTATCATGAACGGGGCCCTTCTAACCCTCTTGTCTGTGCAAACACTTCAAACACTGTTGATGCCATTCCAATCCTGTATAATAGCTTCCCTATTACTTTCCATGCCCATGAAAGTTGTCACCAAAGCCCTATGAAGGAGGCAGTACCCAAAACGCATAAGTTAAACAGTAAATTTGACTGTAAAAAGTCTGCAACCGGGATACACTTGGATCTGGACATGAACATGACTGAAAATTCTTCAGTGTGTAGAACCCAATATTCAAATTCTCCATATTTACACCACCACCATACTATTCAATGATAGAAATTACACAAAATAAATATATATATATAAATGACCTCAGGGTTACATTGCTATTAAAGGAGAAGTATGGCCAAAGCTTGTTTGGCTATACTTCTATGGATCACAGAAATGCAGTTCGTTCTGCACTCCTGGGATCTGTTTTCAGCCAACAGCGGGCCAAAGCCCTGTCAGCTGATGTCATAGAGGCGGTCTAGGCTTTGAAAATATCTCAACCGTATGGTCGGGATCCGCCCAGAAGCCTGAACCAGCAGCTTGCTCAGGTGGTGCAGTGATTGAATTTTACTGATCCTTTCATTTTTGCTATTCTATTAGTGCAAAGACTGAGGGCCCTTTTATACCAGTGCTCAGCAGTAATGCATGTGCTTGATGCATGTCACTGCATGTGTTTTAAAGAAAAAGTGTGGGATTTGAAAAATTACACACACATACTAATTTTCATGCTGCAGCATCAGTGTTTCACCCCTTTTCCTGTTCTGGTGACAGCTCGAAATTAGGGATTTTTTTGTCATGTCAAAAAGAGAAGGTGAATCTCTTTAAGGCTCCTTTTACACATGTGCAACTTGGGATCCGACTTGTGAGACCCCAAGTCGCAGGACATGTGAAATTGAATGTATTTCTATGAGAGCCATTCCTACTGACACTACAGAAGTCGCTATGACCTCAGAAAAGGTTCCTGTGCTACTTTGGTCTGACTTTTGATGCAACTTTGGTCCAGAGAATGTAGTCAGATCAAAATCGCACCAAACGTTGTGTCAAAGTCGCACTGTAAATGCAAGTCGCGTCGTCTCACAAGTGTGAAAAGAGCCTAACAGGGACAAAGACAGCAATAAAAACTCGACTGGTGTTTTAATTATATATGTATATATAATTTATATATTATATATTTATATATTCTGTTGCAGCCATACTCAAGCTTAAGTGTGTGTGACTTGGGTGCAGTAACCTCAAAGAGGGGGGAACTGGAGCAGGGGAACACTTTGCCCAAGAATTTGGGACATTCAGAAGACAAAGGAAACTATAGTGATGTTATAGCTCTTCCTGGGAGGGGTGTTTCTGAATGGTTCTAAGGGCTGCCTGACTGATTGGTGGATGTGTCTGAGAGAAGATATCTCCTAGCCAATCATGAGTTATAAATTGGGGAGAAGGTGATAAAGGGGCAGCTCACAGGAGCCAGAATGTTAGTTGGAAATGTTCCAGTGAACAATACTCCGTGTGGTCTGTCTTTAGCAGCATCCTGGCAAAAGGTCTTCCTGGGCTTAAGATGGGTATGTGCTTGTTGTCCCTTTGGGTGGCGTGGCCTCCAAGAGTTAAGAGTGCTGCAGAGGTGACAGAGATGCTTGCCTGCTTCACTTCCTTGCTTAGTAATGGAGAGCAATGGGAGCCTCAGGTACTCATTACTACATGAGAGCGTGCGAGGAAGCACAGGGCGACACAAAGAGGGAGAGACTCAGAGCAAAAGATGTGGGCATGCAGTGGCAGGAGACTAAAAGGCAGTTAACCAACTTAATAATAACATCCAGCCATGTGTCTTGATAGGATGGCTACATAAAGTGTAATCGGAAATCATAAAAACCCTCCTGAAGTAAATACTGCTGCAGGCTCACTCCATTGCTGATCACAAGCCTAAGGTTTTTGGGCATTAAGATTCCACTTCAAATTGTCGAGCTTTTCATATATTGGAAAGAAGGCAAGCCACATTAAATATTTTGTGTTGTTGTGTTCAATCGTATTTTCCATCCAACTCAAAGCAAACCTAATGTTTTTTTTTGTTTGTTTTTTTTTATGCAACATTGGAATTGAGCAGTCAGTCATGTGATCTCTGCTGATGGATTGCTTTAATATGACTTTCCTGTTCAGCAGAGATCATGTGATCTAAGTCTTCACTGTTAGTTAGGAAGGTTGACCATCATAGTTATATGACCAATTATCATAATTATTTTAGACCAATAGAAAGGCCTAGGAAGGTGCAGCATCAAACTCAACTTTGGCACACAAAAAAATTTAACTTTTCAAATAACTTCAGCCACTGATCTCTCAGGATCTTCTGGTCAACATGACATGCAGTTTTTACCGATTACCAGGTTTGTGACAGGGTCACTTTAAGTAAACATTTGCATATACGTCGGTTTTAAATTTCTTTTTTTTACCTTAGTGGAGGGGACTTGCCTCATCCTATTGTCCCCCTCTAACCTCCAGCTCTCCATGAAAGGGTCTCGTGACTCTTCCTAACAGGTCTCATGAGCAAACGCCTGCAGCGTTTTCATCTGAAGGACCGTGAGATGAACGTGACATTCACTCTAAAGCCATAAAAAAAATAACCCCAGCCTCGCACAGTCTGAGTATTGATATTCTACTCGGGATTCCGTTCCCCTCTACTCCCACCAACTTTTATTTCACTCTTCTTTTGCTTTGATCACAATTTTGACATTTCCAAACCACAAACGGAGCTGCTTGCTGAAACAGAGGCTGATTTCTCTGAGTTCACGCGGGATTATTGAAGAAAGATTCCCTTAACTTTGTTAGGAATGTTGAAAAGGATTTGAATATGTCAGAGATTTTTTTTTCAGGAAAGCTAATTGAAACTTTGGCTCTTTCTGGAAGGAAAGTGGACCTTTTGTTGGGTCCTTACTCAGCGTAAATAAATTGAGCACAATTATATAGTTACGTTGGGTATTCTCAATTTTTCGGTCGGAAAAAGTTCCTGTCTGTAGCAATTCCGACGCACAAAATTCCTACGCATGCTCGGAAACAATTCGACGCATGCTCTGAAGCATTGAACTTCATTTTCTCGGCTCGTCGTAGTGTTGTACGTCACCGCGTTCTTGACGGTCGAAAGTTCAGCAAACTTTTGTGTGACCGTGTGTATGCAAGGCAAGCTTGAGCGGAATCCCGTCAGAAAAGCCATCATATCTTTTTCCGACGAGAAGTCCAATCGTGTGTACACGGCATATGTGTTGCGCCCAGGGCCACAGTCCCCTCCGCACCCCCCCACTGGTTCTTGTGACAAAGGATATACTCTTCATGGGTGGGAAATTGTGTAGTCATAGGCAGGTTCTATTTTGTGAAACGCAGTTAATATGGAAGAGAGCAGATATTGAAGAAGCAGAGAGGGTTAGCTCTCCACAATATGAACATGTCAGCCATCATTTAGGATACTGTATATTTAAAGCTAATCACTAAAATCTTATTTAAGCTTTAACATGTTAATTTAAAATTTGTTATCAGATTTTTTAACACTTCAGCTTTCAGTAAAATAATACCTGGTTATCTTGTTTCTTATTCAGACACTTCCTGTTATGTGCTGACAATGCTCTATCTCTGTTTCCAAATTGTGCTCCAGCATGCTCACCCTGTCACATGCCCACAAGTGTCGACACAGAATGAGCAGGCATGGTCCACTGTTGTCACTATCAGGAAGCCCTGTAAGAGAAAAAAAGAGCATCCGAAGCTGGTGAAAGTGCCTGTAGACATGAAGTGGTTGAAAGAGGCTAGAGGAGATCAGCACTACCGAGAGGGAAAAAAAAGAATGAAAGAGATGAAAACAGTATTTTGCAAAAAAAGGCAATTTTTTCTTATACACAGCGCTATGGGCAAACTAAATGCCATCTAGCTAGGGTTTCACTTTAACAGTGTAACAAGGTCTGTAAAAATATGAATAAATACATATTTCAGTCTGTTACACTGGGCATACTGTTGAACTTAAAGTAGATGTAAACCCGATTCATGAAATTTGAGTTGGGCACATATATCTGCAGTGTTTTGTTATCTCTCTTCAAAGCACTATGTCCTGTAGCTGTCTCCTGCTCAGTTCTGTTATCAGCCTAACTCCTGACAAGTACTCCATCACATATGATAAAAGCAGCCTGAGTTTTGTGTTTGGGAGGATGCTATAAAGATAGATTAGCACAGAGCTGAACAATTCAACAAACAGAGCTGAAAGTCTCTACCTATGAGGAGAGGGGGTGTGTGCCTTTCCTCCAATCAGCTATCTTGGCTGTATTCCCTGGATTCACCGAGGTGTGAACAAGGAAGAAAAAATCTAACATGATCTGAACTTTCTAAACAGTATATAAAGATGAAGGCAGCAGATATACATGTAAAACTTATATAGGGAGATTTGTTTCATCCCTGTGTTATCAACTGAGGCTGTTCACTTCACTGGGTATATGTGAGGGTTTACATCCACTTTAAGCTGCACAGTCTCTGCTCCTTCCCTGTACTAGTACATGAAGAAACATCCCTTGGCACTACTGACAGTGGGAATGCAACAAGTGTTGAAGATTTTTCTATGTTCCTGTCCTTTGTCTTACTGGATTTTTTTACTGTTCCTGTGGTTGACCTGTCCCTGCCTCACCAGAGAGTTTTCGAAGGAGCGAGAGAAGGCCAAGGCCCGGGGTGATTTCCAGAAGTTGAGAGAGAAGCAGCAGCTAGAGGAGGACTTGAAAGGGTATCTAGACTGGATCACACAGGCCGAGGACATCGATCCTGAGAATGAAGACGAGGACATAGATGAAGACAAACCACGGAACAGTGAGTGCTTCTTTCAGTACCTTTGTTACACTCTGATTATACATAAAATATACGAGTAGTAATAGGGGGCACTTGGCATGTGTTCATGTGTGCACCAGCACCATGTGAGGGTAAATATGTGTTTTCTGCTGTTGTTAGATCGACTTTTTGTCTACTGGGCTTGTTGGAATTTTTTTTTGATCAGCCTGCTTCAGCTGGTGCAGATCAAGATCAGTGCAGAGAGTCCTGCTGTCAGAATACCATGTCCCAGTGGGGAGGATTTATCTATCCACTTTATTGTGTGGGTGCTGGCTGATGAAAAAAAAATAGTAATCTATGGCCAGCTTTACCCATGGTCTCTTGTCACCACTGCAGGCTCCAGAAAAATTCTGTTCCACTTTCTTTTAGGTTGTAGAAGAGGGTAGGTTCTTGCTGCTGTCTGTCAAACTGCTAGGAGGTGGGAGGAGCAGAAGCTTGACGTTTCCAGGAGTTGTGTGTCTCTATGGGCTAGCATATATTACATTTCTGCTGTTGGGTTTAGATACACTTTAAATAAAGTGTACATCTTGATACGCCTCCTTTAAGGACTTATCAGGCCAGCTACAGATAATTCTGCTAGCATGCGGTAACTGCCAGCATTTGTCCCGCATCCCTCCGCATTTGTGTCATTGCTGTGATTTATGGCCTGACCTCTCCCTCCAATGACACAAAACGGACAACCTGCTTGAGTCTGTAATCAAAACATATCTTGCCCTTAATGAACTGAGACATTTGTCCGGGAAAGGAGGGCAGAAACAAGTCGAGTGCCGCATGCGAATTCTCTCAGGCCCTGTCTCCCGTCCTTTATTGGCACCCGCTAGAGCGTAAAATAATTCTCCGCTAAATTTAACAAGATTATATGGAAAATTCAGCCCTGGAAGGCATTCTGCATGGGCTTGTCTGAACGCCGGGGCAGTGTGACACAAAATGATCATCTCCTGCCAGACAGGGGGATTGTGCTTATCCATGTGTCTGAAATGAAAACTGTCTGGGGTGTATACAGTAGTGAAAACCATTACAGCCCCATAGCAGGTTTAAAATTGAAAAGGATATTCTGATTGGCTGCTATAGACAGCATAGGTTTTAGTTTAGACATTCTAATACTGAACTATATAAAAATGTAAAATAAAAGTCCTGTCTGTCTTATATTTTATATGGGGCATGAGGAGACCAGTCTGTATTTTTAAAGGAGAACTCCTCTATGCACTCTTTGCATCTACACTGACAACATGTCCTAATCCTAAAATCAATTTGAAGAAACAACAACATTTTCTGTGAAAAATCCTGTGTGTAGGATCCCTTTGACTTTAATATATATATATATATATATATATATATATATATACAGTGGGGCACAAAAGTATTTAGTCAGCCACCAATTGTGCAAGTTCTCCCACTTAAAAAGATGAGAGAGGCCTGTAATTGTCATCATAGGTATACCTCAACTATGAGAGACAAAATGTGGAAACAAATCCAGACAATCACATTGTCTGATTTGGAAAGAATTTATTTGCAAATTATGGTGGAAAATAGGTTTTTTTTTCAATATCAAAAGTTCATCTCAATACTTATATCCTTTGTCGGCAATGACAGAGGTCAAAGGTTTTCTGTAAATCTTCACAAGGTTGTCACACACTGTTGCTGGTATTTTGGCCCATTCCTCCATGCAGATCTCCTCTAGAGCAGTGATGTTTTGGGGCTGTCGCTGGGCAACACAGACAACTCCCTCTAAAGGTTTTCTATGAGGTTGAGATCTAGAGACTGGCTAGGCCACTCCAGGACCTTGAAATGCTTCTTACGAAGCCACTCCTTCATTGCCCGGGCAGTGTGTTTGCTATCATTGTCATGCTGAAAGACCCAGGCATGTTTCATCTTCAATGCCCTTGCTGATGGGAGGAGGTTTGCACTCAAAATCTCACGATACATGGCCCCATTCATTCTTTAATGTACACGGATCAGTTGTCCTGTTCCCTTTGCAGAGAAACAGCCCCAAAGCATGATGTTGCCATCCCTATGCTTCACAGTAAGTATGGTGTTCTTTGGTTGCAACTCAGCATTCTCTCTCCTCCAAACACGACGAGTTGTGTTTCTACCAAACAGTTCTACTTTGGTTTCATCTGACCATATGACATTCTCCCAATCCTCCTCTGGATCATCCAAATGCTCTCTAGCAAACCTCAGACGGGCCCGGACATGTACTGGATTAAGCAGGGGGACACGTCTGGCACTGTAGGATCTGAGTCCCTGGCGGCGTAGGGTGTTACTGATGGTAGCCTTTGTTACGTTGGTCCCAGCTCTCTGCAGGTCATTCACTAGGTCCCCCCGTGTGGTTCTGAGATTTTTGCTCACCCTTCTTGTTATCATTTTGACCCCACAGGGTGAGATCTTGCGTGGAGCCCCAGATCGAGGGAGATTATCAGTGGTCTTGTATGTCTTTCATTTTCTAATTATTGCTCCCATAGTTGATTTCTTCACACCAAGCTGCTTGCCTATTGCAGATTCAGTCTTCCCAGCCTAGTGCAGGTCTACAATTTTGTTTCTGGTGTCCTTTGGCAGCTCTTTGGTCTTCACCATAGTGGAGTTTGGAGTGTGACTGTTTGAGGTTGTGAACAGGTGTCTTTTATACTGATAGCAAGTTCAAACAGGTGCCATTAATACAGGTAATGAGTGGAGGACAGAGGTGCCTCTTAAAGAAGAAGTTACAGGTCTGCAAGAGCCAGAAATCTTGCTTGTTTGTAGGTGATCAAATACTTATTTTCCACCATAATTTGCAAATAAATTCTTTCAAAAATCAGACAATGTGGTTGTCTGGATTTGTTTCCACATTTTGTCTCTCATCTTTTTAAGTGGGACACAATTGGTGGCTGACTAAATACTTTTTTGCCCCACTATATATATATATATATATATATATATATATATATATATATATATATATATATATATATATATATATATATATATATTTAAACTCTATTCCTTTTTTGTATGTATTTATATTGGACCTCTCTTATTTTCAGTGAGTATGCCAACCAGTGAGACAGAGTCTGTGAACACTGACAATGTAGGCAGTGGCGATGTGGATGAAGAAGGCTGCGGAGTTCGGTTGGCGTGAGTATTATTGTGCATATTTTTCAATGTCTTTTTTCAAATTGGTGTGTGTGTTTACAAATGTGACTAGCCTAATGCTAATAATATTTTCTACCAATTTTCTACCAATAGTTTGTTTCTTATTCCATTTGCATGGTTTGCTCATTATGGATGCACTTTTGCCTTTCTATATGGGAACACACAGTGCATAAGTATATCTGGCTGAACCCAGCTCTGTGCAGGGCTTGCATACGGTTCAGTCTATAAAGCATGCATTAAAAGCTGTGGGAGTGTTACTGCATAACCAGGACAACTGTAATGTTGGAAAAAATGTGGCACTGTACTGGAGGAGAGTGGGGCAGATAGGCCTTTTGTTTTGGTTAATATATAATAAAAGTATAACTAAAGGCAAAACTTTTTTTAAGTTTTGTATAGAGTGGAGAGGGATTAGAACCCCTGTCAGTTTTTATTGCTGTCTGTGTCTTTGTTAGGGAGATCCCCCCTCTCTATTTATCCTGTTTACCATTATCATTGAAAGTGAAAGTAAAAGAATATCACAAATTTTGGGTTGTCCCCAAAAAAGTAATAGAGGGGAAGTCCTCCAATGGGGACACTAGTTCTGGTTACCTGGGGGTCCCCAAGGAATTCCCTATAGTTGCAGGGATTTCTACTCACTTCCTGTTTGGCTTTAGGACAGGAAGTGAAGGGAAATCTCTGCAATGGGACAAAGATGGTAAAAATAAACCTTACAGGGGTTATAGCTCTCCCTTGCTCTATCCAAAATTTAAAAAAAAAACGGAAAATTGTATCAAATACTTACCGTAATTTTCCTTTCCTGATGCCAAACCATGGCAGCATACTAGTGATAGGCTCTGTCTCTCTTCCACTCCCTAAGGACCAGTGAATAGCATATATTTAAAGCCTAGTTAGGCCCCAACCCATTCTTTGTAATTAGCTACATACTGAAACGTACAAGGGTGGATCTGTATGCTGCCATGGTTTGGCGTCAGGAATGGAAAATTACGGTAAGTATTTGATACAGTTTTCCGTTTTCCTGACGCCACCATGGCAGCATACTAGTGATAAATAACTAGCTGACAGGGTCTACTTGTCAAATCAATTTTTAATTAGAATGGGACAGAAGACGGAACAGTCCTTCCTCCACATTTCACTAATGGCAAGATACCCCAGATCTACTCCGTACCGCTTGAAAAGGTATCCTGGGGTGACCATGATACTTCCCTGCAGATGGATTCCATGGATGCCTTTCAATGGGCAGCCCATGAGACCGAAACTGCTCTGGGAGAGTATGTATCCAGTGCTGAAGGACGTTCACGACCCCTCGCCCTATATGCATGACCAAACCTACTAAGTCCAGGAGGTAACCTCTTTTCCCTGACGAATTCCAGCTGGAAAGATGAAAGGCTTATTATATGATTGGAAAAGGGCAATTGTGGATAGGGACTTCAAGTTCTGTACATGTCCAATTTGTGTGACCCTCCTGAGTGATTCTCTGGGAAGTTAGGCAATGCCCAGATGACTGTTAGATGGAGGGCTGTCGCTACCCTTGATACAAGATGATTTATCAGACACAAGTCTACTCCTTCTGGAAAGAAAATAATATCTTTTTTCTGAAGCTCTTGGAGCTTGAATCTCAGACATCCTTTTGCTTGAAGATCTTGCGATAGATACTGCCTAGTAGATAATGTCACAAACTGAACAATGTTCTGTTGGAGCAAATGGTCGAACTAATTTGAAATCCAGCAACACCGATAGATTCCACTGGGAAAGATCCTCCTTTGTGGTGGTCGAAACCTCCTGTCTTCAAAATTTGTACAAATAAAAGGATTTCCGGCACATTTAAGCATTGTTATTGCCAACCTAGTCGACACTTGCAATCTCAAGGAATATAGGCTAAGGCTCATGTCTAATCTGGTCTACAAGAAGTCCAGAACAGCTGTCACCGAAGGTGCAGTAGTGTCAATATCTCGCCCTGCTGAGAAATAATGCAAACTTGTTCCAGATTTTGGCATAGATGTTGTTAGTAAAGTGCCTTCTCACTCTCCACAAGGTAGAGATCATCCTGGAGCAGGCTAGGTTCTCAAGCTTCCCCTATCAGTCTTCCTGTTTGCAGCCATGAGCTGCAGATGTGCAAAGGGGAATTGGCTTCTGTCTCATGAGATGAATGGCCACGAAAACTCAAGGACCTCATTGTCAAAATGGAGGAATGGATATGACTACCATGTTCACTCTCGAGAGCCTTAAGAGGAATCTCATTACGAGAAATGTTGTTGAAAAATGTATAGGCTAGATTGCAGATCCGTGGAAAAAATCAAGGCATTCATCCCCTCTGCCTTGGGATGCGGAACGGATTCAGACATCCTCCTAAGTTTGAAATTGCTGTGAGAAGCAATGGATGGGAATCTCCCATTGGACTGAACCGACAGTTTCTCGCAGTGTGCCTTCATCTTTGCCGAGATGAATAGTAATTGTGATATAGTATAATAGTTCTAACGGGGCAACTTTATCAGATTCACCCTCTTCAGCCACCACCGTATACTCCTACTCATACTGAGTGACAGTTGATAAATGTGCCAGACTTTGTTTCCTCTATTGTGCTAAGAATCCCAGCTCAAACTGTCAAAGTCAGAGCGCCCAAGGGATTATTGGTATGACGACATTGTGCTCCAAAGATTGAGGCACTGAGAAATGGTCAAAGTGGAGATTACTGTCTTCAGCATTCCTTCTTTAAGTTAGAAAGAGTTAATAAACCAGCCATATCCCCGCAGGGTGTTTATGAGAATCTCTTGGTGCATCAGCAATTGTTTCAGACCTCTGGATAGAAGAATAATGTTGTCCAGATAGTGGCGCGCCCGGAGAACTTGTTCTGTGAGTGGAGCTAACACTGCACTGAGAACACTTGTGAACAGTCTTGGAGACCTGCATAGGCCAAAAGGCAGACTGTTAAATGGAAATGTGTCTAGCCGATCGCAAGCTTACCAATTATGAAAGAAATATTTTGGGATGTTTAGTCATCGTGAAGATCCAAAAATAGCATTTTGCAATCTGGCTGCGCTGGTTTAATGGACTCCATTTTGAAGATCTCTAAGGGGATAAAAAATTTTAACGCCTTCAGATCTACAACTGGACGCTAGGCACAGGCTGTCCACCCGTCAGAGTAAGTGGGTTAAGTGGGTTAACACCACCAACTGAGGTGCCAGGATGCTCATCTAGTGACCGGCAACTAGGAGGGGTCTGCCTGGCCGAGATAATTGAAAAAAAGTACATAATAAAATCTCACGCCACCCTCTTCAATAACAATGATATTTGAGTGTTACCTGTCAGCTGCGAGCTCCTCCAGGCAGTCTTTACTCACCAGCCTACTGGGCATAGGTATTGCACCACAGGCACTGCAGGACTTTTGCTGGGACGGTAGCGTTGCTCTAGGAAGAAGATACAAGGGACCAAAGGAGTGAAATTAAAGAACTAGCCCCCCCCCCAAGCCTCAGCCCACAGACACTTACTTACTGGCAGATTTAGTTCCTAAAGAGGAAACACTGCAGGACCCCATCAAGACACACAGAAGGGGTTTCCAGGCTGTTTAGCACAATTTAGTGGCCCGAGAGCTGGGACTTTGCACTGGGAGAGGCTCAACCCAGCCGGATGCTGCACGGAGGCAGAGGTACATAGTACTGCTTACCCTTCACTGGTGCGTGGCGGTATGAGAAAAAAAAGAAGAATGGGGTGGGGCCTAACTATGCCTTTAATCTATGCTATTCACTGGTCCTGAGGGAGTGGAAGAGAGGCGGAGCCTATCACTAGTATGCTGCCATGGTGGCGTCAGCAAAAAGTTTTGCCTATAGTTCTACTTTAAAACTATAAAACCTTTAGGGCGTATAATAATAAACTCCACCCTCTATGCTAGATAAACCCTGCTTTCCATACCAGTGAAGGAGATGGACATTTAAAAAAAAAAAACTAATGTTATTCAAAAGAAACTCCAGATTTAGCCAAAAGTGCAATTTGTAATTGCACGACTGTGTTAAAAAATAGGTGCATTTTTTGAAAACATTTTTTTATACTGAAAAACAGATGAAAAAAAGCAAATGTTACAACCACAATAATCATTTTTTGTTTTATTACTGCAGCTCTCAAGAGAGCAAGGAAGAGAAACAAGTTCTGGTATCCTCAGCATCTCTGTTGCACTAGCTATTTCTATTGGTGCTGTCAATCTTATGTTTGCTATGTGAACAGCACCATCTAGTGGCCAAAGGTGTCATGTACAGCTCATTCTCAGGATGGCAAGGGATGCACAACATCATAAATTATTTTATGTCTCAGACTTGCTAGAAAAGGATGAAGGGCTTCATATATTGTTTTATGGCTCAAAAATGTTAGGATGCAGAGCTTCATACATTATTTAATGACATACTTTTTCTTATAATTAAGACCTGCCAGCAGTGATGGGAAGCCACACAGGCAGCTTTCTAAATTCTGTACCTCTGTGACTTGAAGAGCTATGTGAACCCCTAGAAAATGTATTTTTACACAAAGGATTGTTGCTTATCTGACATTCCAGAGGTATAGATGTTGATACAGACTATAGTATAGTTCCCAAAGTTCATCTTTAATGCATCTAAGCAATAAAGGCACATCTGCAGATATAACTGTTTACATTTTCCCTGTGTTCACCCTACAATCAAGAGTCCAGATTGTACTGGCTTTCTTTGGTTACATTAAGCCCCTATGTCACCTTCCAGCAGTTACATTGAATCAGGACCCCTTTAGCTGTGTGTGCTTTCAAGAGTTCGCTTACCATTAGCTGTCAGAGGGTATCCAGTGTGAAAGTCTTTGTGGATGCTTCCTTTTGTGTACTTTGTGTTTACATTGCTCTACGCAGGCTTTCTTTCACACTGTAAAAGTTGTGTGCTGTATAATAATCTTCATTTTATGGTTGCAGGGATTTAGATACTGAATCAACTAGGTAAGAAGGTCAACATTATTTTTATTTTGTCTGCCCAAATTGTATATGTGTCAGAAACCAAGAATCAGACTGAGACACAAGTACAGTTAAATCTCACTTGTTTAATAATAATAATAAAAAAAGGTAAACAGAGTAAACGTAGTCAAAACATAACCAGGGTTCAGGAACCGGAACGGATAGTCAGACAAGCCAAAACGTCAGGGAGCCAGAGATGAGCGTAGTAGAACAGCAAGCAGGATCTGGAGTCAGAAGGAATGTCAGCCAAGCAACAGGAACACAGGAGAGCGTCTCTAGAGATGTGACCAAGGCGAAGGCAAAGATAATCTGGGCTGGACGGCTTAAGTAGGCAGGACTGATGAGCAGGATATCATCAACAGGTGACTCACTGTGGAGAGATAGGAGCTGGCAATTAGCCGACAGCTGAGCAGCCACCTCAGAGAAGGAAGAGCTGAGCACAGCCCTAACAATATGGTAGCTCGAAGTAGCTTAAATCACACAGAGTTGGGTGTATAAAGGATCCATAATATTCAGTCTTAAAGTATAACTAGCGTCAAAACTTTTGTTTTAGTTTTGGATAGAGTGCTGAGGGAATAAAACACTTGTCAGATTTTATTGCTGTCTGTGCCCCCCATTAAGGAGATTCTCCCTCTCTAAATCTACACAATGGGACACAAATGGCAAACTAAGAAGAAAAAAGAACCCTGACAGGGGTTATAACCCTCCCTTGCTCTATCCCAAATGATAAAAAAAGTTTTGCCTATAGTTCTACTTTAAAGTGTATGTATAGCCAAAATGTTTTTATGTTGTTTTGAATAGAGAAGAAAAGGATTAAAACCCCTATCAACTTATTGCTCTCCGTGCCCCATTAGGAAGATTTCTCTGCACTCTCTTCTCTCTGATGTGATATCTCTCCAAAGTGGGGGGGGGAGACCCTCCTTAAACAACTGTTTAGAACAGCTGCCCCATTGGAATATTTCTCCTCTATTCCGGGTCTGGTGACAACTCCAATACTTAATTGTTTCTTGTGTCAATTTAGTTCCCATAAATACCATAGATTTGTTCTAGACATTCCCATCTGCATATATTTCCTTTATGGTTCTGTGTACAATTCATTCTGCTCTCTCAATATTTCCTTTTCTAGACACCCATTCAGCTTCAGAGCGTAGAGAGTGTATGTCATGAGGAGTGATAATCTGGACTGAAAGAACACATCTCCAGCATTCAGATGATAATGTTCCTTTCTGCTTACCACTGGATGGTGCAGACTTTTGGTGCTGTGATGTGCTGATCAGTTGCTTGATCACTGTTCCAGAAGCAGGTATGATAATGTAATCAAGCAACAACTGATAGGCAGACTCCATAGCTAAAGGCTACACCATCTAGTGTCCAGCTCTGTCTCTGGAACATGCACATGTAAAGGGTGCCTAGGGCAGTGTTTCTCAACTCCAGTCCTCAAGGTGCCCCTACAGGTCATGTTTCTGGGTTTCCCTCAGAAGAAACGGCTGTGGTAATTACTAAGTCAGTGAAACTGATCAAATCACCTGTGCAAAATAATGGAAAGCCTAAAGACATGACCTGCTGGGGCACCTTGAGGACTGGAGTTGAGAAACATTGGCTTAGGGATGTGTTCCTTCACTGTTGCAATCAGTAGGAAGCTGATATTTCACTCCCACTGCTGGCTATTATGAAGAAATGGAAAGAACAGAAGCTGCAAATACAGACATATTTTAAAGTGAGAAAGACTATTAACAATACTAATACAGAATTTTGAATCAGTGATTCAAGTATAAGAAAAAGCATTTTTGTTTTTTATATTTCAGATGGTTGGAGAGGGATTAGAACACCTGCCTGTTTTTTATATCTGTGTTCCTTATGGGGGATCCACCCTTTCTATTTGTCCAGGTGACTGTTATCACCAAGAGTGAAAGTGAAAGAAAATCCCAAATTTTGGGTTGTTACCAGAGAGGAGACACTAGTTCTTGTGACCCTGGTGACAACCAGGGTTTACCTCACTTTCCCTCACATCCTGTTTTGGCTATGGGATAGGTAGTGAAGGAAGATCTTCCCAATCTGACACAGGTGACAGAAAAACTGAAAAGGTGTTATAACCCTCTCTTAGGCTGGGTTCACACTGGTCCGACAAACGCTCCGACATTGGGAGCTCACGTCGCATGACGTGTAAAATTCAATGTTTCCCTATGGGAGCCGTCCTAACTGGTCCGACACAAGTCGTTCCGACTTTAGAAATGCTCCTTGTACTACTTTGATCCTACTTCAGCCCATTGACTATCATTGAAGTCGGATCAAAGTCAGATTGCCGTCTCGCATGATCCGACTTCGGCATGTGACTTGTGCTCTGATGATCTTGAGGGGGAACTCCTCGCCAAATTTTAAATAAAAAAACGGCATGGGTTCCCCCCTCCAAGAGCATACCAGGCCCTTAAGGGGAACCCCCCTACGCTGAAAAAACGGCATTGGGGTCTCCCCCAAATGCATACCAGACCCTTATTCGAGCACGCAGCCCGGCCGGTCAGGAATGGGGGTGGGGCGAGCGAGCGCCCCCTCCTGAACCGTACCAGGCCACATGCCCTCAACATGGGGGGTGGGTGCTTTGGGGCGGGGGGGCGCCCTGCGCCCCCCCCACCCCAAAGCACCTTGTCCCCATGTTGATGAGGACCAGGGTCTCTTCCCGACAGCCCTGGCCGTTGGTTGTCGGGGTCTGCGGGCGGGGGGCTTATCGGAATCGGGGAGCCCCCTTTAATAAGGGGGCCCCCAGATCCCGGCCCCGCACCCTTTGTGCATGAGTATGGGGTACATCGTACCCCTACCCATTCCCCTAGGGAAAAAAGTGTCAATGAAAAAACACAGTACACAGGTATTAAAGTGATTTATTAGGCAGCTCCGGAGTCTTCTTCCGACTTCGGGGGTCTTCTTCCGACTCCGGGGGTCTCTCCGGCGTCTCCTCCCGGTGTCCTGATCTTCTGCCGGCTCCTCCGCTATCTTCTGCGGCTCTTTTGCTAGAGGTGGCCCAGACTCCTGCCTTCTTGTCTTCTTCCCTCTTCTCTTCCAGAGATGTTCACACAACGCTCTCTCCAGCTGGAATGCTCTCTGAGCGCTCCGCAATGGACTTATATAGGCGTGACCGCGCCCCCTTATGAGGTCACAGTCCCGGGGCATGCTGGGACTGTGCTGTCATAAGGGGCGTGGTCAACATCACCCAATGACCACGCCTCCTTATGACGGCACAGTCCCAGCATGCCCTGGGACTGTAATGTCATATATAGGCGGTGACCCCGCCCTCTAAGTCATAGCAGAGAGCACAGACAGCATTACAACCGGAGAGAGTGTGGTGTCAACATCTCTGGAAGAGAAGAGGGAAGAAGACGATCCAGATGTCCGGGCCACCGCTAGCAAAAGAGCGGCAGAAGATAGCGGAGGAGCCGGCAGAAGATCCAGACACTGGGAGAAGACGCCGGAGAGACCCCCGGAATCGGAAGAAGACCACTGAAGCGCGGGGAAGAGGCCGGAGAGTGCGGAGAAGAAGGAAGAGACCGCGGAGAAGAACGAAGAGACCCCGAAGTCGGAAGACGCCCCCCGGAGCTGCCTAATAAATTATTTTAAAAACCTGTCTAGTGTGTTTTTTTTATTGACACTTTTTTTCTTAGGTGAATGGGTAGGGGTACGATGTACCCCATACTCAGTCACATAGGGTGGAGGGCCGGGATCTGGGGGCCCCCTTATTAAAGGCGGCTCCCGGATTCTGAAAATCCCCCCGCCCGCAGACCCCGACAACCAACAGCCAGGGTTGTCTGGAAGAGGCCCTTGTCCTCATCAACATGGGGACAAGGTGCTTTGGGGTTTCTGCCCCAAAGCACCCATCCCCCCATGTTGAGGGCATGCGGCCTGGTACGGTTCGGGGGGGGGGGGGGGCGCTCGCTCGTCCCCACCCCATTCCTGATCGGCTGGGCTGCGTGCTCGGATAAGGGTCTGGTATGGATTTGGGCGGACCCCCATGCCGTTTTTTCAGCATAGGGGGTGCCCCTTAAGGTCCATACCAGACCCAAGGGCATGGTATGCTCCTGGAGGGGGAACCCATGCCGTTTTTTTATTTAAAATTTGGCGCGGAGTTCCCCCTCAAGATTCATACCAAACACAGTGCCTGGCATTGGCGGGGATCCAAGTCGGATCCCTGTTCATTGAAAGTCGGACCCATGCCGGGCCCAAGTCGCAGGGCAAAGTCGGATACAAAGTAGGACGGCTGTCGTGGCGCACCAGTGTGAACCCAGCCTAACTCTATCCAAAATAATAAAATTAGCCCATAGTTCTACTAATGCTCTTTATTAATACTTAATGTAAGAAATATGACTTTTTAGTTCTCCTTTAACTTATGGAAAAGTGTATGTTCTCAGATGCTGAACAACTGTGGAATCTGATATACAAACTCTCCCACAGGCTATTCTGCTACAGCTGCCATGGTAACAAGCTAGGGAGGAATACCAAGTACAGTATGCCTTTAAATTAAATTTATATTTCAGTGAGAAAAAAAAAACGATTTGGATACACTACAATTAATTTAGTAAGCTTTATTGCAGATTCTTTCCTGCTTCAGCTGTCTAGATTTTGACATAGGCCATTCTAGAGCTCTTGTTGAAGGGGAACTCTATGCGGGACAGTCCGTCTTTGTGATCACATGATTGTCTCCAGCACCCCCCCATGGCTGTGGTGTCTCATCGGAGATAAAACAGTCACTGCGATAAACCTAAAGAGAGTGCTGAGGATACCTGCAACTTTGTTTCTGAGCTGATTACAGGAGCAAGGGAATAAGAACCGCATTGTCTACAAAGTACCATTGGTATGATTGCAAATTAGAATTTTTGTTTGCAGGTGGAATTGAAAAAGTAATATTTAATTATATGGAAGACCCATACACTGTTGTATCTACCCTACCCTCCTCCTCTGCAGATCTGTGTATACTGTAGAATTACAGGTTCTCTTGGGGCACCCTGGGACTTGTAGTGCCACTGCAGCACCACGGGTTAGCGCACAATGCATGGATACACTATAACAGTAATGTATGCCATAGTAGCCACGTGCTTGCAGCATACAGCGTGTGTAAAACCCTCTGCTCACCTCCCGCTGTCGCCATCATCTCACGTTACCGCCGCTGCCATGAAGGATGCAGGCGGCGGCGGTGCTTGGAGAAAGCAGTAATTGTCAGGAATAATGGCAGCTGTGACTCAGCATTATTTTCTATTTTTCTTCTTTATGTCTTTCAGGCACAGAATTTCCAAGTCTAAATTTAGGTAAGAATACTGCTGAAAAGCTGCAGCCAATGATGCTCTTTTAAATGACAGCTGCTCCGTCCAATCACGTAGCAGTCAGGCATGCTAAATTCACTCACACAGTCAAAGACCAATAGCTGCAAGGCCCAATCACTGCACAGAATAGAATGCTCTGTTCACACACAGGGTGAAAGGCAGGTACTCTATCCAATCACAGCACAGCCTGGCACACTGCATTCAGTCGGAGATAGGCGACCGCACTGACCAATCCTAGAATGGCCTGTAATGCTGGATTCAGTATTGACAGATGCTTCTTCGTATCACAGAGCAACCCAAAACATGCTTTGGTGTGGTAGGTGTGTCTGTGTAAAGAAAGTGAAAGTGGTCCTTGTATGGATGTGGCCTATGGATTAGCCATCTTTAATCAAGGGCTTTTTGTTAATATAAAAGTAAATGGTAACACTGGATGACAAGCTTTACCATTTTTGGAGGTGAATTAATATTAAGTCTATAGGTTTGTCAAGAACTTCTGTCGTTTTGGGAGGAAGAGGCAAAATGAAAATTTTTTGGTTGCTTTTTAATTTGTAACATGTTTAGCTTTCATGGTGGCATTTTTTTATGTTTATCTCCAAAACATATGATTAAATAATGTCTACTGTTAGCTAAGTTAGTTCTTATACTAGCCTTGCTTCTGCTTTTGTACAATGTCCTTGGACCCTTGATGCTAATGTCTTCAGCACATGAAATTTTGCAACTAAAAGTGATGTTTTGCTACAGAGATTATCCTCACTGAAAACTGAATACTAAGTCATTTGCACTAACCCCTACTGTGACAGAATGCTTCGCACCCCGCTTAGGTTCTTCTACCAAACAGTGCCTCCTCCCCTTCAAACCGTTCCAGCAGGCCGAGAGCTAATAGAAGCCCTTTTACCCCAAGCATCATACACAGACAAGATGCTGAGGTAAAACCAAAGGAATTACCATTTATTGAACAGAAATACAGGGTTTTATAAACTTCAAAAGTAGGTCTGGTACCACATGAACAGTAAAACCAAATATTGACCCAAAACATCACACAATGGTTGAAATAACAAGCTAAAGTTGACACAAGGCTAATCCCATCTTTAGAAGCTCCAAGAGTTAGCTAAATTAGTCAACAGACAGAAACAATAGGTGACTCAATTAACTAAATTAACAATGGGAATTCACACCTAGGAGGCACACAATAGGAGACATTGAACACAAACTTGTGTATTCTGTCCACTAGACAAGTCATCAGAAGACAAACAATGTTCCAGCAGTCTGATCAAGTGGAATTGATTTATGATTATAGATTTGAGGGAGATTGTTGATAAATATTTTTGTTCCAAGTGAAGAAGCCTCTCCAACCCAGTCTGCAGGAGGGCCTCCATATTCCCTCTGACCATTAACCTGTACGGGATTAATATTACATCTTTCCATCCACACCAGAAGGGAAGCTTTATTGTCCTTATTCAGAAAGGTAATTCAAGCCTCGCATTCAGCGTCCATTACGTGGTTATCCAGCATTGGAGAATGATCTGCTGGGCCATAATTAGTGGGTGGGAGGCAAGCCCCTAGTCCCCTCCAAAAGCCCATGTCCCGGTTGGGTCTGTCCTATTTCTCCCCATCAAAAGTAAACTAACAAGGTCCCAGACCTTCACCTTTTCTGGACCTGTGTTAGTTGGGCAGAGTGAACCCACATAGGTGGTCAACATGATTTCATTCTTGACCGCAGGGTAGGGTTGTTATCAGTAGGTGTGGGACAAAGGTTGTGGAATCTCTGTCTGTCTGCCAGCCCTTCAGCTGGGTGTTTTTTACCATTCCAGGGCTCAGTCTGCTGCTGGGGAGAATGGGCCAACTGCCCCAGCTCCCTGGAACCATGAAGACACATGAGGTCAGCGAAGCTCTGCCCTGTTGTGAGCACTTCAGCTGGGTGGTCTTTACCGTTTGGGGGCTCAGTCTGCTGCTGGGGAAAGGGGTGGACTGCCCTGGCTCCCTGAAGCTGTGGAGACACTGTAGGTGCTAGACAGAGGCCAGCGGCACTCTGCCTTGTTCCCAGCGCTTCAGCTGGGAGTAGGAGCTTCACTAAGTCAACATGTCGCTGGGAAAAGGGGTCACCTGCCTTGGCTCCCTGGAACACTGGAGTTGTTGTCGGTGCTGGGCAGAGGTTTGTAGCGCTCTGCCCTGATGCCAGTGCTTCTGCTGGGGACCCCACATCATTTGCTCCAGCTAACTGTTGGAGGAAGCCGGCCTACCTCCCCACTCCCAGACTGTGGATCTGCCACTGGGGAGGGGGAATGGCTTCCTCCACTCCTTTCATCTCAGACTGCCGCTGGGGAGTGAGCACAGCTTCCTACCCTCTCTGGTCCTTGTACAGATGCTGGGGAGTGTGGGTCTGCTGTTTAGCGATGAATGACCAATTTCTCTCCCTGGTCCCCCAGTACTGCTGCTGGTGTGGGGCAGAGGTCTATAGCCTTCTGTCCTGATACCAGCGCTTCTGCTGGGTTTGCAGACAAGGGTGCACAGAGCTGGGCAGCACTCTGTCCTGCGGCTAATGCTTCGGCTGGATAAGTTTGTTGTAACTCCACAGATGATGCTGGCATTAAATCCCATGTCCCTGTCAGTTGAGTGGGAGAAAGGCTGGCTGCTTCTTCTCTCAGGGAGGCTGAAGCTGCTGTTGGTGCTGGGCAGAGCTCAGTGATGTTCTGTCCTGATGCCATCTCTTCTGCTGGCAGTTCTGGGTTGTTCTTCCTCAGCAGAAAAGTCTATTAAATCCCCATTTCTGAAGCTGGTGGCGGGGGATAGAGGATCACCATCTCTTCTCCCTGAATCCTGGGAGCCACTAAAGGTGCTCGTCAGAGGTTGGCAATGCTCTGCCCCAATGCCAGCACTTCAGTTGGAAGCTCAGTAGATATTACATCCTCCGATGAAAAGTAAATGAAATCCATGCTTTTGGGGATCTGTGGCTGGGGAGTGAGTACAGCTTCCTCTCCTCCCTGGTTTTTGAACTGCGCTGGGGAGATGAGCCAGCTGCTTCATCTCCCGTACCCTTATCCGGCTGCTGGACAGACGCATTCCTCCCTCCAAGCTCATCCTGTGCAGAAACATGTTCGTCAATGTGAGTCAGCACTTGCTGCATCTGCCATAAAAGCTCCACTTCCATAGCTGGAGGTGGGCAAAGCACACTGTTACAATGCCCCATTGCTGACACTTCAGCTGGTATTTCAGAGCTGTTGGCTGGTACTTCCTAATAGCCCCAAGCAAAGGGAGCCCAGCCCTGCTGCTGAGCAAAGTCTAGCAGCTGTCTGTAGGCGATCTCCAGCTCCCATTCCTGAACGGCTAGAAACTCCAAATCTTCCTGTGCCCAGAACACTTCCACGATGTTCAGCATCTGGTCTCTGTACTCCATGATTTCCTCCAAACGCGACTCCAGATCGCTCCCAAAGTCAGGGTCTTTGAACAGCCTCCTGTACAACAGCCCCAGGCCACTGTAGCCAAGGTCTTCCATTGGGCTGTCGTCCACTGTCCATGGGCACACTTGGGCTACATACCAGCGGAGGGCTCTGTAGCTCTTGTCCAACCGCATCTCTGCCTGGACCAGCCTGTTTAACGCAGCTGTCCACTTCTTGTGCGGTTGTTCCCCAAATAACAGCACTCACACTTCATACTGCAACCAGTACCGTTCCTGGATGGAGGGGAGAATTGCACCCTGGTGGCGCTGCAACGGGCTAGCGCTTCGTTCCAGAGTTGCCAGCGGACAAAGTCATACCATCCCAGCAGGACCTGCACTGACACTGGTCCCCTGTGCTGTATCCGTATCTCGCACAAGCTCCTTCTGAATTCCTCTTCCATGGTGGCTGGTATCTGTACTTCTCCTCTTCTGCTATCCAGACCTTGAATCCTGGTGGTGGTTTGGATGTCCCAGACTGCAGAAAGCATCCCACTGCTTGCCATCAAATGTGATGGAAGGCTTGGCACCCTGCTTAGGTGCTTTCACCAAACAGTGCCTCCTGCCTCCAAACCGTTCCTGCAGACCAAGAGCTAATACCAGCACTTTTACTCCAAGCATTGTACACAGACAAGATGTTGAGTTAAAACCAAAGGAATGACCGTTTATTGAACAGAAATACAGGTTTTTATACACTTCAAAAGTAGTTCAGTCACCACATAAACAATAAAAACAAAATATTGACCCAAAACATCACACAATGGTTAGATAACGAGCTAAAGTTGACATAAGGCTAATCCCTTTATAAGAACCTCCAAGAGTTAGCCAAATTAGCCAGACAGAAACAATAGGTGACTCAATTAACAATGAGACGTCACACCTAGGAGGCACACAATGGGAGAGGCACAAACTTGTGTATTCTGTCCACTAGACAAGCCATCAGAAGACAAACAATGTTCCAGAAGTCTAATAAAGTGGAATTAATTGATGTTTATAGATTTCTCTAGGGAGATTGTTGATAAATATTTTTGTCCCACGTGAAGAAGCCTTTCCAACCCAGTCTGCAGAAGGGCCACCATATTCCCTCTGACCATTAACCTGTACAGGTTTAATATTACACATTTCCATCCACTCCAGAAGGGAAGCTTTATTGTCCTTATTCAGAGAATTGATCCAAGCCTCGCTGTCAGCATCCATTACGTGGTTGTTCATCATTAGAGAATGATCTGCTCTCTCTATGAGCCATAATTAGTGGGTAAGAGGCAAGCCCCTAGTCCCCTCCAAAAGCCCCTGTCCCAGTTGGGTCTGTCACACCTACCAGTCAGCCCAACCTAACCTTCTAAACGTAACCCTACACATCAAACTAACCCAAACACCTAATGCCAACACTACACATCAAGCTAACCCAGACACCTAATATTAACATTGCACAACAAACTAACACAAATGCCTAATACTAACATTACACATCAAGCTAAACCTAACTCTCAACCCTTCAATTAAAGAGAAACAGTTACCAATGAGAATTTGTAATAATCTGAATATCCACTCTTGAATTGTTCAAACAGTGCATCCTTACCTCTCATAGATTTGAGTTTCTAAAATTATTTTGTTGTATTTTATCCCTGTCAAAGTGTCAGCATTTAAAGAGACCCAGTCATCAGAGCTCAGATTGATTTTAAACCCTTGTGTCAGTATATAAATGTGTCCCTAATGCAGTTGGAAATGTTGAATTTGTACAGAAATAAAATCCACAAGGGAAATGGGGAATAGAGCGCATCGGGGCTATATGACACCAAAGGAAAGTAACACATAGAGTAATATTAAAACAAGTATTTTTTTTTTTTTTTGAGAGTACTAAAATATCCCCTATAAACACCATTGTATGGGGAAATGATTGTAAATATTATGAACAATGTAAAAACACAATAGAGAAAAAAAGAAGATACACCATATAGCAATGTTTCTGATTTGTAAAATTCCAAGAGCCCCCGACCTGTTTTGACCTTGATGGTCTTCCTCAGGGTAAGTACTGTGCTTTTTGGAACCTATTGCCGACTGGTCAGTCCTTTCTCACCTTGGGAACCGTTGACATCCTATAACCTACTCTGTTTCTTAGACTCCATAAGCTATAGTTTCCTAATTTGTTATCCAAGGGCCCCCCCCCCGAGGAAGACCATCAAGGTTGAAACGCGTTAGTGTCTATTGGAGTTTTAAATTCAGAAACATTGCTATAATGTGTATCTTCTTCTTTTCTCTATTGTGTGTTTACACTGTTCATAATGTTTACAATAATTTCCCCTTACAATGGTGTTTATAGGGGATATTTTTACTCTCAAATAAAAATACTTGTTTTTATAATACTCTATGTGTTACTTTCCTTTGGGGTCATAAAGCCCGGTGCTCTCTATTCCCCCTTTCCCTTGTGGATTTTGTTTCTTGTGTCATTAGACTATGTCATGTACTCACATGTTTATATGTTTTTTCCCATATGACAGTGCTGTACCTGACAGTGGGAGAAGGTACAGCAAATGAGACCAAGGAACAGGTGTCAGGGCCTGTAGTATGACTGGTAACTGGACATAAGAAGATATGAAAAATTATATTTTTAATTAAATGATGTGAAAACAGGGTTTCTTTAAGACCTGTTTTGTTTCTCTACAGCAGCTAGATGTAGGGCTAATTATTAGCCCTGAGCTCAGGCATGAGACAGGACAGCCTCCATGGGCGACCTACAGTTCGACACTGAGCTGACATTACTGCGCTGACCGGGGGACAATACAAGTGAATAACAGCACACATGACAGCCTTGAGAAGTAAAACTTCAACATTATAAACACTTAAGCATGGGGATTCATATTCTTACAAATGCTCATGCATGGTGCTCTTTAATTGGAAAAGCTAACCCTAATCCCAGTATAACAGTCATAAACCTTGCCCTGTACCAAGGACAAAGACTGCCACCAAAATACAATGCGCCCAAGTAATCCGATCTCATTATCATTATCTAGGTGTAGCAGGCTCACTCAGCCATAGTGGGGTGACACTTAGAAGGCCTCATCTTCCACCCACTCGCTGCTCGCAAAGGAAGCCTCTCACAGGATCCCTCCCAGTAGTACAGGGGTTAGAAAAATCTGCGGGTACAGAGTCATTCACTAATGCCAGCTCTGCTCACTGGATAATTACTGGTTGTACGAGATACTTAGTACTAATTACAGGCCGCCCACTCTGAAGAACTAAACCTGCTTAGCAACTGTGCTGACAATGGACCCGAGTAATTGAGTGGAAAGGGGGGCCCTGTGATGTTTAAAGCAGCTCAAGGAGAATGAATTCAGGTCAGCAGAGAGTTTGCGTTCATCCTCCTTTAACAAGAGGCGACCTTCGAGGACTGGTAGTCAAACAACGCAAAGCAATGTGTATCACATTTCCTGGCGGCAGGGGACTACCCAGAAAGGTGGGGGAGGGTTTTTTTCAAACTCTTTATTCTTGTTCTTATTTTTAGTTTGTTAGGTGGGCTGTTTTCTTCTGTTCAGAAGGTCAGAATTCAGTGTTTGCAAATAATTTAGCACTAAAGGAAGTCCAAGGTAACTTTATTAAAAAAGGACACATGTAGTAAACACAGGAAAAGGTGCAAAATTGGAGATAATATATATTTTATATCAGATAGATAGATAGATAGATAGATAGATAGATAGATAGATAGATAGATAGCTAGGATGATACAAGCATGAACGCCAATATAATTATCATTTATTGGTCAGATCTGGCCCCATGTCTGACTGACATCTGATACTCATCACCAGGAGCTACTTGTGGAGCCCTTATGTGACAGGAAGTTAGATGTGTGTATTAAAACATCTACCCAGTTTTTAAATCATTTTCAAATGCAAGTGTAAGTAAAAAAATAGTACAGTACATCTCTGCAATATATGCACATTTCTCCATGGTTTGTCTATAAAAATGCTACAAGGCAAATAAAATACATATTAATCTGCCAAAAATCCAATGGGCTCCTAACTTTCTGTAGTGAGCTAACAGCTCTGCTTCTGGTGCACTGTAAGCCCAAGCAGTGGTGTCGGCCATGCCTGAGTTGTCCTTTTCTGAACTACAAAATACCACCCCTCTTCTCATCTATATATCATAAAAGGGAGTAAATCTGTAGTCCACACTTTTCAGATATTTATTTGTAAAAAAATTTGAAAACCATTTATCAATTTCCTCCTACTTCACAATTATGTGCCACTTTGTGTTGGTCTATCACATAAAATCCCAATAAAATACATTTAAGTTTTTGGTTGTAACATGACAAAATTTGAAAAATTTCAAGGGGTATAAATACTTTTTCAAGGCACTGTATGTTGTTTTTTTTTTGCCCAGGCATACACTTTAACCACTTGAGGACCATTCACATCATTTATACACCCTAAAAGACGTTGGTTTGTTCTCCAGGGTGCATATATACACCCCAGGATCTTCTATTTGCAGTCCCACCAAGATCAAAGTCATCAACTGTAATGCCCTGTACACACGGTCGGACATTGATCGGACATTCCGACAACAAAATCCATGGATTTTTTCTGACGGACGTTGGCTCAAACTTTTCTTGCATACACACGGTCACTCAAAGTTGTCGGAAAATCCGATCGTTCTGAACGCGGTGACGTAAAACACGTACGTCGGAACTATAAACGGGGCAGTAGCCAATAGCTTTCGTCTCTTAATTTATTCTGAGCATACATGGCACTTTGTGCGTCGGATTTATGTACACACGATCGGAATACCGGCAACGAATTTTGTTGTGGGAAAATTTTATAGCAAGCTCTCAAACTTTGTGTGTCGGAAATTCCGATGGAAAATGTCTGATGGAGCCCACACACAGTCGGAATTTCCGACAACAAGGTCCTATCCTACATTTTCCGTCGGAAAATCCGACCGTGTGTACAGGGCATTAGATATACTGTATTTGCTCACACCTCTCATTCATTGTAGCACAGAAACGCTTTCCGTCACTGTTAAAATGTTGCAGCCTGTTCCAGCTGATCTGACACAATTTACTGTGTCATTGTCCTGGATGCAGTTGAGGAACAGCTGCTTTCATCAGGGCCTTGTCACACAGGTCCACTACAGAGTCCCTTTAAGAACTTCCATTTTAGCTAAGTGGTAAGGTACACTCTGCCATCCTAAAGGGAATTAAACAAGGACAGATTTGACAGTGCAGCCGTTAAGGGGTTATGAAGTAATTTAATTTATTGGCTTGGATGTGCCCTCCTGCGCGCCCTTGTGTATGATGTAAAGGGCATCTGTGCATACAAATATATACAATGCAGAGGGCAAAGCAGAAATAAGACCTATCCAAGGGTTATACATATAAATAGCAACCCTTCATTATATGAATAGAGATAGTAGAACCTACAAGAACTGTAACATATTTAATAAAAATTATAACACCATATGATAGTATTATTGCTATGGTAAAGGCTAATGTGAATTACCTTAGCAAATTAATTTATTTATAAAACCCAGGTCTAATTAAAAAACAGAATACTCTTTTGGAATATGGAAAGCTGAAATCATTAAGAGCCCTTTTACACGAATGCATTGTGGTAACACACTATAGAGTGTAGCGGTGCACTGTGCTACACATTTTGTGATATGTCCAATTTTTAGAATATTTTGCTGCATTGTCAGGCCATTATTTTTTAATGGGCTGCTTTAAAACAACACACATTAAAGCATGACATAATGCACATTAACCACTTCCGGACCGCCCACCGTCGTTATATGTCGGCAGTTTGAAGAGAAATACCATTGTTATGGCAGCACCCCGGTATCCTCTTCTTCAGTGAACGGTCCGGTTTAAGATAAAAGTGGTCTCTGCGGTGAATTCACTGCAAGATCACTTTTATCGGAGGAGGGCCCCCTGCCGCGATCCGGAGCCGTCGGCAGCGGTGGAGGCAATCGTATCCTTCCTGTGGCCTGACATGCAGACGAGTGAGGGGAAGATGGCCCCCACTCGTCTCCATATCATAGTAGGGCGGAAGCAATGTCACTTCCGCCCATGGCTCTTAAAGGCCCATTTTTTTATTGCATTTTAGTGTAAATATGAGATCTGAGGTCTTTTTGACCCCAGATCTCATATTTAAGAGGTCCTGTCATGCTTTTTTTCTGTTACAAGGAATGTTTACATTCCTTGTAATAGGAATAAAAGTGACACATTTTTTTTAAACAGTGTAAAAATAAAAGGTAAAATGAATAAGAATAAATTTTTAAAAAATATTAAACGCGCCCCGTCCCGACGAGCTCGCGTGCAGAAGCGAATGCATACGTGAGTAGCGCCCACATATGAAAACCGTATTCAAACCACACATGTGGGGTATCACCACGATCGGTAGAGCGAGAGCAATCATTCTAGCCCTAGACCTCCTCTGTAACATAAAACATGCAACCTGTAGAATTTTTTAAATGGAGGTTTTTAAGGGTAAAAGTTTGTCGTCATTCCACGAGCAGGTGCAATTTTGAAGCGTGACATGTTGGGTATCACTTTACTCAGCGAAACAGTATCTTTCACAATATAAAAAAAATTGCGCTAACTTTACTGTTGTCTTATTTTTAATTAAAAAAAGTGTATTTTTTCCGAAAAAAGTGCGATTGTAAGACCGCTGCGCAAATACGGTGTGACAGAAAGTATTGCAACGACCGTCATTTTATTCTCTAGAGTGTTAGAAAAAATAAGTATAATGTTTGGGGGTTCTAAGTAATTTTCTTGCAAAAAAACCTGTTTTTAACTTGTAAACAACAAATCTCAGAAGGAGACTCGGTCCTTAACTGGTTAAAACAGGTGTGTTAATGCACTGCAAAAACATAAATGGGCCCTAAATATAGGCACTTTAATTGTGCTACTTACCCTGCCAAGGAAGAACAGCTAAGAAGCAAATCTATATAACATATTTTTTTATATATAAAGAAGTATATGTATCAGTCAAAGCCGAACTCCAGGCAAACAGCTAAATATATACATTATATACTGTTAGGTCCATATATATTTGGACACAGGCACAATTTTAGTTTTTTTATGTATTTACCACAACATATTCAAGCTAAAGTTCTATAAATATCTATATATGGGCTGAAAGTGCACACTCTCAGGTTTAATTTGAGGGTATGTACATCCAAATCGGAGGAAGGGTTCAGGAATTACAGCTCTTAAGAATAACCAGCCCGCTTTTTCAAGGAACCAAAAGTAATTGGACAATTGAATCAAAATCTCTTTCATAGCCAGGTGTGGGCTACTCCTGCATTATTTCTTCATCAATTAAGCAGATAAAAGGTCTGGAGTTGATTCTAAAGCTGGATACGCATCGTACAATTTTCTGTACATTTTTTCCTTTAGATTTATCAAAACCATATAAATGAGTTTAAACTTTAATGCCCCATACACACGGTCGGACATTGATCGGACATTCCGACAACAAAATCCTAGGATTTTTTCCGACGGATGTTGGCTCAAACTTGTCTTGCATACACACGGTCACACAAAGTTGTCGGAAAATCCGATCGTTCTGAACGCGGTGACGTAAAACACGTACGTCGGGACTATAAACGGAGCAATAGCCAATAGCTTTTATCTCTTTATTTATTCTGAGCATGCGTGGCACTTTGTGCGTCGGGTTTGTGTGCACACGATCGGAAATTCCGACAACGGATTTTGTTGTCGGAAAATTTTATAGCCTGCTCTCAAACTTTGTGTGTCGGAAATTCCTATGGAAAATGTGTGATGGAGCCTACACACGGTCAGAATTTCCGACAACGAGGTCCTATCACACATTTTCCGTCGGAAAATCCGACCGTGTGTACGGGGCATTAGAGTTTCAATTTGTATGCAATCAGGCAGGCCCTTGCACTACATGTTTTTGGTAAATCTAAAGGAAATCAGACAACAAAAGTTGTATAGTGTGTATGGGGTTTTAGTGTGGTATTTGCATTTGGAATCTATTGCTGTGAATCTACATAATTCATTCAAAGGAGGGGTCCATGTAAGTGAAACAGGCCATTGTAGGACCCCATACAGACTATTAGATTTTCTGCAGATTCTAGTCTTCAGATTCACCAAAACCATATAATATGAGGTCAAACCTTAAGAGTTTCAATTTGTATGCAATCAGGCAGGCCCTTGCACTACATGGTTTTGGTAAATCTAAAGACAGAAATCTGCAGAAAATCTAATAGTGTAGGGGGCTTTTGGCTTAAAAAACTAATCAAATCCATCAGGGAGATAGCAGCAACATTATGAGTGGCCAAATCAACAGTTTGGTACATTATGAGGAAAGATAAACGCACGGGTGAGCTCAGCAACATAAAAAAGCCTGGACGTCCACGGAAGACAACAATGATGTATGATCATAGGATCCTCTCTATGGTAAGGAAAAACCCATTCACAACATCCAGACAAGTGAAGGACACTCTACAGGAGGTGGGCATATCATTGTCAAAGTCTACAATCAAGAGAAGACTTCACGAGAGCAAAAACAGAGGATTCACCACAAGGTGCAAACCATTCATAAGCCTGAAGATTAGAAAAGCCAGATTAAACTTTGCCAAAAAACATCTAAAAAAGCCAGACTAGTTCTGGAAAAGCATGAAGGCTTGGAACAGCTCATGATCCAAAGCACACAACGTCATCTGTAAAACATGGTGGAGGCAGTGTGATGGCATGGGCATGCATGGCTTCCAGTGGCACTGGGTCATTGGTGTTTATTGATGATGTGACAGAAGACAGAAGCAGCCAGATGAATTCTGCAGTGTTTAGAGATATACCGTCAGCCCAGATTCAGCCAAATGCAGCAAAGTTGATTGGATGGCGCTTCACAGTACAGATAGACAATCCAAAACAGACTGCAAAAGCAACCCAGGAGCTTTTGAAAGCAAAGAAGTGGAATATTCTGCAATGACCAAGTCAATCACCTGATCTTAACCCAATTGAGCATGCATTTTACTTGCTGAAGGCAAAACTAAAGGCAGAAAGACCCACAAACAAAGAACAACTGAAGACAGCTGCAGTTCGAGCCTGGCAAAGCATCAGAAAGAAGGAAACCCAGTCGTTGGTAATGTCCATGGGTTCCAGACTTCAGGCAGTCATTGCCAGTAAAGGATTCTCAGCAAAATATTAAAAATGAACATTTTATTTATGATTGCGTTCATTTGTCCAATTACATTTGAGTTCCTGAAAATTGGGGGACTGTGTATAAAAATGGTTGCAGTTCCTAAAATTTGTACTTGATATTTACGTTCAACCCCTTGAATTACAGCTGAAAGTCTGCACTTCAAATTCATTTGGATTGTTTTATCTTTATTTAATTCTGGTGGCATACAGAGACAAAAATATGAAAACTGTGCCTGTGTTCAAATATATATGGAACTAACTGTGTGTGTGTATATATATATATATATATATATATATATATATATATATATATATATATATATATATATATATATATATATATATACACACACACTGTTTTAGCTACCAAAGATTTGCATTTCTATACATCCAGTCCAGGGATTTACATAGCTCTGCCAAAGGGCACATGCTTGTCTGGCTGGGCAGGAGACCTGATATATCTGTACTGCAGTTCAACAACACTTTACATGTCTTTTCCCTCCCCCAGTCTGTGACTGGACAGAGAAAAGAGAAGCAGCAGAATGATGAGCTTGTCTCACTGTCACTTTACTCTCCAACTATCAGCATGTTCATTGCACTGGAGAGTAACGTATTTGACATGTTAACATTAACATGTCAAAGCAAAAAACATCACACGAGATCAGAACTATCTCTCAAGGGTGGGGTGTTTGTCACTCACAACCCTCAAGGTTTGGTCATCTTTGCCTTGTCGCTTTTTGTGTAACACCTATCCCTGTTTCCAACATTCTGCAGCCGTTACTGGCGGCGCTGGAACCGGTTTTGTCGGAGGAAGTGCCGGGCAGCGGTGAAGTCTAACGTCTTCTATTGGCTGGTGATATTTCTGGTTTTCCTGAACACGCTGACCATTGCTTCCGAGCACTACAACCAACCTGACTGGCTCACCGAAGTACAAGGTATGTAGCAGGACCGAGCCAACATCAATTATTGACCCTTTCACACAGAACACTTCCAATTTAACAAATAAAGGGAGCCTCATTTTCACCAGCTGGAAAACATAGTGATGTTTATTTTTAGTTATGCTCTAGAAAAAATGGAAGATTGTATCTGATTGGTTACATTTGCTATGGGAAAGTGTAAAGAAGTAGATTACTTAAAGTAAAATTAAGCCAATCACTAAAATCCCATCTAAGTGGAACTAAATTCTTATTTTGAAAAACTGCAAGCAGACAGGCTATTTGTTGCAGAAAATACATGCAATATCTCTTCTGCAATAAAATAAATCTATCTGTCTGCCTACAGTTCTATTTGGAATATACACTGAGTTGCGCAGATGCAGCTCAGTTTACATTCCAACACAGCTCTTGTGCAGACCAAACTGTTTAATTAACGCGCAGATTAAGCTGCACAATTTACGTGCGGACCAACCTGTCCAGCAACAGTAATGCCCCGTACACACGGTTGGATTTTCCGATGGAAAATGTCCGATCGGAGCGTGTTGTCGGAAATTCCGACCGTGTGTGAGCTCCATCGGACATTTTCCATCGGATTTTCCGACACACAAAGTTGGAGAGCAGGAGATAAAATTTTCTGACAACAAAATCCGTTGTCGGAAATTCCGATCGTGTGTACACAAATCCGACGGACAAAGTGCCACGCATGCTCAGAATAAATAAAGAGATGAAAGCTATTGGCCACTGCCCCGTTTATAGTCCCGACGTACATGTTTTACGTCACCGCGTTTAAAACGATCGGATTTTCCGACAACTTTGTGTGACCGTGTGTATGCAAGACAAGTTTGAGCCAACATCCGTCGGAAAAAATCCTAGGATTTTGTTGTCGGAATGTCCGAACAAAGTCCGACCGTGTGTACGAGGCATTACAGTTACAGGTGCTGGATTAAACCATGTAACCCTGCTGGGGGTGCCCAGCATTTATTCCTATAGTTCAAACCTTTTTTTCCAAAGGAAAAAAAAACCTGTTGCTTGAAATTGTCAGTTGAACTTGAGATTTAATTTGTTTATATCAATACTTACCCATTTATAACTACATGTTTTTCTAAGACTAGCCTGTCTAGAGGGTGACAACACTGCTGCGAAACTTCACTGTAGAATGAACAGTGTTGTCACCCTTTTACACAAAGTGGAATAATAATGGATCTACTGGTCATAAAACTATGTAACGTGAAGACTCAGAAAAACCAAAACTGCTGTGTTAAAGTGTAAGTCCAGGCAAAAACTAACTAACTCTAAACTTGCTTTCTGCCACATTCTAAGCCTAATCCATCTAACACTGTAAAGCAAAAATCGCTGTACTTGTCTATTCTGCAGCCGATCCGGTCCAGTCTCCAGAGGGGGAAGCTGTGGGCAGGAGAGGACCGACAACGGCTGTGAATTGGCTGGGAAGTGATGTCACCCATAGACTTACTATGGGGCTTCCGTTGTCGGCTGCATCTCCTGCATTGGGACTGGGACTGGATTGGCTGTAGAACAGGTAAGTATAGAGATTTTTGCTTTACAGGGTTAGATGGATTAGGTTTAGAATGTGGCAGAGAGCAGGTTAAGCGTTAGTTGGGTTTTGCCTGAACGTCCACTTTAATGCTACTGACAAACTACAATAGATACTGTATGCCATTGTTTTTTTTTTTTTGCTCAGACTTCCATTTTAAGGCTGCTTAAGTTAAGTGAGTCTGTTACTGTAGATCACTGACTTCCCTGATCTGATTGTAACTTCATTTGTAACACCAGTTCGTTTTTTTTGTTAGGTTTTAGAAAAATTATTCTATTTCTAGCCTCAATTAAGTTATTGGTAATGGTAATTAGTTCCTTTCTCCCTTGTGTTGAATTATGAAAAAAAACCTCTGTTCAATTGTTAATGGAATAAGCTGGTAATGTTTTTGAAACATTTTATCTTGCATGTTTCAGACACAGCAAACAAGGTCCTCCTGGCACTCTTCACCGCCGAGATGCTCCTGAAGATGTACAGTTTGGGGCTCCAGGCATACTTTGTCTCCCTATTCAACCGATTTGACTGCTTCATCGTCTGCGGGGGGATCCTGGAAACCATATTGGTAGAGACCAAAATCATGTCCCCTCTGGGCATCTCTGTCCTACGCTGCGTACGTCTTCTCAGGATATTCAAGATTACCAGGTACCCCCTCCACCACACCTGTGACTGGGAGTTGTATGGCTGTGATATGCAGAGAGACCACAGCTTCCATACAGAGGGCCCTCCTCTGCAGCATGCTGGCAGAGCACAGGCTTTTCTGTTCAGGCTGTGGCTGCTTTCTACAAAACAAACTGTAAGACTTTTGCACACCTTTTGTACTGATGCACCTCGAATGTATTTATTTGATTTAAATTGAAATTTCCATTGGGATTTAAAGCTGAACTCCAGCCAGAAAGCAGTGACTAGTATATTCAAGTCGCATGCTTGCCTTGTCGAAAAAAGCTCTCCTTTTTGAAGTTCATTGTGTTTCTCCTACAAACATGTTCCTTAGGCTGGCCATTACATTACAATTTTCCTTCAGATTTACCAAAACCATATAATTAGGTCAAACCTAAACACGTTCAATTTGTATGCAATCAGGCAGGCCATTGCTCTACATAGTTGAAGGTAAATCCAAAGGAAATTGAAAATGAAAATTTGTATAATGTATGGCCAGCTTCATTCTCTGTGTGCAGGGCAACTTCCATGTAGTAAGATCAGACTTGCACCCTCCCTATGGCTCCCAGTCATGCTCCCTCCTCTCTGCAGTTTAGATAAGGGAGCAGTGTCATCAGTTACTTCTTGACCCGGCCACAGGCATTAATTGGCAGCCTTGTGGCTATGTGGGTTTAAAGTACCCCGGGCACTGTACACACACACACACACTCACAATGTCACTGCATTTCATAATAATTCACATGCAGCGCCTCTATAGATCCACCCCAGGGACCTGGCCACAGTGCAGTTTTAGGCAGCAAACAATGACGTCACAAGGCAGAAAAAGTAAGATACAAATAAAAAAAAAACATAATATCATTTTTGATGGGAATGGGGGCAAGGAGTTAGAGGTGCAAGGAAGGCTCAATCCTGGAGTTCAACTTTAATAGGGTGCGCTGCTCCAGAACAAGCAACCACTCAGCATGCTTTACACAGGTAAAATGTGGGATGAATTTTTTGATTAGTTGCAGTTGCTAAGTGTTTCTCTATGTGTCTCTTAGGTACTGGAATTCCCTCAGTAATCTGGTGGCCTCTCTGCTGAATTCTGTGCGCTCCATCGCCTCCCTGTTGCTCCTCCTTTTCCTCTTCATCATCATCTTCTCCCTGCTAGGGATGCAGCTCTTTGGGGGAAAGTTCAACTTCGACGAGATGCAGACACGCCGCAGCACCTTCGACAACTTCCCGCAGGCACTACTCACTGTCTTCCAGGTGTGGCCTTAAAGAATCTTTTCGCTTTAAACATTTCCGTCCCTTCTTGATGGTTAAAGGAGAAAGGTTTAGTAGGATGAAGCAGGTTCTTTTGCTGTTACACTTTATAACTGAGCTTTCGTCCCATCATAGTTTTTGCATGTTTCCTGACCATACAGCTTAAAGGGGTTGTAAAGTCAGAAGGTTTTTTTTTAACCTTATACTATGCATTAAGATAAAAAGCCTTCTGTGTGCAGCAGCCCCCCTAACACTTACCTGTGGTCAATCTCTGTCCAGCAATGTCCATGAGTGTCTCAGCCGTCCAAGATTCTCCCTCCTAAATGGCTGAGACACAGCAGTGGCGCCATTGGCTGCCACTGCTATCAATCAAAGTCAGCTAGCCAATCAGGAGAGAGAGTGGGCGGACCAGGTCGGGGCTCCGTGTCTAAATGGACACAGGGAGCTCTGACACAGCTTGGGTGCCCCCATAGCAAGTTGCTTGCTGTGGGGGCACTGAACAGGAGGGAGGGGCCAGGATCACAGAAGAGGGACTCGAGAAAAGGAGGATCCGGGCTGCTCTGTGCAAATCCGCTGCAACAGAGCAGGTAAGTATAACATGTTTGTTATTTTTATAGGAAAAAAAACGAGACTTTACAATCACTTTAAGCACAGAAGTGTGGCTTCTGCATTTGTTTTAGAGGGTTTATCAGCTGAAGCACTTTACTGATCATGATTATATCTACCACAAACAAGCGTGTAGCACCCAACCCCTCTTATACATTATGAATAGCACCACGACTCATTCTGAAAAACAGTATTTGTATCCAAACAGCTTGAAGTTTTTTTTTTCTTCTGCTCTATACCTACTTAGCTATGCCATGCTAATGTGGAGGCGGTGCTACAAACTCTTTTCTAAAACAAAGGTAGTTTGGCTGGATATGTTCTCCAATATCTGATAATCTGTGTTGTTAAATGAAATGAAAAGTTTTGTTTTGTCATTCTTCTACCTTTTGCTTTATTTTCTCTCATGCAGATCCTTACTGGAGAGGACTGGAATTCAGTGATGTATGATGGGATCATGGCATATGGTGGACCCTCATTTCCTGGGATGCTCGTCTGCATCTATTTCATAATCCTCTTCATCTGTGGAAATTGTATCCTGTAATTCAAGTGCAGGAAGGGAAAGTCACTCCAAAATTGTGGTCCAAGCCACACCCTCAGTGATCTTATTTCCAACCTAAAATTACATCAAATAGCCATAAGGCCACACTCCAAGTAATCTTATTTCCAATCTACAATGGCATCAATTGGCTATAAAACCACACAGATATGGTTATATTGTTGTCTATTGATGAATTTTATTGGCTATGGCATGTCATGTCATACTGTTGTGTTCTACTGCATACCCTAAATAAATAATTAAAAAAAAAAACACCCCCCCAGTGATCTTATTTACGCCCTTCAATTACATCAATTGACCATGAAGCCAGGAATGTATTCATGTAGGCTTGAAAGGTCCACTTTACAGACAGATCTTGGAGATGAAAGTATAATTTTGGGAGGGAGCTGCAAAGGGATGAGTCTGAGCTCTGCTCCATAGTTATGTTTTTTTAATAATTTTATGGGTGGATGCTATTAAGGTTCTATCTGCATTCCTTAACTCCTGTGTCAGATATCCTCCTGAATGTCTTCTTGGCCATTGCTGTGGACAACCTGGCAGATGCAGAAAGCCTGACCTCTGCTCAGAGGGAGGAGGAGGAAGAGAAGGAGAGGAAGAAACTTGCTCGGTAAATTTCTCCCTGACCCCCTAGCAGTGCGTTGTACAGTATTTAGATCAGTGAAAGCTTGATTCTATCGAGTCCTTTGGACTTTGTAAACGTTAGAGTAATATTCTGCTAATTTTCTACTTTTCCTCTTATCTCACACGTCTCACAGGCTTTAAAGAGTTTCTCCAGGAATAAAAGTAAATTTTTTTCCAGTTGCTCAGATTTGGGGGTCTTTTTGTGTTTTTTTTAGATCATTAACCTTAGTAGAAGAACTGAGGGTTGTTTAATGTACACAGTCTCGGTCTTACTCTGCTCAGCCTGAAAGTAACCATCAATAGAGCAGTCACTGTCAAACCCAGAAAGCAATGTAACAGAGTTTATACACATAGCTTCTTAGAGTTCTTAGTTTAAAAGTAACATTTAAATGAAAAGAAAACAAAAAATGGCACAAAAAATATGTACAGAAAACGTATTACACAAACAGAAATTAATAAAAATGTTTAAAGGAAAAAAATACTTAAGTGGATTTTGCCTGGTACAGTGCAGAATTTGAAGGTTAAGTCCAGTCTGATGCTGCAAGAGTCACTGGCCTTTATAAATGAATCTTAGTATTGCCTAACTAGAGCTCCAGCTTCTGCTGCAGCCATATTTTCTTGTCCCTGGACAGACAACCCTAACCAATGAAAAGATCTAAGGGGTGTGTGCTGGAGTGTTACCTTGATGACTAGAACCTTCACGGCCTGGTGCAAGAATCCATGAAGGACCCCTCTTCCCTCCAAGCCCAGGGCCCTTCCCATTGATCCTGGGGATCTTTTACTATCATCATGTGGCCCTTTATTACGGTCCCGCAGCGGGCCTTCTTCCTGCCGCCTTGGTTAGAGTTGCCACCTTTTTTTCAAGCCAAACCCGAATCCAAACACTTTTTTTGTAGTATATACTATACATACAGTACATTTTAAACATGGGTAAGCCAAAACCACATATACAGGCAGTCGCCGAGTTACAAACATCAGACTTACATAGGACTCATACTTACAAATGGAGGGAGACAACAAGACGTGAGAGGAAATCTACCCCTAGGAAGGGAAGTTTACTCCTGTAAGAGTTATCATTAGGGAAAAAAGGTATCTCCACTGAAGCTTTATCACCAATCCTTGTTTCCACAACAACCCAAATTTTTCAAAATCCAATGGTCACAGGGACAGAAAGTGAGGTGAAATCTTCTGAATGGGCACAGACAGCAAAACAAACGTTACAGGGGTGTTAACCCTTCCGTATGCTATCCAAAAAACGTACAAATTATTTTTTGGCTGGTTTACACTTAAAAAATGTACCTGTTCCAACTTACATAAAACTTCAACTTAAGAACAAACCTACAGAACCTTGTAACCTGGGGACTGCCTGTAATTCTCTATGCAGAGTTTGTCTGACACTCTGTATCCAGAGAATATATGCATATATTGGACGAAGAATTTGATTTAACCATCCCTGGTAGAGTGACCAGAATCCCCCATATATGAAATAAAATGCATTCAATTATTTTTCTTAGAACGGCGAGCCCAGAGAAGAAACAAGAGAATGAGACAATTGGAAAATCTCCAGTTCCAGCTGTGGAGGAGAACAAAGAGAAGATCGAGCTGAAGGCTATCACTGCAGATGGCGAATCAGTTCCTACTACCAAGGTGGGAATGACATTACTGGAATGCCCCACCTTCAGCCAATCACACACTTCTACAGAACAAACTTTTTTGTAACCCAGTTTGAGTAGCTCATGCAAACCACTTCAATATCCTAGTTGCCTATTATCTACTGATTGTGAAAGCAGTTTTTAAGAACACACCTTTGACCATTATTCTTCATCTCCTTCTTGTAGATTAATGTAGAAGATTATCCATCCAATGAACATGATGAGAAGTCTCCATACCCCAGCAGCAATGAAAACCCAGGTGACCACAGCAAAGGATTCTGGAAAGATTGCTAAATTGCTGAGAAATGTCTGAGTTCCACAGCGAAATAGTAAAATTTGAATATTGCTTATAAGCGGCACAATTTAAATATGCAGCTAGGTCCGAATTTTGCAAACTGAACAAACAAGAAAGTATAAATCATACAGGTTATGTTTAGAAGGGACTAAAGCAATCTAAAAGCCTGCCTACCAAATCACTGTGTAGCATAGTAAAGTTTTCTTACCTAAACCAAATTACCAACAGGAACTACAATTACCCATGTGTATGAAAACTGCTTTCCAGGCACAATATAATCACAACAATGCATATGAGCAAAGGGAAAAAGAAACAGCATGAGGGGAAAAAAAAGCGATGTTAAAAGTGGAGATCAGTGTCCCACTTAAACAAGACCTTGGAGCATTCTGGTCTTACGCTTAAAGATCTAAAAACATTGTGTATTAGCCAATGCATCTACAGCAGATATACAGAGGCATATAGAGCCAAACCTCTGAGGTATTACCAAACAAGTATGGTAACTTTTACAAGTACAGTCAGAACGGTATTAAAGTGGTTTAAACCTCAGACTTCAAATATGAACAAAGAATATCCCTCTATAGTGTGTACTTGTCTCAGTTAAGTGTCACTTTTGTCTGCTGCTTAGTTCCTCCGCTACTAGCATGAATCACTTTTGACAGGTTTTCCTGACAGCAAGAGAAAAAAGAGGACAGGGGAGGGATCTACAGCTGATTGACAGCCTCAGCTCTGTTATACCCAGTACACACGATCGGACATTCCGACAACAAAATCCATGGATTTTTTCCGACTGATGTTGGCTCAAACTTGTCTTGCATACACACAGTCACACAAATCTTGTCGGAAAATCCGAACGTCAAGAACGTGGTGACGTACAACACGTACGACGAGCCGAGAAAAAGGAAGTTCAATAGCCAGTGCGGCTCTTCTGCTTGATTCCGAGCATGCGTGGAACTTTGTGTACACACGATCGGAATTTATGACAACGGATTTTGTTGTGGGAAAATTTGAGATCCAGATCTCAAATTCTGTGTGACGGAAATTCTGATGGAAAATGTCCGATGGAGCCTGCGCACGGTCGGAATTTCCGGCAACAAGCTCCCATCGAACATTTCCTGTCGGAAAATCCGACCGTGTGTACGGGGGATAACTGTGTGTTGTGTGGAGGGAGGTGCGTCCCTTCCCTCCAATCAGCTCTCAGAGCTCTCCTCACTGAACTCTTCAGAGTGTAACTTTAGCTCTCAGCCCCCTTTTTCTGACCTCTTAGACAAGCTTTAAAATTCAGCACTTTGAACTGCTGTAGAGAAGACTGCAGATAAACAGGTACAGCTTGTGTAGGAGGATTTGTTTCATCTCTGTGTATCACCTGAGGCCAATCACTTCACTGTATATATGTAAGGGTTTAGAACCACTTTAACCACTTAAGGACCAGCCTCGTTTTGGATTTTAGGTGTTTACATGTTTAAAACAGTTTTTTTTGCTAGAAAATTACTTAGAACCCCCAAACATTATATATGGGTTTTTTTCTAACAACCTAGAGAATAAAATGCCGGTCGTTGCAATACTTTTTTTTGCACCGTATTTGCGCATCGGTCTTATAAGCGCATTTTTTTGGAAAAAAAATCACTTTTTTGAAAAAAAAATTAAGACAACAGTAAAGATAGGCCATTTTTTTTATATTGTGAAATATAATGTTACGCCAAGTAAATTGATACCCAACATGTAACGCTTTAAAATTGCGCCCGCTCGTGGAATGGCGTCAAACTTTTACCCTCAAAAATCTCCATAGGCGACTTTTAAAAAATTCTACAGGTTGCATATTTTGCGTTACAGAGAAGGTCTAGGGCTAGAATTATTGCTCTACCTCTAACGGTCGCGGCGATACCTCACATGTGTGGTTTGACCGTTTTCATATGCGGGCGTTACTCGTGTATGCGTTCGCTTCTGCACGCGAGCTCGTCGGGATGGGGGGTTTTAAAAAAAAAGATTTTTTATTTTTATTATTTATTTTACATTATTTTATTTATTTTTACACTGTTTTTTTAAAAAAAAATTGTGTCACTTCTATTCCTATTACAAGGAATGTAAACATCCCTTGTAATAGAAAAAAAGGTCTTCTTAAATATGAGATCTGGGGTCAAAAAGACTAAAATGCAATTTAAAAAAAAAAAGTCATTTAAAAAAATGACATTGAAAAAAATATGCCTTTAACAGGCGTGGGCGGAAGTGACGTTTTGACGTCGCTTCCGCCCAGCAGTGTCAGGGAGATGAGTGGGCGCCATCTTAGCCTCACTCGTCTCCTGCCACCGATAAAAGTGATCTCGCAGCGAATCCGCCGCAGGGACCACTTTTTTCAGAAAGCCGGCCGCCGCACGAAAATGGGGATACCGGGGTTATGGCAGCTAGCTGCTGCCATAACAACGATATCCCCCTTCAAAGTTTGGACGTACATCGGCGTGCGGCGGTCCAGAAGTGGTTAAGGCATACAGTTCAATATGTTTAACGCTGAGGCAATAGTCTGTGTACTGCCAAGAACATCCCTTTATATGGTACCCATGTATAGATTTGTCAATACATTCATAAATGTGCAAAGAAAATAATAAGAATATTGCTTCTAAAGTATGTACATTCTAAAAATGTTTAGCAACATTGGATTGTCTAGACACTATGATAAAATGATCTGCATAATAGTGTTCACCTATCTGGACTCTAATGCCCCGTACACACGGTCGGATTTTCCGATGGAAAATGTCCGATCGGAGCGTGTGTGGGCTCCATCGGACATTTTCCATTGGATTTTCCGACACACAAAGTTGGAGAGCTGGAGATAAAATCCGTTGTCGGAAATTCCGATCGTGTGTACACAAATCCGACGGACAAAGTGCCACGCATGCTCAGAATAAATAAAGAGATGAAAGCTATTGGCCACTGCCCCGTTTATAGTCCCGACGTACATGTTTTACGTCACCGCGTTTAGAACGATCGGATTTTCCGACAACTTTGTGCGACCGTGTGTAGACAAAACAAGTTTGAGCCAACATCCATGGGAAAAAATCCTAGGATTTTGTTGTCGGAATGTCCGAACAAAGTCCGACCGTGTGTACGCCCTATTGGTGGGTTTTTGTAACCTGCAGTCTGAATAGACATAATGTAAACAATGTTTTTAGCGCTAGAATTCAAAAATATATGTGTACAGAAGGTCTCATTAGTCACTAAAGATAGTATCATTCTATTTTTAATGAAGTTTAAAATAGCCACGTGTATTGAGCCATACAGTATCACTGTTTCATCCCTAAATACATGGTAAGCTGATCCTGTGACCTGAACTGTGAATATCTTTCCAGTCTCGGACCTTATAAATGTAATTTTGCCGTAGTAAAAAAAATGTTCCTTTTACTGAATGACACGCAAACTCATAAGCCAGCCCGGAAGATGTAGATTGACTAAAGTCATCTTTTTTGCTTGCTGTACCTGCTATCTTGAAGAATATTCTCCTAAATAAAATGATTTTGTGTTCCTCAGGGGGGGAGGAGGAAGAGGAGGAGCCAGAGATGCCTGTTGGCCCTCGTCCCCGCCCACTGTCTGAACTGCATATTAAGGAGAAGGCTGTTCCCATGCCCGAAGCCTCTGCTTTCTTCATTTTCCGTCCAGACAACAAGTAAGTCCAAAATTATACAGTAAAACTCCAGTATTTAAAAGATCCAGTCATCTAAAGGCAGATAGCAAACTTTGCAACAGATTTTTACCTATTTCTGTTCTTTAAATATCTGGGCCACTTTCAGAAATCTTTCATAATCATACTTCATGGGAAATGCTGACTTTACTGTAATGAACTAATAAGCTTCAGGGATACTGTATATGCGCAGCTTACATTTACATAAGTTTTCAAGTTTTCAAAGGTTGAGGCTCACGAGGCAGTAAACCGAAATATGTTTTGGAGAATGCTTGAATACATTCCTGACATGTAACAATATACTGTAACAGTATAATTTTTCAGAAAAGCTCCACCTTTTATCATGAAAGTGTAAATAAAGGTGAAACTTTTTTTTTCTTTTGGATAGAGCAGAGAGAGATTAGAACATCTATACTTTCTATTTGTCATGTTACTGTTATCATCAAAGAGTGAAGGTAAAAGACAATCCCAAATTTTAGGTTAAACCCAGAACAGGAATTGATAGGAAATCTTCCAGTGAGGAGGGGGGGGGGGGGGGGGGTGCAGGCACTAGTTTTGGTGACCATGGTGACAACCATTCACTCCCTCACTTTATAGGGATTTCCTCTTACTTTCTGTTTTGGCTGTGGGACAGGAAGTGAAGAGATATCTATCTCTCCAATGGGATGGGACACAGATAGCAAAAAGAAAACCTAACAGTGGTTATAACCCTCCCTTACTCCATCCAAAATGAAAAAAAATTGCCTCACTTATGCAGAGATAGGCATTTTTCTGCACTCGAAAAATGCCAGTCTTTGCAAGGACACACAGAAAACAATAGTTTTATGCATGCCCTTTTCACAGCTGTGGAGAATTTCTGTGCAGAAAAATGCAACATATCTGCATTTCTGCACAACACATTGCATAGAAATGACAAAAAAGTAAGTAAAAAAGCAAATTAAAAAAAAAAAACATCAGGTAAACAATGCACCCCCCCCCCCCCCCCCCAGTGCCCATCCAACACCAGCCCAAACAAGAAAACAGAACATCTAGTGTGAACCAGCCCTAAAAAGATGCACTTCAGCTACAGTCAATGACTTTGCCTAGGCTGAGGTGGTGTGATCAGTCTGCTGGAGGAGCAAACACAGCAAATAACTGCACAGCCACCAGGATTTACATGATGGTGTCGTCTTTTGAGCCAGCATGTCAGTCTAGGAAATAGATGGTGACCCTGGGTGATGCTCAAACAAAGATGCTGTCCTTTTGAAGAGAAAGCAGATAAAGATATTGTCAGGGAGTAATGTGATCTCTTTGAGGGGTAGCACATGCCTGGAATTGTTACAATGACACATTAACAGTAGCATGTTGGCATTAAAACTTATTTGATGAAAAATCCACTTTCAGATCAATACTTCCTTCAGGTCTGGGAGTTGGACAAACTGTCATTTTGTGTATGGTGCATACAGTATGTTGAATGGCTCCTTTTGATACACACAGTACAAAAACTAAATATGCACAGCCCATTCAGAACTCTTTCACTGTTATGTTGGCTGATATCGAAGTCCTACAAGCAGGTTTGTCAGACTGTAGTCAATTTACAGGTGGACATTTCAGTATGGATTAACCAATGTTGACTCAGAGCCTCCCTTGTTTCATCATGATCCTTTTAATCTTATAAAATCTGTCCATTCCGTAGGTGTCCCTCCTTTGGGGACCTTGTCCTCATTTTTTCCTTCAGATAACCTTATTAATTAACTGCGTTGTACAAACATACAGCTACTGACCTGTGCTAGAGATTGTCCCACTTACACAGATTCCAGCCAAGAGAACCCAGATGAACTTGGCCATGTCTTATAAAAGATATTCATCATATCCATTAGCTGGAATAGTCAGAAATCCAGGGTAACAAGTTCATCCACACTGAAAGCAAAGGGTTAGCAAATCAAAGGTCATCTGTTCTGACAGTAAATTGTAATTTGAAATGTATGTAAACCCTAGCAATGAACTTCTCTTATTTGCTCCCTTTCTGTCTATTAAATGAGTTTTGGTATTTCTGTTTGTTATGAGCAAAAAAATACCTGTTGATCCTGCCAGAAATTCTGAGCTTTCCTGTGTCCTGTGCACACTTTCTGTCTAATTTAAAGGAGTCATCCCAGTTTTGTACTACATAACAATTAGTCCATACATTGTGGAGATTATGAGCATGGGAGGGGTTCAGTAGTTTAAATCTGATTTAATTGATTCTGCTCTTATTTTCACTTCCCTGATTTCTCCTTTCCCTACATCAACATACTAATGACATTTTTACATTTTTATAAATTTCCATAAAATCTGTGTCTCTGTACTCCCCTGTGCAATGCAGACAGATCATGTCTGGTGGGTGGGACCAGCAGGGTGCTGCACATAGCATACTGAAAACATCACTGCACCCTGCCTCAGTACTCCTCCCATGAGTTCTCAGCCCTAATGCAAGCAGTGGCCTGGCATAGACAGCCAGGCATCTAAAATTTTTAGGAGGAGAGGTAAGCACTGGTAACTTCCATATTTCCATAAAAATTGTTATTCCCATGTCTAGATTATGAGCGCTCAAAGAAGATGTATGTGCTTTAAATAACATAACCAACCAAAATATTATTTTATCACGTTTGTAGGAAATCAAAATGTTTGCTTTTAAATCTCTTTCTTCATTTCAAAGTCCCTCCTCCTGCAGAAGGTTGTCCACTCTAATGGCCCATTTTTTTCCCCTTTTCGTTTGTCTTGCAGATTCCGCCTTCACTGTCACCGTATTGTCAACAACAACATCTTTACCAACCTGATCCTCTTCTTCATCCTCCTAAGCAGCATTTCACTGGCAGCCGAAGACCCCGTGAGACACTACTCCTTCAGGAACCAAGTATGCACAATGTCCTCCTCATGTCTGGGGTATGGGAGATCCGACCTGACCCCTCCCACCCCATTACTTCCACCAAGAGCACCACCATGGCCGTACACTTTCTCCTCTGTTTTGTGACGCGACAGATGGGTCATTTACAAATGCAGAAAAATTTGTTGTGATGTCTTTCCCATTTTCAAGGGTTATTATTCCTCCTTGCAGAGCTAATTTAGAGGCGTTTCACCCAAATGTTATTTTTCAGTCATTAGTGAAGTCTGGTTGGCAGTCATCCACTGGTTTCCTATATCTCTTGAGGTCTCCTGAAGTGAGATCTCCTTAAAGTGGTGTTCCGGCCAAAATTTTACTTTTTAAATAAAAATAACCCTATAATACATAAGCTTAATATATTCTAGTAAAGTTAGTCTGTAAAAAAAGCTCAGTTTTGTTAGGTAAATATATCATATTGTAACTTTATAAACTAGCAGCAGGCCGTGGCCATCTTAGGTGTGGGCATCTGAAGCCAGACTGTATCTCTTCCTGGATCTCAGCCTTGCAAATCTCGCACATGCTCAGTGCTGCTCAAGCAGTGTAATAGGTTTCAAGTCAGGTTTCCATAGCAACGACAGTTACAAAGGAAGTTGCCGCCCCTTAGCTACGCAAACCTCTCCTCCCCTCCTCCCTCCAGGAACCTGGAAATATACTGCATGTACAAGAAATACAGAAATCTGCAGCAAAAGGTTTAAAAATAAATTAATTTTAAACTAAATCATTTGCTTCTGTGCAGATATATCTACATAACAAGAGATGTATATCTTGTTATATATGTATCTTGTTATGTGTGTATATATAGATATAGATGTATTGAAGATGACATCTCCCCCAGCAGAGCACATCTCCCACATCACATCTCCCACATCACAGCACATCTCCCCCAGCAGAGCACATCTCCCCCATCACAGCACATCTCCCCCATCACAGCACATCTCCCCCATCACAGCACATCTCCCCCATCACAGCACATCTCGCACAGCACATGTCCCCCAGCACAGCACATGTCCCCCAGCACATGTCCCCCAGCACAGCACATGTCCCCCAGCACATGTCCCCCAGCACAGCACATGTCCCCCAGCACATGTCCCCCATCACAGCACATGTCCCCCATCACAGCACATGTCCCCCATCACAGCACATGTCCCCCATCACAGCACATGTCCCCCATCACAGCACATGTCCCCCATCACAGCACATGTCCCCCATCACAGCACATGTCCCCCATCACAGCACATCTCCCACATCACAGCACATCTCCCACATCACAGCACATCTCCCACATCACATGTCCCCCAGCACAGCACATCTCCCACAGCACATGTCCCCCAGCACAGCACATCTCCCACAGCACATGTCCCCCAGCACAGCACATGTCCCCCAGCACAGCACATGTCCCCCAGCACAGCACATGTCCCCCAGCACAGCACATGTCCCCCAGCACAGAACATGTCCCCCAGCACAGAACATGTCCCCCAGCACAGCACATGTCCCCCAGCACAGAACATGTCCCCCAGCACAGCACATGTCCCCCAGCACAGCACATGTCCCCCAGCACAGCACATGTCCCCCAGCACAGCACATGTCCCCCAGCACAGAACATGTCCCCCAGCACAGAACATGTCCCCCAGCACAGAACATGTCCCCCAGCACAGAACATGTCCCCCAGCACAGCACATGTCCCCCAGCACAGAACATGTCCCCCAGCACAGAACATGTCCCCCAGCACAGAACATGTCCCCCAGCACAGAACATGTCCCCCAGCACATCTCCCACATCACGTCCCCCAGCACAGCACAGCACATCTCCCACAGCACATGTCCCCCAGCACAGCACATGTCCCCCAGCACAGCACATGTCCCCCAGCACATCGCCCACAGCACATCGCCCACAGCACATACCGCTCTCAAGTAGCTGCTTGCTGCACTAACTTCCACGAGAAACGATGGCGCTGCTATGGACGCTTTAGTAACACTGGCAAAACAAATCCACTTTGCCCTTATTTAAAATGGCGCCGGCCGCCGCCGCCGTCCTACATTGCGTCATTTCCGGTTTGGAAATAACGCGATACTACGGCCCAGCGGCCTGTTGCCTCCTGGGATTGATAAAAAAACATCTCCCAGGATGCATAGCGAACGGGGGCGGCCGCGGCCGCAACCAGGAAGTGGGAAACCAGATGAACAATAAAACTGTGATTTAAAAAAAAAAAAAAAAAATGCCAAATGTGATTAAGGGGACAAAGAAGCATTGAATGCAGAGGACATGAAAAAGAGGGTGGAACTCCACTTTAACATAGTTCTGTGGATTTTTGGAGCTTATTCCCACCTTAAATTAAACTCCAGGCACATATGAAAGAAACAATATAATGCAAGGAGAATGCTGATAAGCGGAGAGAGCCAAGTGACAGAGAGAATAGATCATCAGTCTGCTGCTTCTCCTTCACTGTCCAAGGATATACAGTATCTCACAAAAGTGAGTACAACCCTCACATTTTTGTAAAATATTTTATTATATCTTTCCGTGTGACAACACTGAAGAAATGACACTTTGCTACAATGTAAAGTAGTGAGCGTACAGCTTATATAACAGTGTAAATTTGCTGTCCTCTCAAAATAACTTAACACACATCCAATAATGTCTAAACTGCTGGCAACAAAAGTGAGTACACCCCTAAGTGAAAATGTCCAAATTGGGCCCAAAGTGTCAATATTTTGTGTGGCCACCATTATTTTCCAGCACTGCCTAAACCCTCTTGGGCATGGAGTTTACTAGAGCTTCACAGGTTGCCACTGGAGTCCTCTTCCACTTCTCCATGATGACATCACGGAGCTGGTGGATATTAGAGACCTTGCGCTCCTCCACCTTTCGTTTGAGGATGCCCCACAGATGCTCAATAGGGTTTAGGTCTGGAGACATGCTTGGCCAGTCCATCACTTTTACCCTCAGCTTCTTTAGCAAGGCAGTGGTCGTCTTGGAGGTGTGTTTGGGGTTGTTATCATGTTAAAATACTGCCCTGCGGACCAGTCTTCGAAGGGAGGGGATCATGCTCTGCTTCAGTATGTCACAGTACATGTTGGCATTCATGATTCCCTCAATGAACTGTAGCTCCCCAGTGCCGGCAGCACTCATGCCATGCAGCCCCAGACCATGACACTCCCACCACCATGCTTGACTGTAGGCAAGACACACTTGTCTTTGTACTCCTCACCTGGTTGCCGCCACACACGCTTGACACCATCTGAACCAAATACGTTTATCTTGGTCTCATCAGATCACAGGACATGGTTTCAGTAATCAATGCCCTTAGTTTGCTTGTCTTCAGCAAACTATTTGCGGGCTTTCTTGTGCATCATCTGTAAAAGAGGCTTCCTTCTGGGATGACAGCCATGCAGACCAATTTGATGCAGTGTGTGGCGTATGGTCTGAGCACTGACAGGCTGACCCCCCACCTCTTCAACCTCTGCAGCAAAGCTGGCAGCACTCATGCATCTATTTCCCAAAGACAACCTCTGGATATGACACTGAGCACATGCACTCAATTTCTTTAGTCGACCATGGCAAGGCCTGTTCTAAGTGGAACCTGTCCTGATAAACCGCTGTATGGTCTTGGCCACCGTGCTGCAGCTCAGTTTCAGGGTCTTGGCAATCTTCTTATAGCCTAGACAATCTTTATGTAGAGCAACAATGCTTTTTTTCAGATCCTCAGAGAGTTCTTTGCCATGAGGTGCCATGTTCAACTAGTAGTGGCCAGTATGAGAGAGTGAGAGCAATAACACCAAATTTAACATACCTGCTCCCCATTCACACCTGAGACCTTGTAACACCAACGAGTCACATGGCACTGGGGAGGGAAAATGGCTAATTGGGCTTAGACATTTTCACCTAGGGGTGTACTCACTTTTGTTGCCAGAGGTTTAGACATTAATGGCTGTGTGTTGAGTTATTTTGAAGGGACAGCAAATTTACACTGTTATACAAGCTGTACACTCTCTACTTTATGTAGCAAGGTCTCGGGTCCCCTTTGGTCAAATGGGAACCTCCAGCGTTAGGGACAGCTGACATCCTTCTGTGTAGAGTGGGTTACAAGGCATGGGGGGTGTAATGCAAGGTAAATTCATGGGCGCCAGACACTTCTTGAATGCAAAGAAATTTATTTTCTCTTGAACCGAACGTTGGGAGAGATGGCTTAGGGCTTCTACAGGTAGACAGCCATGCAGGGAAAGGCATCCAGCAAGACACAACATCTGCATGTGTAGGAGCGCTGTCTTTTATGTCAACAGTCTTAGAAGATTTCCTAACACAAATTGTAACAAACTCCTTTACTTTTATACAGTCACTTCTTGTAGATTCTCAGCCCACTGAGCTCCTAGTCTTTCTCACTAGATGTCAAGTCTGTAGTGTGAGGCCAGGTTGCTGAGAGGGCGCCCCTTGCGGCTGAGTGCAGCACGTCCCTGGATTTGGGTACAGGGAATGCGATGCACAGAGGTGCACGGGTTGCCAGGAATACTGCAAGCTGGCTGGTTGGCTGTAAGTAGCTAGAGTGCGTTGTGGCAGCCGTGCGGAGAGAAGTCTTGAACGGTAACAGCAGGGTAAACCAGGAACAGGGTCCGCAGCCAGGCCAGGGGTCAGATACCAAAAGACAGTCCGAGAGAGGTACAGGAACAAGCCGGGTCAAACACAGAGGGCAGAAGATCGGAGAGTAGTCAGCCAAGCCGGGGTCAGAGCGAGGAGATAAACAGGAACACAGGTCAAGCCGGGCAGAGGTCAAGCAGGGGTCTTCAGAGTTTACAAGGCACAGGAACACAGGAGCTGTTTGATAATCCAGCAAACTGCAAGTGTCAGTGGCAGGTTTAAATAGGCCAGAGGGGTGTGCCTACAAGATCAGGGCGTGCTCACTAGACTCGCCTGCCACCATGACGGTTACTGGCGGAATTGCCCACAACACGGCCATTTCCCTGACATTGCCCCCCCCCAAGGGGCAACCTCCGGATGCCCAACCTGGCCCATCTTTCGGGGTAACGAACTCGGAAACTCTGCAAAAGTCTAGGAGCATGTATATTGGCTGCAGGTTCCCAAGAACTTTCTTCTGCTGGGTAACCCTTCCACTTTATAAGAAATTGAATGATCCTACCTCTCCGGCGGCAGTCCAGGATGGCCTCAACTTCATACTCTGTTTCATCTCCCACAGAAACTGGAGGTGGAGGATCTTCTTTCCTTCCTGAAAAAGGACTAGAGATAACAGCTTTAAGTAAGGAGACATGAAACACAGGGTGCACTTTATAAGAACTCGGGAGTGACAGTTCAAAGGCTACTGGATTGATCTCCCGTCTAATCTTGAATGGGCCAATAAATCTTGGTCCCAATTTCCGGGAGGGACAAGGAAGTTTAAGATTTGCCGAGGAGAGCCAAACCTCATCTCCAACCTTAAAGCTAGGGCTCTCCCCCCTCTTTTTGTCATATTGTTCCTTGTAGTCCTCTTGGGCCTTTTGCATGGTTAACCGGAGAGTTTGAAAGTTAGTCTGAATGGATTTTATCCTGTCTTGAACTGCTGGAACTGATGTCTCTGGAATGACATTAGGTAGAAATGAAGGATGGAACCCATAGTTGGCCCAAAACGGTGATTGTTCGGTGGTTGAGTGTACTGAATTATTGTATGCGAATTCCGCACAGGGGAGTATCAAGTACCAGTCATCCTGGGAAGTGGAGCAAAAACAGCGTAAATATTGTTCTAAGGTCTGATTAGTCCTTTCAGTCTGACCGTTGCTCTGGGGATGATAGGCAGAGGATAGGCAAACTTCAATAGACAAAACTTTGCAGAGCTCTTTCCAAAATCGGGAAGTAAATTGGACCCCTCTATCAGACACAATGCTGTCAGGAAGGCCGTGAAGTCTGACTATCTCTCTTATGAAGGCCTTTGCTGTGTCTGCAGCTGAAGGAGTACCTATCATAGGCACGAAGTGTGACATCTTGGACAGACGGTCTACAACAACTAGAATCGTTGTGAATCTTTCAGAGGGTGGCAGCTCTACTATGAAGTCCATAGATATATTCCTCCATGGTTGTTCTGGTACCGGCAAAGGACGTAGCAGACCCCAAGACTTAATGTTGGACCCCTTGTTTCGCTGGCAGGTAGTGCAGGAGCTTACATACTTTTTGCAATCAGTTTTCAAGGTAGGCCACCAAAAGGATCGCTGAATAAGATCTATAGTTTTCCGTACACCGAAGTGGCCAGCAAGTTGATGATCATGTAAAGTTTGTAAGACCTGGATTCTGGCTTGTTGTGGGACAAAGATCTTGTCCTGATACCAGAGATACCCCCCCTGGCTTCTTAAAGAGGAAGTCTCTGGTTCCTGGCATTGGCGGGAGGCCTGTTCAAGAGAAGACCTTAGATCAGGTTGAATCAAAAGAAAGTTCTGTGGAGACAAGATTGTACTGGATGTTGTTTCTTCTGGGGTATCAGGAAACATTCGGGATAAAGCATCGGCCTTGCCGTTCTTGGAGCCAGGGCGGTAGGTGATGTGAAAGTTGAATCGTGAAAAGAACAGAGCCCAGCGAGCTTGACGGGGTCTCAGGCGTTTGGCAGTGCGGAGGTACTCGAGGTTTCTGTGATCGGTGAATATCATTATTGGGTGCGTGGCTCCCTCAAGAAGGTATCTCCACTCTTCTAAGGCTGTCTTAATGGCCAGAAGCTCGCGATCACCTACGTCGTAATTCCTCTCGGGCTGGCTCATTTTCCGGGAGGAGAAGGCCACAGGGTGCAGCAGCGACTTGGGTCCCAGGCGCTGTGAAAGTACTGCTCCTGTAGCTACCTCTGAGGCATCGACCTCTAAAATATAGGGCAGGGCAGGATCGGGGTGTCGAAGAATTGGTGCAGAAGTAAACAAAGACTTCAGTTTCTCAAAGGCAGATTGGGCTTCGGAGGACCACAGGAAGCGAACATGTAGGCGGGTTACTTGGGTTATGGGCGAGATGATGGAAGAAAAGTTCCTTATAAACCTTCTATAGAAGTTTGCAAACCCTACAAACCTTTGTACACCCTTCTTGTCTGACGGAGTTGGCCAGTCTAGGATTGCCTGCACTTTCTGTGGATCCATAGCTACACCACCGGTAGAGATGATGAGCCCTAGGAATTGTATGGATTTCTTTTCAAAGTCACACTTTTCTGCTTTCGCGTAAAGTCCGTGTTTTCTTAGTGTGAGTAATACTGTCTTTACGTGAGTCCGATGGAGCTCCAAGGTGGTTAAGAAGATAAGGATGTCATCCAGATAGATGATGACGAAGTAGTCAAGATATTCCCGGAAGATGTTGTTTATGAAGTGCTGGAAAGTAGCCGGGGCATTACAGAGCCCAAACGGCTTCACCAAATACTCAAAGTGCCCAAACCTCGTTCTGAATGCCGTCTTCCACTCATCGCCCTCACGGATGCGAACGAGGTTGTAGGCACCACGGAGGTCGAGTTTGGTGAACACTTGAGCTGAACGAAGTCTCTGGAAGAGTTCGGGGACCAGTGGGAGTGGATATCGGTTCTTTATGGTGATTTTATTTAATTCCCTATAGTCCACACATGGTCTTAGAGTCTTATCTTTTTTTTCGACAAAGAAAATGCCGGCACCGGCAGGAGAAGAAGATGGACGAATGAAGCCCTTTGCCAAATTTTCATCTATGTACTGTCGTAGTGTCCCCAATTCCACTTCAGAGAGGGGGAATATACGTCCAAATGGAACTTCGGCCCCTGGAAGCAGCTCGATAGGACAATCATATGGCCGATGTGGTGGTAGAACCTCTGCCTTTTTCTTATCAAAAACGTCCAGGAATTCATGGTACGCCTGGGGTACATCCTGGTTGGTGGAGGATACCGACTGGACTGTCAGACAACTGGTGGTATCTCTGGATTCAGGGATGAGGCAATGTTGTTGGCAATAGGGGGAAGTGAACAGGACTTCCTTCTTGATCCAATCGATCTGGGGGTTATGGGCTTGGAGCCAAGGGATACCCAAGATAATTGAAGACATAGGTGAACTCAAAACGTCAAAACGTATGAATTCCCGATGGCCATCGGGAGAGGTAATAAGGAGAGGAGAAGTCTCTTGAGTAACAAGGCCGAAGTTAGGTAGGGTGCCATCTGCTAAACGGACTTCCAGACCCCGTTTCTTGTGGAGGAGGGGCAACCTAAGGTTCCTTGCCAGGTTCAAGTCCATGAAGCAACTGCATGCTCCAGAGTCGATTATAGCCTGGAGCCGGATCTCTTCTTCTCCCAACTGCAGTGAAATGGGAAGAACGAGTTGTGAGGGAGAAGTCCCAGAAACCTGGAAATATGCTGGAGAGTAGGTAGGTGGCTTCTTGAACTTCCTGGGACAGTTGCATAGAAAATGTCCATTTCCTCCACAATAGAGGCAAAGATTGGCTAGGATACGACGACGTCTTTCATCAGGAGTTAGTGCGGAACGTAACAGGCCAATCTGCTTGGGAACTGATCCAAAGGTGGGTGTACTGGCGGGTCTGCAGGTTCGTGATCGTTCGGACTGTCTCTCCCGCAAACGTCGATCCAGTTGGATGGATAATTGGATGAGACCCTCGAGTGTAGTGGGAATCTCGATCCTGGCCAACTCGTCCTTGAGGGATTCGGAGAGTCCTAGACGGAACTGGTGTAGTAAAGCTGCCTCATTCCAGGCTGTGTCTGCGGACCACCGCCGGAAGTCCAGGGTATAGTCCTCTACTGGTCGCCTACCCTGCTGCAGAGAGTGCAGAGCGGCTTCAGCGGTGGCAGTACGCTGGGGATCTTCGTAAAGCTGTGCCATAGCTGCCAGGAATGCATCCACCGTGCAAATGACTGGACTCTTTTGTTCCCATAAGTTATGGGCCCAGGCCTGAGGTTCATCGGACAGCAAAGAGATGAGGAACCCGACTTTAACAGTCTCTAAAGCAAAAGTCCGGGGTTGCAGGGCTAGGTACAATAGACAGGCAGTCTTGAATGATCTGAACTTTTTACGGTCTCCGAAGAATCGCTCCGGAATGGGAACTCGGGGTTCTGGAGGCGGGAACATCATCAAGGGAGCCGCAGAGGTTTGTTCATGAGCAGGTGACTCTGACAGGTGTTGCAACTTATCCGTTAGTTGCAGATAGCCTTCCTGTAATTTCTGAACTGCTTGGGTCAGAGTGATGGCTTGTTGGCACAAAGTCTCTAATGGGGACGCACCTCCGCCGGCCTCAGTCATGGCTGGATTATACTGTCAAGTCTGTAGTGTGAGGCCGGGTTGCTGAGAGGGCGCCCCTTGCGGCTGAGTGCAGCACGTCCCTGGATTTGGGTACAGGGAATGCGATGCACAGAGGTGCACGGGTTGCCAGGAATACTGCAAGCTGGCTGGTTGGCTGTAAGTAGCTAGAGTGCGTTGTGGCAGCCGTGCGGAGAGAAGTCTTGAACGGTAACAGCAGGGTAAACCAGGAACAGGGTCCGCAGCCAGGCCAGGGGTCAGATACCAAAAGACAGTCCGAGAGAGGTACAGGAACAAGCCGGGTCATACACAGAGGGCAGAAGATCGGAGAGTAGTCAGCCAAGCCGGGGTCAGAGCGAGGAGATAAACAGGAACACAGGTCAAGCCGGGCAGAGGTCAAGCAGGGGTCTTCAGAGTTTACAAGGCACAGGAACACAGGAGCTGTTTGATAATCCAGCAAACTGCAAGTGTCAGTGGCAGGTTTAAATAGGCCAGAGGGGTGTGCCTACAAGATCAGGGCGTGCTCACTAGACTCGCCTGCCACCATGACGGTTACTGGCGGAATTGCCCACAACACGGCCATTTCCCTGACACTAGACTTGCTGATTCACTGCCACTGAATCCCGTGAGCTCTTCTAATCTTTTTAATTTAGTATCTTCTTCAAGCGTCACCCCCGCTTCCCTGCTGGGTCCCAAGCTTGGCACTCCAGATGCTCCTCAAGCGTCACCCCATTGGCTGGGTCCCTGGCTTGGCACCTGCTGAAGTTTCCCGTTTCTTCACCGTCCCCGGTTGGTGAGAATACTGCTACGGTACTTCCATCAGCTTCTCACTGTGGTCGCTGGTAACAAGGTGGTTGGTCCCTTAGTGGCGACAGCTTCCCCTCTACCTCCGACTAGGACAGGTTCTCCGGCCGGCAGAACTGTCAATTCTGGTTGGACTGCAAGCCGCAATCCCAACCCTATGCTGCTCTCTTGCTTCTGGAAAGCCCCTCAGACAGCCCAGCAGCCAGATGTGCCCGGGATAGGCCAAAACTCTGGCCTAGCAGACCGGGCAGCACAACACATGTCCATCCAGACAGCCGTCCAGGTGGCAAAGAACACTGATCACCTGACTCAATCCAAATATATAGGTTCTCCCAGCAGGCCAAGGGGTTTAAGAAAACCTCTGCCCATTGGCTGAGATACCCCATATACTCCTAATCTGTCCTTGCATTGCCCTTGTCTTATCTAATGTTGCCAGGTACCCGGCCACCTAGCAACAGAAGATAGAAGTGCAGCGATTTCAGACTTAGGATGAAATCAATTGATCCCTAACAATTAGCCAAGGCAACTATACCTGGCAGGTATATTTAAGAGCAACCCTGCCTAAACATCAGGGGGCTACATCCTCCCCCTGCCTACAAAACTATGTCTAGGAATTTGCAGAAAATAATTTGAGCTCTCAAGCCTGAGAGCGAATGTCCTGGCAAAAACTGGGATGGGTGGGGAAACAAGGGAAGAATAACAATGACAAACAATGCACGTGACGTACCACATGGAATGAAAATGTATGACAGATACATGAGTGAATGGTAGTTCACACAGAGCAAATTAAATATCAAACATTATGTACAATTTTAGGATGACGTACCACCCAAATAATTAAAGGAAACATAAGCAATGATCTTATATCCTAACTATCTAATATATACAGTAGTAAAAGAGTATAAATGGTTAGTGTTATCATCCATGTTGAATCCCAGTCTCAAGGGTTAGTCCATTATTCACATAAGAGATAAGAATTCGCCCCTATGCCACAGCTCATTCTACCTGACTAGCTAAACACCCCAGTGTCCTTGATGTATCACAGTCCAACAAGCAGCCAGGCCATAGTGCAAGGGACCACACTTTGGGACACAGGTCCCATTGCAATGATAGCCTCAGTCTGTCCGCATGACAGCCAGGAACTGAGGAAGATTTCCCCATCACTTGAGATACAACCCTGCTGAACATCACATCACAGGTTACTTTTCTGAGGGAGGCATACTGGCAACTTTCAGAGCACTGGCCAGCATGACTCAAGTGGGCACTCCCTGTATCTGCCAGCAGCATTCAGTGCAGCACAATCTTGGCAGTACAGCCAGCAGGAATGTTCTCCACTAGCCACAACTTTCGTGCAGAAATGAAGTGGCTTCTAGCATAGCGTCCTAAACTTCACACAGCACATATTGGTAATCCACAAAGTTTAGTGAACAGACGTACTTTCATTGAATTTACCAGTAGTACCTGGGATCTGGCAGTGTCTTCTCCTTTGGCATTTATTTTGACGACATAGTGTTTAATGTCCTTCTTGTATGGCCTGCGAAGGATTACACTGTCCAGCCAGATTAATTTTCCGGATGTAGCCCCAGGTGTGTAACACTGAGACATACCTCTCAGCAACTTTTGGTGACAGCTTTGGAAATTCTATGTGCCGGGGAATCCAGAGAAAATGGTGCGCTGCTATATCTACCCACCGGGTTTCTTTATCCAGAATTTCTTTTTCCGGGTGAGCCGGTTTAAAGGGATATAGATACCCGTATTCTTCCGCTACTTTCTTTATAACACCCCCCCCTCCCAAATAAAACAATTTAAATTATTGTTTAATTGTTAAAAGGTCTGGTCTGAGCACGTAGGCCCTTTATAAGATTCTTCAGAGTTGGTGACTGGGGACAAAGAGAAGGCACATTTATTAAATACCTTCTTCAAGCGGTAGTAAAGTAAAGTATTTAAGAAAAAAAAAAACCCTGCAAGGTTCTACCTTAGAACAAAGTCCTCCAGCAGTGTGGTGTCACCGCTGACAGGGCTTCCATCTTCATCCAGTTCTCCTACCGGGTCCGCGGGCTGCGGGAGTTTGAATGGCCAAGCTGCGACAACGTCAGTCATGGCTACAGCACAGTGCTCTGAAGGAACAACATGTGTATGCCGTTCCTTTAGAGCACATGCGTCACTGACTGCCAAAAGAGCAAATATCTCCTAAATGTTGCACATTTAGGAGATATTCATTTTACCTATAGGTAAGCCTTATTATAAGCTTACCTGTAGGTAAAAATCACAAAGAAGACTTTACTACCGCTTTCAGCAGACTACATTTACATGCAGACCCACCCTAGGTAAAATCCACATGTTTTGATGTTTAATTGATTGAAAGAACTGAAATCCAGTGATTAAAAGGGGCAAGCCAGGGACACTCAGACTGGTAGGAAAGGGCTAGATGATGCTAGATGTCTTCTAGCCAGAAAACAAGGTGGGCTCTATCTGACTTGCTGCAGCTTCTAATACACATTATGGGAAGCTCACTGTACACAGTCCACTGAAATCAGTTCATGCCTCCCAGTGAGACAAAGTTCATACCTCCCAACTCATCCTGCTTCCTCAACGTGAGGATAATTTTAATGCCATTTTATGTTTTTTTTTTCAAATATTTTGCAAAAATGTTGTTTATTTGAGTGGACAGTGTACACATAGCATTGATCCTCAGTGAAATAGTTTGAATTGTTTTAAAGTTGGTTTAAGCATCACCAAAATGTAGATTGATAAAAGGGGGTTCAAGTGTATGTCCGGCCAAATCTGTTTTTCTTAGCTTTGGATGGAGTATGGAAGGGTTAGAACCCCTGTTTAACTGCTATCTAACGTTCTTTTACAGACATTTACCCTCACTTCCTGTTGTGCTGAAAACATTTTATAGACAGGAAGTGAGGGTCATTTATTGTTAAAAGGTCATCTGACTTTGCCTAAGCTGAGATGATGCCATCTGTGTGCTGCAAGCAGGAGGAAGTGATCAGACTGCAACTTTTTACCTTTGTAGCAAGACTACTTTGAAGTAAAACGGTGTCAGTCCTATGTAGGATAAAAAACCAAGAACATTCCTGATTTGTAAATGACTCTTGTCACCCCTGAGCTGAGGAGTGCTGCATTTCTTGAACTGTGGAAATGAATTCAGTAATTGTTATAATTGATATATTCCGGCAATGGTGGCGCTGCAGTTTCATTCATCATTAATAACCTTTTAAAGTTCATCTTTTCATTTGTTATGTGTTTCGGTAGCATCAATTTTGATTGAACGACTAAGCATTAGCAACACCTACAGGTTAACAGTGGGTACTGCACTATTTTGTTAACTATACTTTCACTAGGAATTGTATTTTTTTTCTGTTTGTTCCTTTGTTAGCTAAATTATTGAACTGCAAAGAAATGTATGTTTTGGTTTTTGTTTTGTTTTTTTGTCAATAACTTCCTATCCTACTTTGCATGCGGTTGTCTTTTGAGAGTGGAAAACTTGTTTTTTTTTAAAAAATAGTTGCAAGTAAAATATGAGGTAATTTTAGTATATATAAATGCTTTTCACATTTTTTTTTTACAAATAAATATGTGAAAAGTGTGGCATGCCTTTGTATTCAGCCCCCAATTACTCTGATACCCCTAACTAAAAGAAAGTGGAACCAATTTCCTTCAGAAGTCAACAAATTAGTAAATAGAGTGCACCTGTGTGTAATTTAATCTCTATAAATACAGAGGTTTGTGAACAAACAGCATCATGAAGACGAAGGAACACACCAGACAGGGCAGGGACAAAGTTGTGGAGAAGTTTAAAGGAAAAATATCCCAAGCTTTGAACATCTCACGAAGCACTGTTCAATCCTTCATCCGAGAATGGAAAGAGTATGGCACAACTGCAAACCTACCAAGACATGGCCGTCCATCTAAACTGACAGGCCGGGCAAGAAGAGCATTAATCAGAGAAGCAGCCAAGAGGCCCATGGTAACTCTGAAGGAGCTGCAGAGGTCCACAGCTCAGGTGGGAGAACCTGTCCACAGGACAACTATTAGTCGTGCACTCCACAAATCTGGCCTTTATGAAACAGTGGCAAGAAGAAAGCCTTTGTTGAAAGAAAGACATAAGAAGTCCCGTTTGCGGTAAGCCATGTGGGGGAAACAGCAAACGTGGAAGAAGGTGCTCTAGTCAGCTAAGACCAAAATTGAACTTTTTGACCTAAAAACAAAATGCAATTTGTGGCGGAAAACTAATACTGCACATCATCCTGAACACACCATCCCCACTGTGAAACATGGTGGTGGCAGCATCATGTTGTGGGGATGTTTTTCTTTAGCAGGGACAGGGAAGCTGGTCAGAGTTGATGGGAAGATGGATGGAGCCAAATACTGGGCAATCTTAGAAGAAAACCTGTTAGAGTCTGCAAAAGACTTGAGGCTGGAGCGGAGGTTCACCTTCCAGCAGGACACCGACCCTAAACATACAGCCAGAGCTACAATGGAATGATTTAGATCAAAGCATATTCATGTGTTAGAATGGCCCAGTCAAAGTCCAGACCTAAATCCAATCTAGAATCTCTGGCAAGACTTGAAAATTGCTGTTCACAGAACCTCTCCATCCAACCTGACAAATCTTGAGATATTTGGCAAAGAAGAATGGGCAAAAATTTCACTCTCTAGATGTGCAAAGCTGATAGAGACATACCCAAAAAGACTTTCAGCTGTAATTGCAGTGAAAGGTGGTTCTACAAAGTATTGACTTAGGGGGGCTGAATACAAATGCACGCCACACACTTCAGATATTTATTTGTAAAAAATTTTGAAAAACATTTATCATTTTTTTTCACTTCACAATTATGTGCCACTTTGTGTTGGTCTATCACATAAAATCCCTATAAAATACATTTAGGTTTTTGGTTGTAACGTGACAAAATGTGGAAAATGTCAAGGGGAATGAATACTTTTTCAAGGCACCGTGTATATATATATATATATATATATATATAGTTGTATTACAATTACCTTATAGTTTGCTTCTTGGAATTGTTACAGATATACATAATTACAAATAAACATAATTGCTACTATCACACAGGTGTGTAGTGGTGGTGGTGGTGGAGTGTCAAGAAATCAGCCAATAGCTAAACTTTGCCATGTTCTACATTACTGACTGGTCCTCTTGGCATTCTCATCATCCCCCCTGAACTCCAACTCACATATGAAAATTGGATGCCAGAAAGAGTCCCATCTGTGGTTTCTCAAATGAGAGAGAACGCACAGGAGTGAGGAGGAAGAGGAACACATTTAGACCTTCACTCTCAGTATGATTGATATACAGAAGTTTTGACTGTGTCATGTTTCAGGAACTGGGGAATTTTATTAAACAATTTGTGGTCTGTGTTTCTCCTATCAGTCAGAAGATTTGGTGCATTTTTCAACACATATCTGCCTTCTGTATTTGCTTGTGTGCTCACCCAATTGCACCATATGGCCACACAGCCAACACATGGATTTTGCTAATTTTTGGTAAAAATATGTACTGTTACTGTACTAATGACAATGACAGGGAAGGGGTTAACACCAGGGGCGATCAAAGGGTTAAGTGTGTCCCTAGGGGGTGCTTACTTGTTTGGATTGCTCTGATTGGGAGAACATAGAGATCCATGTTCTCACCTGTCAGAATGGCGAACTGCTTTGTTTACATAGGCAGATCGCCATTCTGCCTCTATGGGGAATGATCGCAGGTGGTCGGCGGACATTGTGTCCACAGGACTCGCTGATTGGCTCCCCCTCTGGCTAGCCCCAGAGGCTACTGCACAAAGCGACATACAGGTACGTCGTTTCACACAGCCGGGTCGCCTTGCCACAGTAAATGTGCGGAAGGCGGTCTGGAAGAGATTAAAAATGTATCTAACCCTCCAATTTATTTTTAGAATGTCTGGCATCATGTGTCATGATATGAAGTTTTCTTAACCAAATATTTTTTTTAAATTTTAAAATGTTTTTTTCCCCTGGAGATAATAGGTCTATCAAACAGACAGGCCAACAACCATTTGAAAGAGCACACACTGCAGGCTTAGCGCTGTCACCCTGCACCCTGTTTGCCCCATTGTGAAGTTTCACTTTGAGAGAGTTCCTCTAAGGAATAAATGGGTTAACCATTCTCTACTCTATCAAAAAAAGTTTTGCTACATTAAGCTCACAACACACGTTACAATCTGATTGTACAATCTCTTTTAAATATTCCAACAACTATTGTATGCAGTTAAAGGACCCGTCTGGTTGGGTACAAATAGATTGGATAGATTAGGTTCTCATGTTCCACAGTTTTAGTAAATTTAAAGTGGTTGTAAACCCTTCCATATGCCCAGTGAAGGGACTATCCTCAGGTGATGCACAGAGATGAATCAAATCCTCCTACATAAGTTGTACCTGCTTATCTGCAGTCTTCTATTCTCTACAGCTGTTCAAAGCCCAGAATTTATAAACTTTGTCTGAGCTGTCACAAAAAAAGGTGACAGAAAGCTGAAGTTACACTCTGCAGAGATCAGTGAGGAGAGGTCTGAGAGCTGATTCGAAGGAAGAGACATGCCCCCTTCACACAGCTCACAGGAACAGAGCTGAGGCTGTCAATCTGCTGGAGCTCCCTCCCCTGTCAACATTTTTCTCTTGGTGTAAGAAAAACTTGTCATAAATTATTCATGCAGATAGCAGAGGAATAAAGCAGCAGACAGAAATTACACTTAGTGCTCTTAATTGAGACAAGTAGACACTATAGAGGGATATGCTTTGTTCATATTTCATTTCTGAGCTCTGTGATCTTTTTTTTTTCTCCTCACGCTCACAGGAAAAAAAAAAGCCGATCACTGGCTTATCATCAAGGGACATCAGTCCCGAAGAGGAAGAGGCAATTCTGCCTCATATGTGCCACCAGTACCCCCTGCCAGTGCCACCTGCCATTGCCACCTGACAGTGCCCACCAGTGCCACCTATCAATGCCCATGAGTGTCATCTATCAATGCATACAAGTGCCACCTATCAATGCCCACAAGTGCCACCTATCAATGCCCACCAGTGGTGCCAATCAATGCCACCTAGCAGTGCTGCCTATCAGTGTAACCGATCAGTGCCCATTATTGCCACCCATCAGTGCCCATCACTGCCACCTATCGGTGCCCATCAGTTTCGCCTCATCAGCTTACATCAATGAAGGAGAAAAATTACCTTTTTTAAAATTTTATAACAAAATATAAAATATAAAAAAAATTATTTTTTAAAAATTCGGTCTTTTTACATTTTTTTAACAAAAAATAAAAACTGCAGAAGTGATCAAATACCACCAAAAGAAAGCTCTATTTGTGGGAAAAAAATTATAAAAATTTCATTTGGGTACAGTGTTGTATGACCGCGCAATTGTTATTCAAAGTGCGTCAGTGCTGAAAGCTGAAAATTGGTCTGGATAGGAGGGGGATTTAAGTTCCCAGTAAGCAAGTGGTTAATCACTTCCCGCCCGGCCCATAGCAGATGACGGCCGGGCGGTGGTTCAGTTATCCTGACTGGGCGTCATATGACGTCCAGCAGGATAACATGCCGGCGCGCGCCCGCGGGGGCGCGCATCGCGGCGATCGGTGGATCGGTGTGTCAGTCTGACACACCGCTACACCGATCTTGGTAAAGAGCCTCCGGTGGAGGCTCTTTACCACGTGATCAGCCGTGTCCAATCATGGCTGATCACGATGTCAATAGGAAGAGCCGTTGATCGGCTTTTCCTCACTCGCGTCTGACAGACGCGAGTAGAGGAGAGCCGATCGGCAGCTCTCCTGACAGGGGGGGTATGTGCTGATTGTTTATCAGCGCAGCCCCCCCTCAGATCACCACACTGGACCACTAGGACCACCAGGGAAGGGGGCAACATGTGGATGGCCAGATATGTACCCCATGGCCATCCACATGTGCCCAATGTGCCCAGTCAGTGCCCAATCAGTGTCCACAAATGGGCACTGATTGGCACCATTATATAGCACTGATGCCCAGCAATGCCACCCTTAGGGGCATCAGTGCCACCCATCACTGTCCATCGGTGCCACCTGTCAGTGCCCATCCATGCCCATCAGTGCCCACCTATCAGTGCCCATCAGTGCCCATCCGTGCCACCTATCAGTGCCACCGATAAGTACCCATCAGTGCCACCCATAAGTACCCATCAATGCCACCTACAAATGCCCATCAGTGCCGCCTATGAGTGCCCATCGTGCCACCTATGAGTGCCCATCAGTGCCGCATTACAAGTGCCACCTATCAGTGCCCATCAGTGCCACCTATCAGTGCCCATCAGTGCCGCCTATCAGTGCCCATCATCAGTACCTGTCAGTGCCACCTCATCAGTGCCACCTCATTGGTGCCACCTTATCGGTGCCCATCAGTGCCACCTCATCAGTGCCACCTCATTGGTGCCACCTCATCGGTGCCCATCAGTGCCGCTGTATCAGTGCCCGCCAGTGCAGCCATATCAGTGCCCGTCATTAAAGAAGAAAAGGTACTTATTTCCAAAAAATTTTAACAGAAACAAAGAAAAACTTGTTTTTTTTCAAAATTTTCGGTCTTTTTTTATTTGTTGCGCAAAAAATAAAAACCGCAATGGTGATCAAATACCACCAAAAGAAAGCTCTATTTGTGGGAACAAAATGATAAAAAGATTGTTTGGGTACAGTGTTGTATGACCGCGCAATTGTCATTCAAACTGCGACAGCACTAAAAGCTGAAAATTGGCCTGGGCGGGAAGGTGTCTAAGTGCCTGGTATTGAAGTGGTAAAATAAACTGTATACAGTGAAGTGTGATGCTAAAGTGTGAGCCAAGTGTCATGTCTGTCTGCTGCTTTGTTCCTCTGCTATCTGCATAAATAAATGATGAGAAGTTTTCCTGACACCAAGAGAAAAATGGTGACGAGGTGGGAGCTCCAGCAGATTGACAGCCTCAGCTCTGTTCCTGTGAGGGGGGTGTGTCTCTTCCTTCCAATCAGCTCTCAGACCTCTAATCACTGAGCTCTGCAGAGTGTAACTTCAGCTCTCTGTCCCCTTTTTTGTGACAGCTCGGACTAAGTTTATAAATTCTGGGCTTTGAACAGCTGAAAGATAGATTTAGAGCTTACATACACTAATGAATAGCCCCCTGAAGGCGGGACCCAGACACCATAGCGAGGCAAGTGCAGTCTCACAGGGATGAATACTTGGGTAACACAGCTACTTAGTAAAGCAGAAGTGGACAGAATGGTGAAAAAAATAAGATTTTACAGGGTCTAACTTTTTGACTGGATTTCCTCTTTAATGCAGCGAGTGTTCATTAAGTTCCTCCAACTCACCCATTTTGTGTTTTTGCAGGTCCTCTATTATTTTGACATAGTTTTTACCATCATTTTCACCATAGAGATAGCCCTAAAGGTAACCCAGCCAGGGACTGTCTCTCCATCCTCATCATCTGTTCTCTCCAACGCTAACACACATGCTACTCCCTTACTTGTCCACACATCTATTAACCACCTTCTGCTCTGTCTTTCAGATCCTAGGGAACGCCGACTATGTGTTCACTAGCATTTTCACTTTAGAAATCATCCTGAAGGTAAAAGTTATGTCAACCAGTTCACTGCTAAAGGAGACCTGCACTGTGAAAAATTATGACAGCCACTGTCACCAACCACCTTCTGGAAATGCTAATTGCCTGTCTGTGGCTGAGAAATTATTCTGGAGAGCAAGCATGCAGCTAAGGAAGCCACAACACCTGCATTTCTGTTCAGGGTTAAGACTCCAAAAGTACTGAAATCAAAGAATTAATATGACAGCCAGGCAGCTAGCATTCTCAGAAGAGGAAGCCAGCAGCCCCCTTATTACTGTTAGCACAGATTTCCTTTAAAGCAAGGATTGCACAGATCTTTCCAAATATAATTTTGTGCTGAATTGTCAGAGAATATTAAAACACTATACAATATTAAAAAAGTTAGCTACATGAATAAAAAAAATGGAAAAAAAGCAAAAACATTCCACATTAATGATTATGCTACCAAAATTAGTGTGTGCTGTAATTGCCTCCATCATTGCTCCTGTTTCTTCTTGCTGGAGGCTGCCATTTTTCTGAAGCCCAGAGCCCCTAAACAGCAGTAAATCATAAAACGGAACTAAACCCCTCAATTTAATGGTTTCAAAAAACAGTTACATTCCTGGAATGCCAGGACTGCTAACTGTCACATTCGCTTGCGTCCTCAACCAAACTGTAAAACCATCAAATGGCTGGTGTCATAACTGACATCACATGAGCAGCACCATGGTAGTTGCAGATCAAACAGAAGCAGCTTCCTTGGCTGTAAAGGATAGGAGGGTTTATTTACGCCTTAAGGCTGTCAGCAGATCGGCCTGTACAAACTCAGCAGTGCCTAAAAATAGAGAGCAACTGAGCATGTGCAGAGCAGGGTGAGACAGTGTATTACTGGATTTTAAACAGTATAGATGTTTATTTTTAATGTCATTTGCCTAGGCTTATGATATCGTGCACAGCTCTCTCTCTCTCTCACTCTGGTGAGAGTTTGCCAGGAAGGGAGGGGGGATGAGTCATAAGAGGGCCAATGAAAACTGAAGGGCTGCAGAGCTGGAGGTGTGTCTTTGTAAATCCAGGAAGTGAACAGGCAGCAGCTTCAGCTGTCCACAGTTAAAATGGCTGCAGCCAGACAAGTACAGAATAACAGTGTATATAAAATATGCAAAGTGGTTGGAGTGAAGCTTTAGAATGGCAAAGATGTTTTTATAACAAAATATGTGAGCAGACTGCAGTTCCTCTTTAACAACATGCAGACACTAGAGGGTGCATTTACAGATCTAAATATGCAGAGAAGGAACATTTTAAGTATAACTAAACCAGGTATGAGAGCTTATCAGGAAGGCATATTTGCATGTTCTCTTCTGCATGTTCTCTCCATGCTGTGTCTCTTGTAATGTGACATCACAATGACCACGCTGTGTCTCACTGGTGCCTCGTGTTTCAGATGACAGCTTATGGTGCATTCTTGCACAAGGGCTCCTTCTGCAGGAATTACTTCAACATCTTGGACCTGCTGGTGGTCAGCGTTTCACTCATCTCTTTTGGCATACAGTGAGTATTCACCTGGAGGTGACACCTCATCTAATCTTCTGTTCAGTCGCTCACTCTTCTTTATTACGTCCAGGTCCAGCGCCATCAATGTGGTGAAAATTTTGAGGGTCCTCAGAGTTCTGCGACCACTCAGAGCCATCAACAGAGCCAAAGGGCTCAAGGTAAGCGACGGGGACCTCCGCCGCTTTCTACAGCAGATGGACCAGTGTAGGACAATTTATAGACACAATCACACACACTACACATACAAGTACACACATTACATAAACACACATGCATTCACACAAGAACATGCACTACACATATACTTAAATAAAAATAACCTGATGGGGGCATTAACCCCAACCTATTCTATCTAATGAAAAGTTTTGCTTTAAATAGGGACCCCTGTAATTACAGGTCTCTCACTTTGGGGAGATTTCCTCGCTTTCTATTGTGTTTCCAGAACAAGAAATGAGGGTAATTCACCCGAAGGGAATGCAGACAGCAAACAAAAAGTGACAAAGGTTGAAACTATTCTCTACTCCAGTATTTTTTAACTGGAGTGCTGTGGCATCCTGGAGTGCCGGCAAGTGTCCTTAGGGATGCCGCAGCTAAAAGGACAAAAAACTGCCCCCACCCTGTACAGTCATATCTGAGGACGTTCTGAGTACAGACAGGAGAGAGGGAACACAGCCCGCACCTCCTCCCTCCTCTCTGCTGCTGTCTCTACTCCTGACGTCATAAATTGCTAAGAACTGGTTGAGTGCCCGCATAGCTTTCTGGGTTGCCAACAGGAGAAGAGACAGCAGCAGAGAGGAGGAGAGACCTGAGAGGAGGTGTTCCTGGACTGTGCTCTCCCCCTCCTGTCTGTATACAGGAATGAACGTGGAATGCTCTTAAGACTGTACAGGGTTTGATTACCACCCTGTCCCGGCAGCAGAAATTGTAGGTAGGGGACAAAAAAAGTCCAGATCTGAGAGCTTTCTGTGTTTACTCCTGTATACAGATAGGAGGGAAAGGAACAAGAGGGGTGGGGGAGGGGGAGAGAGCACAGCCCACACCACCTCCTTCTGGCTCTATCCTCTTGTCTGCTGCTGTCACTTCTCCTGTAGCCAGTTCCCTGTAGGTTTGGGGGGGTATTTTGCTAGGAGGGGGATGGCGGGGGGGGGGGGATTGTGCTAGCAGCGGGGATTTGGGGGGAGAGAATTTACAACCTACTCTGCCTCCCAAACTACATTTTAGGGCTTGTTCACACCAGGTGCAGTGCAGTAACAAGTGCAAAATCATGCATTTTCCCACACCACACAAAAAATGCGCTGCTTTTTGCAGATACATGCGGGTGTCATTAATTCTAGCAAATGCACGTGCATTCGCACCAGCTAAAAAACATGGTACTACAATACCATGCATTTTGGTGTTGCATGATTTTAAAAATCATGCCAGTGCCTTTTTTGCATGTTTCACATGCATAGAGCAGTCCATTAAAAATGTGAAGTGCAGGAACACGCAAAAATGTACACACGCTTGTATGCACCTCCTAGTGTGAATGAGCTCTTAGACTAGTATGTCCCGAGATTGTGCGCAATTCTAAAGGGTGTCTTGACTGAAAAAAGGTTGAGAAGCACTGCTCTACTCTATTCATTAAGAGAAAAATATGGCCTTTGCATACACTTCAAAAGAGCTTTGTTCTATCACAAGAAAGAATATTAAATGGTTACAGCGCTGATAATCATACAATAACGTGCTAAGTGCTGAAAAATTAAGTATTGGCTATATTGTACATGTAACTACTAGTTACCACAATGTGAGTGATATATCAATCAGTGTTACCTGATTAGACACAACTTGGAAAATGTGTTGGTGAATGGTTAACAAATCAAATAAAATAAAATAAAAGTGAGCTCTAATCACAATATAACAGTGCAAAACATATATAGTCCCGAACAAAGACAGCCAACTTAATGGTATCCCAACGGCTCCTATGTGAACAAGTCAATCCGTACTCTGATCCAACATCAGGTGCTTCAAAAATTCATAAGGAAAATTAATATTAAAAAGTTTTTTTGCAATACTAATACCCCCACTAATACTCAGATAGAAGAGTATCTACACACTTCTCTCAAAAATAATTCAATCTTTAATCCCCAAATCTCCAACAACCATTTTGTTGGCGTCTTCAAGTCATTAGTCGAGCGAGATTTGGATAGGCTTGCTATACAACCTAAAAGACGCAAAGGGGATTTGGAAAAAGGCTTAAAGGCCCTAGAGAAGAACAAGAACATAGTTATAAGGTCAGCCGATAAAGGTGGGGGAGTGGTAATACTCAATAAAACCGACTATCTGGAAGAGCTGAACAAACTGGTTGGGGACCAAACAACATATGAAAAGTTGAGAAGTAACCCCACAAAGAAATATAAAGCCCAATTAAGAGATATAGTTAACAAGGCCAGGGAAGAAAAAATTCTAAAAAAGAAGGAGGCAAGATATTTGGTTCCAAGTGCCCCAAGAGTACCGGTGATTTACCAGGTACCGAAAATCCACAAAAATTCCACGAAACCACCGGGTCGACCCATAATAAGTGGAATCGGGTCTCTGTTCTCTAGAATGGGAGAGTATTTAGACCATTTTTTACAGCCACTCACCAAAGGCTATCCTTCCTATCTTAAGGATAGCAAGGACCTTATAGAACTAATCAGCCCAATGAAAGTACCTGAAAATAGTTTGTTGGTGAGTATGGATGTTAACTCACTATACACAAACATCCAACAAAAAGATGCCCTCCAAGCTGTTGAGTGGGCATTAGAGAATACTGACATGAAATGTAAACAGAAAGAGTTTCTCCTAAAAGCGTTAGAGATGGCAATGAGCCACAACTTTTTCTGGCACGAAAAAGATTATTATAGACAGATTAAAGGCGTAGCAATGGGGGCCAAGTATGCCCCCTCAGTAGCTAACATCTTTATGAGCTTTTGGGAAAATCAGGCTATATACCAAACTAATATACCAGAACTTAGACTCTATAAAAGGTACATTGACGATATTTTTATTATTTGGGCAGGATCACCAGAATCGTTTTTTGATTTTCTACAAGAGATCAGTAGAAATTCCTTCAATATCTCTTTCTCTGAGAGTCTGAGTTGTACAGAGATTAATTTTTTGGATCTCACTATTTTCAGAGAGGGAGATAAACTCTGTACACGCACTTTTTTTAAGGATGTGGATAGGAATGGCTATATCCCTCTGACCAGCTGCCACCATCCAAGATGGTTGAGGGGTATACCCAAAAGTCAAATGCTCAGGGTGAGAAGAAATTGTAGTAACAAAAACGACTACAACCTACAAGCCAACATTATCCTGGAACGTTTTAGAGCCAAAGGATACAAATTGGAAGATTTAGAACGCACAAAAAAACTAGTTGGTGAGATGGATAGACAGGAGTTGTTTAAACCAAAAATGAAAAAAGACAATGACTACAGTATAGCCTTCAAGACAGGGTTTAATAGGCATTACCGTCAGTTAGAGAAAATTATTAGAGAACATTGGCCCTTACTGTTAGAAGATACTGACCTGAAAAAAATTCTACCAGCCCGACCAAGTTTCATTTACACCAAACCACCTTCACTTAGGCTACAACTAGCACATAATGTGGTGAACCCACCTAGGAAGGTGTGCACATTTTTAGACAGGGTTGGGTTTTTTAGTTGTGGTAGGTGTATGATGTGTAGGACTTCAAAATTTCGGAAAAAGAAAATCACCCATTTCACATCAGCAGTTGATGGCAGGGTTTTCGAGATCAAGAAGTTCATCACATGTAACACCACGCACGTGACCTATCTACTATCCTGCCCATGCAATTTACAATATGTGGGGAGGACCACCAGGCAATTAGGGGTCAGACTTAGAGAACACGTTAATAGAATTAGGAAGGGCTATAAACATCATGGCCTTTCCAACCACTTTAGACTATTCCACAATAGGGACCCTAGTGTTCTCACTTTTTGTGGTATTGACAAAGTGGAAGCCCACTGGCGGGGTTCGGATCTGAAGAGGGCAATATCACAGAATGAAACCCAATGGATCCACAGACTCCGCACACTACAACCTTATGTGATTAATGTCGAATTAGATCTCAATTGTTTTCTTTCCAATTGGTAAATTTAAATAAATTAAATCTGAGATTAGTAGCAGGGGTTATAGCTGCACTTTTCCTTTAATCAACGGGGGAATTCTCTTCGGTTGATTCAAAGGAGTTTTTTTCCATTTTAAAATGGGAAAAATGGAAAGGGATCTTTTATTTTTATCTTTATATTTTTTAGATCTTTTATATATTTTTTATTTTTATTTTTATTTTTATTTTTTATTTATTTTTTATTTTATTTTTTATTTTTTATTATTTTTTATTTTTTATTATTTTTTATTTTTTATTTTTTATTTTTCATTTATTTTTATTTTATTCTTATTTTTATTTTTATTTTTATTTTTATTTTTTATTTTATTTTATTTTTATTTTTTCTTTATTTATTTTTTATTTTTTATTTATTTTTTATTTTTTATTTTTTATTTTTTATTTTATTTTTTATTTATTTTTTATTTTTTATTTTTTATGTTTTATTTTTATTTTTATTTTTATTTTTATTTTTATTTTCTATTTTCCACAATCATTTACATACATTCACTTGTTTTATTTTTATTTTTGAGCGTATTCCCTATTATTGATTGTATTTTATCAATTATTCCTATCTAAGCAATGTATGATCAAAATGTTATTGTTTGTATTTTATCAACTATTCCTATCTAAGCAATGTATGTTCAAAATGTAACAATATAATTGCACATGAGATTTATATATTCAAAGCTAGTGATTAGCTTTTTTAAATCAATCCTATGTTGTTCACCCCTTTTTGTAATAAAGTTGTCTGGGTCACAACAGGATATGATGATTCAGGAAGAGTGGTGATAAGGGCGTCCCACTAGCCTTGATTGGCTGTCACTCTCTTTTTTCACCCTATATATTGGATGGCCGTGACTGGATGTGTAGTCCTTTGATGACGCCCTGGGGGAGGGGCGAAACGCGTAGACGTCACATCCGGCCTTCAAACAACCAAGTGACGCTTTTTAACTTCCTGGCTTCGTGGAGCGCACGCTACCAAGCGGCGATCGCGGAAGCATCTGATATGCCTGTTATGCCTGACTGTCACCAGGGAAAGCGTGAGTAGCGGTTTGTAGTGCGATTGGCTCTTACATCCCGCAGTACTTCACCATATATATATTTTCTCTCCTTCTATTTTTGGGTGATCGTTTGCAAGATATATGGCTCTATAAGTTGAAGTATCAGTCTAAGTATCCACCTATCCATATAGAAGCACCTGATGTTGGATCAGAGTACGGATTGACTTGTTCACATAGGAGCCGTTGGGATACCATTAAGTTGGCTGTCTTTGTTCGGGACTATATAAGTTTTGCACTGTTATATTGTGATTAGAGCTCACTTTTATTTTATTTTATTTGATTTGTTAACCATTCACCAACACATTTTCCAAGTTGTGTCTAATCAGGTAACACTGATTGATATATCACTCACATTGTGGTAACTAGTAGTTACATGTACAATATAGCCAATACTTAATTTTTCAGCACTTAGCACGTTATTGTATGATTATCAGCGCTGTAACCATTTATTATTTTATCTAAAAGTTTTACACTTTGCTACAGCAGCGATAGCATCTAGCATAACCAATTTTTGTTGCGAGCGCTGTTCCTTTTATTTATTATCTATCACAAGAAAGGTTTACAGTGAAAGTTCCACCTGTGTTAGGATTATGGGAATTATACCGTAAGGCTACTTTCACACTGAGGCGTGCGGGCGCTGGCGGTACAGCGGCGCTAAATATAGGGGCGCTTTAGGAGCGGTAAATACACCGCTCCTACAGTGCTCAAAAGATGCGGCTTGCAGGACTTTTTTGACCGCCCTGCAAGCGAGTGTGAAAGCCCTTGGGGTTTTCACACTGGAGTGCATTGAGCAGCTCTTTTGGGGCGCTTTGCAGGCGCTATTTTTAGCACTTTAGCGCCTGCAAAGCGCCTCAGTTTGAAAGGAGCCTAAATAAATACAGAAATTAATACATTGAGATAACATTCAAACAAATCAAAAACAGAGATTTTAAATTAATCAAAATAGAGATTGCTTTTGGCTGGAGCTTATCTGCTGTTACTGTTTAGGTGGCCACAGACATTGCTAGAGGAGTGCTGTCCAGGAAATGACCGTTGTCAAGGTTGAATCTTTTGGCATATCAGGTCTTCTCCTCTGAGAGGGTATCTGCTGCTCCAGAGTTTTCATGGCAAAAAACATGCACTTCCAGCCAGTAAAGTGTGTCTTTGCACTGTCCTCTATTATCAGTTGGTGATCATACACAGGAACAATTTGGTTAGTTTCACCTATTTTAATCATAAAAGTGTAATGGAAAAGCCTACTGGAGACTCTTAAGCCCCATACACACTATCAGTTTTTCTGCTGACTTAGTCCTTCAGATTTACCAAAACCATGTAGTGCAAGGGCCTGCCTGATTGCAAACACATTGAAACTCCTAAGGTTTGACCTCATATTATATGGTTTTGGTAAATCTGAAGGACTAACTCAGCAGAAAAACTGATAGTGTGTATGGGGCTTTAAAGATCCTTCTTTTAGCTTTGTTGGTAAAGTGTGATATTCTGGGATGTATGAAGTGTCTGTTTCTTGGATAAACACTTTCTTTTTGTGTTTGTGTTCAGCATGTGGTCCAGTGCGTATTCGTTGCTATTCGCACCATCGGAAATATTGTCATCGTCACCACTCTACTCCAGTTTATGTTTGCTTGCATTGGAGTACAGCTGTTCAAGGTAAGGTCAGAACATACACACAAGCAGGCACCTATACACACAAATCACACACACACTACAAGAAAACAGGTGTGTAGGCGAAACAAGGTTCCCATATAACAGCTCTGCCCGGTGCTCAGACCTGGAGGTTGCTGACACCTCCAACATATCAGAATAAGGAAAGGGATGGTAGGCAGTCAGGATGACATGCAAAAAATAGTATTCCTTTATTGAAAAGACATGTACAACGCTGTAAAAACAGCCTAAGCGTTTCGGACGTTAGTCTTTAGTCATGGCCATGTGTAAGAACAAACATCTGAAACGCGTAGGCAGTTTTTACATCATTGTACATGTCTTTATATACACACACACGCACACTACACATACAGACAAGCACAAACAAATACACACTTGCACACATATACACATACACACACTACACATACACACTACACATGCACACACATATACTCAAGTATGTAAACAAATTACACATACACACAAGCACACACTACACACACTATGCATTCACACATGCACACACATGCCCACAAGTACATACACGCACTACACATACACAAACAGCCACACATACATATACACACACACAACACATGCACAAATAGATACACATGCACACTGATATGTGTGTTGGATTGTGCTTTTTGTAGTTCGTTTTTTCTTTTTTCTTTCCTAAGGGCAAGTTGTACAGCTGCACAGACAGCTCGAAGTTTACAGAAGCTGAGTGCAGGTACGTGCGTTGTGTAACAATGGGTGTTATGTTATTACAAATCCACAACATCTGCTGATCTCAATGAGTAAACAGAAGGGTCGATTTACTGTAATTGTTTTACCACAGCTCTGAAGAGACTCTGTTCTGAAGGAATATATACAAGGCAACCTTAAAGTTAACCTGGTCATTTTAAACTTAAAAAAAGTCATACTTGAGAGCAGATCTCGAAAGGTGCCTGTGATTACCTTAGCAAAAAGTCTCTCCTGTGCACCTGATAGTGATAGATCTGTTGTTGCTGCATACATTTGATATGCTTTTATATTTTGTCCTGCAGGGGGAGGTTCATCAACTACAAAGATGGTGATGTGTCACAGCCAATGATTCAGGAACGGAGCTGGGAAAACAGCAAGTTTGACTTTGATAACGTCCTGGCGGCAATGATGGCACTTTTCACCGTCTCCACCTTTGAAGGCTGGCCGGAGTGAGTCTTTGGGATGAGGAGAGCTGCATGGATTTGGAGATGGAGCTTTCAGGAACAACTTTAGCTTTAAGGGAATGTGTCACAAAGCTTGATCCCGGTGTGTGAAGCTTCAGATGGAAGCTATCTTTCTCTGACTCCTGCACCACCCACTGCTTCTGCAGTGAAGCTGAGTATTAACTGGTGCACTTTTACCTAAGACTTCTCTCACAGGTCTTCTGCTCCGAGTCAGATTTCCTTTTAAAGCCCTTCTTCAGCTAATTCCTTTTTATTTTTTTCAAAGAATTAGAGCCACTGTCAGGTTTTAATTGCCTTTTTTTCGTCCCAGTTAGAGAAGTTTCCCTTTATTTCCAGCTCCAGTGACACCCAGTGTGACAAGATGTGACAGGGTCAACAAGGGATCTGATATTCTCCAGCAGTGACACAAATGAAAATATTAACAATTTATTTTTGTAGAGTGGACGTGGGTTAGATCATCTGCAATATTCTGATTCCTGCTAGTATTCCTGTAAGGTGATCACTGGGACAGGAAGTGAGATTTTCTCAATTACGACATGGACAGAAATGAAAACACAACATAGGTTCTAACTATTCCCAATCCTATGTTCCTGTGTATAATTTGTACTTATATACTATATGTACATGGGGAGAGACATAATTGTTAATTACATATTCAAGCTCTACTACCTGCTTAGTAGTGTAGCTTAGTTACTAAATACCTCAGCCCTGACTGGTTCACTGCACTCAATGCAGTTACCTGGTAACCTATCCTGTAATTGATTTTATCCTAGAAGTCATTTATCAAAGATTATATACATACAGACACTTGAGGGAGCACTGTGTGTATAGGAGGTAGAACAGGGTGTCAGTGGCACAAGAAGTAAGGGGAAACCTACCTAATGGTAACAAGTAACAAAAAGCCTGACATAAAAAATATATATATAGATATAAATCTATATAGATATATATCTATATCTATATAGATATAGAATTATTGGTAACATTCTTCCTGCAACCAAAGTCTTTTAAGGATCTAAAGAATTATGTATTTCACACGTAATATGACAATTTGATTGATGTACACCGACATATTATTAGCTTGTGTGTGGGAAGTGCTTTTTTGACAAGCATTAATATAAATAGTCAATTATCTTTTTTAAAAAAGGTCTTTTTTTATTATATTTAATTTATTATAGTTATTACATATCCCGAAACAGGGTCTAATGACTTCCCACGTAATACCATTGTTTAATTGGAATTCATTGCAGCTTTTTATTTTTTTCTTGGGCCCTGCCAAATTCAATTCCAGTGGAAGAAAAAAAAAAATTGGCAGATGGGTTTGACGTCGTCTCAAGATTTTTGGCACAGGCGTAGATAACCAATTAGGTCGCTGCGTCCAATAAACATCTGTTTCAATTAAAGACAAGACCGCATCAGAGTCTGCTAAATGGTTCATCATAAGTGACTTTTTTTTTTCATCTATAAGTAATTTTTTAAAAGGCCAGTAGACAAAATTAGAAATGTAAAATGTATCTAAACCCAGAAACAAAAAATATATATGCAGTTTACCGGTCCTTAGATGTGGATTTGTTTTCTTTTTCAGCAGGCTTTTTTCCCCTTTTTGTTTACCTGTTGATCCTGCCAGTAACATGCTTTCTATCCTAAGGTGACAATGCTTACTCGCTGTACTGTATCTATGGAGGCGTAGCGCTGTCACCTTAGGCTGCTCCTAAAGTAGAAGTTAAGCCTAAAACCAAAGTCTCTAAATCTACTTGCAGCCACAATCTAAGACTAACCTGCCTAGCCCTGTAAAAAAAAAAATTGCTTTATATACCTTTTTGAAGCCGGTCTGGTCCCACACTGAGCTGTCAGCGGCGGCTTCTCTTTGTAGGCAGGTGCAGAATAGGCAGCTGACAATGGAAGTCCCATAGTAACTCTATGGGTGACATCACTTCCCAGGCATTTCTCAGCCGTTGTTGGCTGTCTCCTGCACAGAGCTTCCGCCGCTGGAGACCAGACTGGATCGGCTTCAGAAAATATGTATAGAGATTTTTGCTTTACAGGGCTAGACAGGTTAGTCTTAGATTGTGGCTGCAAGATTTAGAGATTTTAGTTTTAGACTGAACTTCCACTTTAATACTAAGCAGGAGGCGGAGCTGTGATGCTGTCTCTTGTCTTTTCCTTCCACTCCAGGCTGCTATACAGAGCCATTGACTCTCACACAGAAGATATTGGCCCCATCTACAACCACCGTGTGGAGATCTCAATCTTCTTCATCATCTACATCATCATTATCGCCTTTTTCATGATGAACATCTTTGTCGGTTTCGTCATTGTGACCTTCCAGGAGCAAGGAGAGCAGGAATACAAGAACTGTGAGCTTGACAAGAACCAGGTAAGGGGATGGGTTCTGACCCTGATAGAAAGTTGAAGTTGACTTTAATGACCTTTAGTAGCCTGAATACAGAGTGGGGCTGAGGGGTAGACAGAAGATGTGTAAAAAGTGCAAGACTTGCAATCTATGCTGCTGAAGTAGTAAACAGCTTATGATTGGGGGGAAGGGGCACACTCTGGCTTTTATTTGCCTTGGGATCTAAAGGACTTTGTTCTGGCACTGCCTGCATATCAGAAGAAATCTGAAATTATGCTTATGGTGGGAGTGCCTGCACTGGCTCCTAAGATAAAGGAATGCAGTCCATGGCAGTCTGCCCTAACTGCATCTGTTTGCTTTTGTGTATCCAAAAGGCAAAACTTTTTATAAAGTCGAAACTTTTTTTTTTTGTTTTGGTTGGAGCGTGGAAGAGTTAGAACCCCTACCAGATTTTGATTGCTATCTGTGTGACTGTTGGGGAAATTCACCCTCTCTGACTGAAATGTGATGAAATATTGCTAAATTTTGAATTGTCACCAGACCAGGAATAGAGGGGAAATCTGCCAATGACAATACTTGCTACAGAGACAGCTAATGCCTAGAACACACATTCAGAAAAACAGCTAAAAATTACCGATTTTGAAGCGATCGTATGATAATCTGATCATTAGTACACAGCTTTCAAAAGCCGATTACGATTGTTCATGTGAAATTATCTGAAGGGACAAGCACAAAAATTTTTCTCGTATGATACCAAAACAAACAATTTTCATTTAATCGGTACAATATGCGTCTGAAAAAAATCAGAAGACCGAGACAACGCATGCTCAGAAACGAAAGGATATATTACAATACAATACAACACATTACATCACTTCCGAAGTGGTATTCTGTCATAGGAGAATTTTCGTAATTTTATTAGCCTCTTCATTTTCTATACGAGACTAGTATGCAAAAAAAAACGTCCAACATTCTCATTTTAGGAGGGCATTTCCCTGACTTTGGAGAGATTAACGCTCACTTCCTGTTTTCTCTACAGGACAGGAAGTGAAGGAAAATACTCCTTGCGGAACACAGATAGGGCTTTTGCACACAGGGCGAGCCTGTTCAAAGTAATTGTCGGCCTATTTTCTCCGCCTAGACAGCCCAGGTGCAGTATACGGCGTACAGAGGTATGCAGTAAATAGTTTTCTATTTTGTTTTTAATAGGCCCTTAGGCCTGTTTCACACCTATGCAGGTTGCAGTTTGCATATTCCAGGTGCATTTTGCGTTTTTCAATACACGCTTTTGATCCATTGAAGTCTATGGAACCAAAAACCATAAAAAAGTCCCTGGTCCTTTCCATAAAATGCACAGATGTGAACGTGAACCATAAGAAACCATGTTAAATGGACTGTAGTGTGTTTTTGCAAAACTGAAAACACACTAGAAAATGCATAGGTGTGAACCAGGCCTTACTCTGTACTCGTGTTTATGTTAGCACCACAATATACACAAGTACAGCAGTGCACAGCCTGTACACTACACCCGGGCTGCAATTATGTTGAACGAGCTCAGCCGCCTGTGTGCAAAAGCCCATAGCAACAAAACTCCCTCATAACTGCCTACTCCCTAAATTAAGTTTTGGCTTTAGATCTTTAGCTGAACCCCAGGTAAGTAGCTAAACACACATCTGAAGTACATATACATGAACAGTCTTAAGCCCCATACACACGATAGGACTTTGTACAAACTGTCCCTTGGATTTTTGTACAAAGGGAGTTGGCCAGAAGTTTGTCTTGCATACAGACGACAGGACTTTTCCAGCCAACTTTCACCAAATCACGTGGTTTTTCAGCTCTTTACCACCACCCTTTGGTCAACTTCTGTATTGTTGTCTGATATTGAGTCAATCTCGCCACTTTTATTGGCGACATTGACACCTTGCGAGCCGGGTTCACACTGGTGCGGGGATCCGACTTGGATACCCGCCAATGCCAGGCACTGTGTTTGGTATGAATCTTGAGGGGAAACTCTACGCCAAATTTTAAATAAAAAAACGGCATGGGTTCCCCCTCCAAGGGCATTCCAGGCTCTTAGATCTGGTATGGATTTTAAGGGGAACCCCCTACGCTGAAAAAAACGACGTGGGGGTCCCCCCCAAATCCATACCAGACTCTTATCCGAGCACGCAACCCGGCCGGTCAGGAAAGGGGGTGGGGACGAGCGAGCGCTCCACCCCTCCTGAGCCGTACCAGGCCGCATGCCCTCAACATGGGGGGTGGGTGCTTTGGATGAGGGGTGCCCTGCGCCCCCCCACCCCAAAGCACCTTGTCCCCATGTTGATAAGGACAAGGGCCTCTTCCCGACAACCCTGGCCGTTTTTTGTCGGGGTCTGCGGGCAGGGGGGCTTATCGGAATCCGGGAGGCCCCCCTTAATAAGGGGGCCCCCAGATCCCGGCCCCCCACCCTATGTGAATGAGTATGGGGTACAGCATACCCCTACCCATTCACCTAGGGGAAAAAGTGTCAATAAATAAAACATACTACACAGGTTTTAAAATTAATTTATTAGGCAGCTCCGGGGTCTTCTTCCCACTTCGGGGGTCTTCTTCCGACTTCGGGGGTCTTCTGCCGACTTCGGGGGTCTCTCAGGCCTCTTCTCCCTTTCTCCGGTGTCGTCTCTGCGCTCTCTGGTTCTTTTCCGGTGCCTTCTTCCTTCTGCTGGGCTCCCCCGCTATCTTCTGCTCTTTTGCCGCTCTTTTGCTAGCGGAGGAGCCCGGACATCTGGATCATCTTCTTCCCTCTTCTCTTCCAGAGATGTTGACACGACGCTCTCTCCAGCTGTAATGCTGTCTGTGCGCTCTGCTATGACTTATATAGGCGGTGACCCCGCCCCCTATGACATCACAGTTCCGAGGCATGGTGGGATGACCATGCCCCCTTATGACCTCACAGTCCCAGCATGCCCCGGGACTGTGATGTCATAGGGGGGGGCGGGGTCACCGCCTATATAAGTCATAGCAGAGCGCACAGACAGCATTACAGCCGGAGAGAGCGTAATGTCAACATCTCTGGAAGAGAAGAGGGAAGAAGATGATCCAGATGTCCGGGCTCCTCCGCTAGCAAAAGAGCGGCAAAAGAGCAGAAGATAGCGGAGAAGCCCGGCAGAAGGACGAAGGCATCGGAGAAGAACCAGAGAGCGCGGAGACGACACCGGAGAGAGGGAGAAGACGCCTGAGAGACCCCCGGAGTCGGAAGAAGACCCCCCCGAAGTCGGAAGAAGACCCCAGGAGTCGGAAGAAGACCCCCCCAAAGTCGGCAGAAGACCCCCGGAGCGGCCTAATAAATTACTTTAAAAACCTGAGTACTGTGTTTTTTCTTGACACTTTTTTCCCTAGGTGAATGGGTAAGGGTACCATGTATCCCATACTCATTCACAAAGAATGGGGGTGGGGATCTGGGGGGGCCCCTTATTGAAGGGGGCTCCCGGATTCCGATAAGTCCCCCGCCTGCAGACCCTGACAACCAACGGCCAGGGTTGTCCTCATCAACATGGGGACAAGGTGCTTTGGAGTGGGGGGCCGCAGGGCGCCCCCTCCCCCAAAGCACCCACCCCCCATGTTGAGGGCATGTGGCCTGGTATGGCTCAGGAGGGGGGGCGCTCGCTCGTCCCCACCCCCTTTCCTGACCGGCCGGGCTGCGTGCTCAGATAAGGGTCTGGTATGGATTTTGGGGGGACCCCCACGCCGTTTTTTCGGCGTAGGGGGTTCCCCTTGAAATCCATACCAGACCTAAGGGCCTGGTATTTCCCCACAGGGGAATTCCCCCTTGTGCTGGCCGCAATAGGAAAATGTGTTTTTCCTATTGCAGCCAGTGCGAGATGTATAGTATCCTGTCGCCGAGAACCAGCGCGATGGGTTCGCGCTAGAAACATTCTCGCGGCTGCGTACTGTAGTTTGTACAAAAGTCCGATGCTTTTGTGTACACACGATCGGACTTTGCTCCATCCGACTTTTGTTGCCGGAAAGTTTGTCCATTCGCACAACCAACAAAAGTCCTATGGAAACAGAAAAAGTTTGTCCGATGGAGCGTACACACGATCGGATGTTGCTCCAAAACAGCTAATTTGCATGTTTGTTGTCAAAAAGTCAGATCGTGTGTACTGGCCTTTAGTTAGCAAATTATTTGTTATTGTACTCAACCAGTCTTGTGATCTGACCAGACAGCACAACTATGTGCTTCACCACTGCTGCAGTTGAGCAGTATAGATTAGTCCATATTCACAGTGTTATGCCCCGTACACACGGTCGGATTTTCCGACGGAAAATGTGTGATAGGACCTTGTTGTCGGAAATTCCGACCGTGTGTAGGCTCCATCACACATTCTCCATCGGATTTTCCGACACAAAGTTTGAGAGCGGGATATAAAATTTTCCGACAACAAAATCCGTTGTCGGAAATTCCGATCGTGTGTACACAAATCCGACGCACAAAGTGCCACACATGCTCAGAATAAATAAAGAGATGAAAGCTATTGGCCACTGCCTCGTTTATAGTCCCGACGTACGTGTTTTATGTCACCGTGTTCAGAACGATCGGATTTTCCGACAACTTTGTGTGACCAAGGCAACAGTCCTGTCTCTCACCCCACCAATGTTGATCTCCTAATCAGACAACACTTCTGATGCTACGTGTGACGTCACTTCCGGTTGCCATACAGCCACATCCCGAAGCATTTCTTCATTCCGATTTTGTCCCAGGACGAAGACGGAGTGACGAAACGTGTCAGTACGTGGCTGTACGACAACCGGCAGTGACATCACACATAGCATCAGAAGTGTTGTCTGGTTAGGAGATCAACAGTGGTGGGGTGAGACACAGAGCTGTTGCCTTGCACCCGCCGCAGCCATGATATGTTTGATTCTCTACACCCAGTGAGAGTTATAGTTTAATTACATGTGCGTGCAGTTACCTGTGGATTTGTTTTATGTTTTTTAATAAATTTATCAGATGTTATTTGCACTATTGGAGTGTTCTTTTTATCCTGTATATGAGAGTCACCCCATGAGATTGGAGGAGACGTTGGGATTTCCGACAACCCTGAGGTGTAACATACCTAATTGCTAAACATGAGAGTATGAGGCAATTATTGTTGGTGAGTGTATGTACATCATATGGGGAAGCAGTGACACGCGTGAAATGTGGTGTGCAGTGGATATCTTTCATCTGTGTTCCTGCATGGACTCACTGTCAGGGTGGATTTGATTTAAATCAAGTCAATTTAAATCATGATTTAAACCACTAGTAAAAAGGCTTGATTTAAATCAACTCGATGTAAATCATAATTTTTAAAGCACAACTGTCACTTCTGTCCTGCAGCGGCTCCTCCTCTGACCCGCTGTTGACTCACCGACAGTTCTATTCACTTTAATGGGACGGCTGGTGATGCGGCAATGACACAACAAGGTGAGTGACGTGGCAGCAGCAGGTGAGAGGATGCCCTCTAACAGGCGCTGCCATGATGGATCTGAAACAACAGGGGCTCTTTAAATGTAAGGACTTATTCTTGCTGGTAGTTAGAATCTTTAATATTTGCAAACAAAATGAAGGTTTCCTATTTAGTAATAGTAAAACAGTGATATCGGAACCGAATCAATCATACATTTTGGTAGTGAACGTGGATTTGCAAAACAATGGGATAAAGAAATATTCCTGAACTTTGTTTTATCTTATGGTTACTGTGAAATTGTGTGAATGCATCAATGCAGTGCATGTTATCTCAGCTTGCAGAGCTTGGATTCATTGAATAAGTTTATCAAAAATGTAAATATTGCAGAATATACAGCCTCATGCTACATAACTAAGCTCCATTTCATGCTGAAAAAACTAAATTATTAAGGTATATTAAATAGAAAATGATCTTTACTCCAAAAGCATTTTATTAAAATAAATTTGATTAAAAAATGATTTAAATAAAAAAAAATGGATTTAAATAAAAAAAAAACCGGTTTCTTTTTATTTATTTTTTTAAATCATTGATTTATATCCACCCTGCTCACTATTATACTGTTCCAGTTGTGGACTTATTTACATTGGACTTTGATTAATGACATTTGCACCTTTCCATCACTGTTTTTTTTTTAGTGCATTAATAGGTGCCAGCGCCACTATTTACTGTAACTCTACTATCCAGATTGGGGTAGATTTGCTGACTTTTTTTCCATACTAATTTAAAGTGGCAGCTTTAGTAGATGTTAATTTAGTCTTGGCACAGTGGTAGGGTCATTTGAGTAGTGAGGTTAATTTCATATCCTGTTGAGTATACCAATAAATAAAATTGTTTAAAGTAAATTCAAAGAAATGCATTGCTGTTTTTCCACCTATTTGGAGTTAAGCTTTTAGCTTTTAAATATCAGAATAATTTATGGTTCATGATTGTCTTGAATTATATTCTAACTGAAAGATTGACCCTGTCTGTTCCTGCAGCGACAGTGTGTGGAGTACGCCTTGAAGGCCCGACCCCTGCGCAGGTACATCCCTAAGAATCAGTACCAATACAAAGTGTGGTACGTTGTCAACTCTACCTATTTTGAGTACCTCATGTTCGTCCTGATCCTCCTCAACACCATCTGCCTGGCCATGCAGGTAAGTTCAACCCTCGCCCATACCTGAAAAAAGGTGGGGGCCTTTATTCCATATCCCTGGGGACTCTTGAAAAATAAAAACAAAAAAACAACAGGTTAAACAACTAATACAGCTACAGTAGCTGAAAAAAGAAAAGGACATGTTGCATTTTTTGTGCACAGCTTTCCAACACACTGTAATGCATCACAGTATGATGCAGTGCTTAGTATAACCATACAAAAATATGCTAAAAAATCCACAGTAACGTGTGCACAAAATACCAGGGCATGTGCAATATGCGCGATCTAACACATGAGCTTTGGTGTGAACAAGCCCTTAAGGTACTCTCGAAAACTACAAAAAAAAATCTTTATTATGCCTTCCTTGCATTTCACTGTATGGTGAAATCTTGACAAAATTTAATTGAAGCAAAAAATCCTAATTTCATTGATCCTTAGCCCTAGGTGAAATGTACCATCCCAACAAAAGCAGAATATAAAATAGGGTATAAAGAGGTGTAGTGATGAAACTTACGTAGGTCGACGTCATGAAGGTCTCACTGTAAATCTCAGAGTAGTAGTGTGGGAGCATGTCACTGACCATGACTAAAACCTTTTTTGTCTTTTATCATTAGCACTATGGGCAGAGCTGTTCCTTCAAGGAAGCCATGAACATCCTCAATATGCTGTTCACCGGCTTGTTTACAGTGGAGATGATCCTGAAACTCATTGCTTTTAAGCCAAAGGTAGGTACTAAATGGCTGTGGGCATCTGCAAATTGGGGATTCTGTTTTTTTAAATATTTCGTTATAATGCCAGCTTTGCTTTTCTGAGGGTGCTTTATGTACAAGACATTCCCTCATTAAAGAGGACCTGTCAAGATGTTAATTATCAGTCACAGTTGAAGGTTCCAACCAGTGGCAAAGTCAGCTGGTGCCCTATTCATTAAAGATGCAATAGTTCAAGGGCATGTTACTGTCCTTGAACTTGCAGAAATGTGTTCTGCCCTGGAATTAGCAGCACTTCCAGGTATTGGGCAGCAGAAGCCTCTGGTGCTGTGGAACCCTTGGTTGTGTCTGTCTTGACAAATGTTTATCCAGCAACCCAAACACAGTCCAGAATGTATCCAAGATATGCTGTTTTTTCTTTGCTTAAAATCCCACAAAGGTATCAACCCTTCAGCAATTTCCCTGAGATTTTATACTCCCCTATAGCACCACTTATTTAGAGACATATTTAATAACAGCTGGTAAAGGTAGAACTCCCAAAAAAACATTTTCTTTTAGTTTCAGATAGAACCCTTTTCAGGTTTTAATTGCTGGAGAGATTTCCCCTTACTTCCTTCTTACAGCTGTTCAGAAGTGGTGGAAAATGTTCCCAGTAAGGATGTACATTAAATAGCAAAAAAAGCCTGCCAAAGACTCCACTCTTCCCCATCATATAAAGGAGTATTATTGTGTTTCTGTGTTGTAGAGATTTCCCCCCACATTCTATTCTGTTGGTACAAAAGGAAGTGTGAGGAAATTTACATACTCTGGACATAAACAGTAAGGGCCATTCACATTTGTCCATTCCTGTACTTTACACTAGGGCTCATTCACACCAGCAGCATTGCCCAATGCAAGAACAATGCAATTTTATGTCCTATGGTTTCAGTTCACACCATCATGTTGCATTGGTATGCACTGAAAAAAGTAGGAATGTGTTTCATAAGAAAAAACAATTAAACAATGCATTGTTTGGCAGCACAAGTTCACAACGCACACAAGGGTGTACATGCAGTGCACACATTGACAAGCACTGTGTGAGTACTTGACGTTTGTGCATTATTTTTTATTGTGTCACACGTTATTGGTTTTGGTGCTCTGCAACATATGTGTCAGAGCTGCTTTGCCTTAGTGCGCTGGGGTGCTATTTAAAATGAGTGGCTCTACAACGTGCTAACACATGTAACGTGTGCTGTGTTACTGTATCTTGAATTAATATGTGCAAAAGTGTGTTTCGGCCCTAATAAAAGCCTGCCAGGAGTTCCCCAACCTTCTATAAAATTATTTTTTTTTTTTTTGTTCTGTACCTCTGTTGAAGAGATTTCCCTACTCCCCCTCCCAATGGCATAATGGGAAGGGAGCATAATTTCCCCAATAGGGACACAGTAATAAAACCTAAAAGAGGTCCAATCACTCATCACTCCGTAATTCCAAAATGTAAGTTATCCTGACACTCGGGAATGACTCACAGAGAGTTTCAGTTCTAATTTGCTGATCCTTTTGAGTATCATCGATAACAATCCAGGCCTGTATTTTGGGTAATATTTAAAGGAGATTTTTCTTTAATGTTCATGTCTTAAAGCTGAACTCCAGGCACAAAATTGTTCATTTATATATACTCCTCAATAGCAACAAAGGATATAAATCCACTTTGTGTGCATCAAATTCTTTGGCAAACCCAGATATTATCTTTTAAGAGTATCAGTGACACCATCACTGTGCTGTACATAGCTTGTGCAGAGAGCAGAGCTTTAGAAGGGACCCAGCAGGCCTCACCCATTATAGACTGTCTGCAGAAAACTACAGGAGGGGTACAGGGACAAGACCAGTCACCCTGCACAAAGAGAGAGAGAGCAACAGTGACCGGTCTTTATTACAGGAAGCTCCTGCAGAGAGATAAAGTTTCACACTGGATTAACGCACAGATCTGGAAGAAATATACAAAGTACACCAAGATTTAAGTAAGAATGCACATCACTCTTGTATTTAGACATTGTTTGCTTATCCAGGAGTTCAGCTTTATCATAAATTTTCAAATGACCTGTCCACCCAAAACTGATATTTCATTCACAGGTGGATATTTAGAGACAAGGAGGCCTTTTTATAAAGACTTGCTAAAGAAAACCTTCCCCTAATCATCTCCTAAGTTCTTATAACTCTTATTAGTTCTCAGCTCAGCCATGCCACAGAGTCATATTTGACCTGTTCCATTCTCTGAAATGTAAACTAAAAAAGAGAAATCCAGAAGGGAGAGTGAGACTCTCTCATAATTGTAAGTTTATTGGCTCGACTTGGGAAATCTTACATATAATAAATGGCACGGTGTTTAAGTCTACGCTGCATCCACCCGTAACTAAAATAGTAGCTTTGGGTGGACTAATTTTTTAGCAGCTGTCTCAGTGTTAATTGCAGTTTTGTTCATTCCTATACAAGGTTTGGGAGCATTATGTCTGTCCAGTGCTGTGAGCTTATAGAGTGGAACCTTGCAAAATAAAAAAATACCAATATGATGCAGTCTGTCAGTAGTATTAAAGTGGAACTTTAGTCAGAAAATTAAGTCCTGCTAGATAACTTCAGGCTAGCCTCTTTTGCAGGTATATCTATGTAAAACGTTAAAAATAAGTGTCAATACTGTTTAAAATATAGTAATACCATGTTCCACCCTGCTCTGCACATGCTCAATTGCTCTCCCATTTTAGGCATTTTTAGGCACTGCTGAATTTGTAGAGGCCGATCTGCTGACTGCCTTAAAGCGTAATTAAACCCTCCTATCCTTTACAGCCAAGGAAGCTGCTTCTGTTTGATCTGCAACTGCCATGGTTCTGCACATGTGATCAGTTATGACACCAGAAATTTGACAGTTAGGCTGGGTTCACACTGTGTGCAGACGCGGCTCACAGCAGGTTTCCAAAGCGTCCCTGTTCTCCATTTAAGCCTGAGTTCACACTATTGCGAACACAGACATCGCATGTGATTTGCACCACATTGCTGTGCAGAGCACATGCGATGTCTGTGCAATACGAATTCAGCCATACAGTTTATATGGCTGAACTCGCATTGGATTTGCACAAAAATGCTGCAGGAACCTTTTTTTTCCAATCACTGAAATCTGATCGAATAGGTGTTCACACCCATGCGAACTGATTCCTGTCCGAATTTACAGTTCACACTGCGAACCTATCTGCAGGTGTCATTAACGTTGTATTGTCACCCACAGTGGTTCGCAGAGGGCAGTGTGAACTGCCTGCGAGGGAGATGCGATGCAGGAACTTGCACTGGAATCGCGCTGGTTCCGCATCGCAATAGTGTGAACCTGGCTTGAGTCAGGCCTGAATTATTGCCTGAATTTGGACCTGAATAGGAGCCAAAGTTGCACAGGACCCTTGTGCAATGTGCTCCGCGGCCGCCCCAGAGATGTGTGAACCAGCTCCATTGAGAGCCAGTCACAGTCTCCTGTCATTCAAATTGGATGCAGGGAAACCCTATAAGCCAGATGCACATACAGAACCACTGGTTTATAGTGCAATTATATCCCAATATCATAGCGTCCCCTCTCCAGGGACTTATGTGGTAATACTAGTGAGAGACCTGTAATTTTGCATTTTGTACAGAGTTCCACTTTAATGACATTCTGGGACTCATAGGTGCACACCATTGATTATGCAAGCCATTGGTTTATGTTTGTAAAGATTGGATCAGCAGGAAGAAGATAGAATTCCACCTGTGCATCTCTGATACAAGTGCACAAACAGGACTACAGCTACCAGAATGCACCAGCCCCTTTCTTGGTAACTAATACTAGGCACCCAGTGGGCCTATTTATAAAACTGTACCCCCCATTTTTTTTTGTTTAAATAAAGAACATACCCCCTGGATGGGGTATTTGGCTTTGTACCAGCTATTTCATTTAATATAAAGTTATTTTTAAGTATATTCTAATGTAGATGTAAACCCTACTTGGATAGGATTTAGTTTACTCTGTGTACTGTTTCACAAATATGTGTCATTTAATAAAAAATAAACTGCCTGTGCTGCCAGACTCCTTCAGGCTTTTTGCAGCCACTTCCTGTCTACATATACTCCAGAGATGGCTGCATGACATCTCTTGGAGAGGGCTTCCTGATAGTGACAACATTGGCCATGCCTGCGTAATTTGTGTTGAGACAACCATCATTAGTCTCCATCATAAGCTTGCATGGCACAGTGGCAATACAGGAACACAATTGGGAGACAAGGACCGAGCATTATTGCTACACTATAACAGGAAGAGCGTCAACAAGGACCCTAATGGTAGGATCACCAGGGATTTTTTTTTAATGAAAGTTACAGATTTAACAATAATAATGATATTGGTATATCAAGGCTTCTATGAGATTTTAGTGAATGGGTTTTCATCAACTTGAAGGAATTTAATCTGGACTAAAAATAGTGTTTTCTCTTTCGTTCATTGACAGACACAGCTCCATTCTCTTGACCGTAGGGTTATATCTTCCTCCTTTCAGGAGAAACTAGGCAGAACATACATTGCATGTGAAAAAAAACAGAACTATACAGTTCCACCCAGGGGGCGGTCCCTCTGATATAACCCCTCAGCCTGTCTTCTGCAGCTCAGTTTTTTTCTGCCTAGCAAAGGAGAAGGACCTAGGCTCCCTTTCTGGACCATTGGTCCTGTTTTTTTTTTCTGGATTTTGCCTTTTTGCACAAGATTTTAAGATCCTGTGATCTTCTACCAACAGCCGGCTGGGTGACAGGCTAGATAAATATAGATCCTTGTAGTCACCCCAGCCTGGCCACCGAGCATGTGCAGGCCCTAGCTACGCGCTGGGTCAGCCATGACATGCCCCTCAGGCTACAGGGGCAGCCGGTGAGCTCCAAGCTCCGGGGCACACATATGACCGGTCTACGGATGTCTTTGTCACAGTGTGCCATGGCCCACAGCCACTCCGTACTGCTCGGGTGTGGGTCTGTGATGGGATGTCCCCAGCTCGTCCGGAGGGTAAGTACAGCTCTTCCTGTTTTGGCAGGACTGAGCAGCTGGGCATTCCCTGGGAGGTCGATTAGGGGGTCCCTCGTCTCCCTTTCTTCTCTCCCTGTCTCTGCTTTTCCCTCCCCCCCCGTGGGGGATGCTGCAGACTAGCGGTGTGTGTACCTAGGCAGGGGTCCTCCGGGGGGGCTCTTATCCCTGATGGGGGGCTGTGCTGACTGTCTGTGTCCCTGATACTGTATTTCTGGGTGTCTGTGAGCTTCTGTGTGCTGCCGCCATAGCGCTATTCAGCGCCATTATCTAGGTACATCTCTGTGTACAGTTGTGATGTCGGCCATTTTCTGTTAGCCCTGTGAAAACCGTGGGTGGCGGCCATTTTTCTGGAGCTCGGATTTGCCTTTCCTTGGTGAACAGCTTTTTGGAGCCTCGCTAGATGACATTATTAAGAATGTCACGGGTGGGAAGAGCACTTTGCTACCACAGTCAAGGAAGGGTAAGGAGCCACGCCGCAGGCAAGGGCCCTCCTTTTCCGCTCAAAAGAGGCTTTTTCGTCTGCCCGGGACCTCAGGTAAATGTTCCCAGTCCAACAGGGTGACTACTGAGGGACAGAAGCATCCCTGGCCTCGCAAGCCCAGCAAGCCTGCGAGCAAAAGTGCTACCGCATGAAGGTTTGCCTCGGTGGGCCTCTCGACTGTCCGACAAATGGGTCTGCGAACTGATTTCATCGTGCTACAAGATAGAGTTTCTATCTTGACCACCAAACAGATTTTTTCCCTCCAGCATACCCTTACTCCCGGCTCGCCGGGAGGTCCTGTTTGGGGCAGTAGGGTACCTGCTCAGCCACGGGGTGATAGTGTCTGTTCCAGAAATGGAAAGGTTTCAGGGATTTTATTCCAATCTGTTTGTAGTCCCCAAAATGGAAGGGGTATGTCCAATCTTGGACCTAAAAGCCCTCAATTGCTTTGTGAAAGTACAGAGGTTCAGAATGGAATCAGTTCGCTCCGTAGTCACTGCACTCTATCAGGGGGACTCTCTGGCGTCTCTGGATATCCAGGACGCATACCTGCACATACCCATATGCCTCAGGCATCAGAGGTTTCTGCGATTTGCAGTAGAGGAAGACCACTACCAGTTTGTGGTTCTCCCTTTTGGTCTGGCTTCAGCACCCCGAGACTTTACCAAGGTATTGGCTCCAATTTTGGCGTTGTTGCGACAACGTGGGATCACAATCGTGGGTTACCTAGACGATCTCCTTCTGAGAGCAGCTTCCGCCTCAGAATTAAGGGAGGATGTGGCGATCACCATGCACACTTTACAAGAGTTTGGGTGGGTGTTGAACCTCAAGAAGTCGGTGCTAGTGCCGACTCAACGTCTGGAATACCTAGGCTTTCTGCTGGACTCCGTGAAAAGCGAGAATGTTTCTCTCTTCAGACAAGCTGCAGACTCTCAGGACCGCGGTGAAGCGGTTCAGGAGCCGCAGGTGGTCGTCGCTGAGTTTCTGCATGCGAGTTCTGGGCCTTATGGTGGCTTACTTCGAGGCGGTACAGTACGCCCAATTTCCCACCAGAGTCTTGCAAAGGGAGATATTGTCGAAATGGGACAAATCTCCGTTATCCCTGGATCGACAGATTCGGGTGAGCCAGTTAGTCAGGGACTCTCTTCTCTGGTGGCTGAGATCCCCGGCCCTTTGGTCCGGGAAATCTTTCCTACCTTTTCATTGGACGGTGATCACGACAGACGCCAGCCTGACCGGCTGGGGTGGAGTATTGGGAGTACAATCGACACAGGACCTCTGGTCGAGGGATGAATCCCAGTTACTGATCAATGTGCTCAAGCTTCGAGCGAGCAGGCTATGCCTCTCCACATGGTCGATGAGACTACAAGGACGTCCGATCAGGATCCAGTCAGACAACACCACGGCGGTGGCAAATGTCAACCATCAAGGAGGAATGAGAAGCTCGGCCGCAGCACAGGAGGTCGCTCACATCCTTCGGTGGGCAGAGCGACATGTACCGGCCCTGTCGGCTATATACATCCCGGGAGTAGAAAACTGTCAGGCGGACTATCTAAGTCGTCAGATGCTGGACCCAGGAGAATGGGCTCTGCATCCGGAGGTGTTTGGGGCACACCAGATGTGGACCTTCTGGCCTCTCGGCTCAATCGAAAGGTGCGGAGGTTCGTGTCCAGGACAAAAGATCCTTGGGCGGACGCGTCAGGCGCGTTGGTGGCTCCATGGGAGCAGTACTGGCTGATTTACGCCTTTCCTCCGCTCAAACTGTTACGTCTGCTCCGCAGAGTGGAGGCCAAGGGGATCCCAGTCATACTGATTGCCCCAGATTTGCATCGGCGTCCTTGGTACGCCGACCTGATAGCCTGGTGGCGGATGCTCCTTGGCAGTTGCCGGTGCGGGAGGACCTCCTATTGCAAGGTCCGATACTTCATCCTGCTTTACCATCGCTGGCTTTAACGGCGTGGCTGTTGAAAGCCAGGTGCTAAGGAACCGAGGTCTGAGGGCAAGGAAATCTTCTTCCCGGAAGATATATCATCGTACATGAGAGGCTTATATCTCCATGTGTGAGGAGATGGGGTGGCGCCCACGTACTTATTCGGTGGCTAGAGTCCTGCTGTTCTTACAGCGAGGAGAGGACCAGAAGTTGGCCTTGAGCACCGTTAAGGGACAGATTTCAGCTTTGGCTGTTTTTTTCCAACGACCCCTGGTGTCTCACTCGTTGTTACGCACTTTTGTGCAAGGAGTTCGGCATGTAGTTCCCCCGGTGCGTCCACTTCTACCTCCAGGGAATCGGAACCTGGTGCTGTTGGCGCTTTAGAAAACGCCGTTTGAGAACATCAGGGAATTTCCCTTGTTGACCCTGTCTCAGAAAGTGGTCTTCTTAGTGGCTATTACATCTGCCAGGAGGGTTTCAGAGCTGGCGGCCTTGTCCTGCAAGTCGCCCTATCTGATTATCCACAGGGATAAGGTGGTGTTGCGTCCGCAACCTTTTTTTTTGCCAAAGGTGGTTTCGGCCTTCCACCTCAATGAAGACATTGTGTTACCATCTCTGTGTCCTAAGCCGACACATCCTAAAGAGGTGGCCCTCAATTCCCTGGACGTGCTCTAAGAGTATATCTGTCTGCCATGGCTCCCTTCCGGAAGTCAGATTCACTGTTTGTTTCGGTGGCTGGTCCGAAAAAAGGACTAGCGGTCTAGTTGACTACCATTTCCAGGTGTATCAGACAGATCGTGGTCCAGGCTTACACCTTGAAGGGGCAGGTGCCCCCCTTTCCTGTCACAGCCCATTCCACGAGGGCAATTGGGACTTCTTGGGCTTTCCGACATCAAGCGTCAGTTTCCCAAGTGTGTAAGGCGGCGACATGGTCGTCCGTTCACACCTTTACCAAGTTCTACAAGGTTGATGTAAGCGCATCTTCGGATGCTTGCTTTGGCCACAAAGTTCTGCAGGCGGCCGTGTAATGTTGCAATTTACATTCTTTTCTTTTGTTGGACAAAGTTCATGTTGTTGTCCATGCAGTTTGATGCATTTGTTACCCGCAGATTCTACTGCGGTTGATTCAGAGGGTAACTCCTCCATTTGGGGAGCACTTCTGGTTGTGGGTGAAGTTCTGTTTTGCTGTTCCCACCCCTTGTTTTGACACTGCTTGGGGACGTCCCTACGGTCAAGAGAATGGAGCTGTGTCCGTCAACGAACAAAAGAGAAAACAGGATTTTTGTACCCACCGTAAAATCCTTTTTCTCTGGAGTTCATTGACGGACACAGCACCCACCCCTCCTTTTAATTACGTTATACTGCTTGTTGATGTACTGAGCTGCAGGAGACGGGCTGAGGGGTTATATCACAGGGACCGCCCCCTGGGCGGAACTGTATAGTTCTGTTTTTTTTCACATGCAATGCATGTTCTGCCTAGTCTCTCCTGAAAGGAGGAAGATAAAACCATACGGTCAAGAGAATGGAGCTGTGTCCGTCAATGAACTCCAGAGAAAAGGATTTTACGGTGAGTACAAAAATCCTATTTTTTTTATATTTGCCTAAAGTTTAGTATGACGTGGAGCAGCCCAATTATTGTTTTTTCATAGGGTGGAAGTGTCACCATTGGGACACATATGATGGCAACAAAATTGCTATCAAAGTTTTCTAATCCAAATCATCCTTGAAGCAATGCATTCTGGTCCCTGTAGTCCTGTTTATCCCACACTGTTTACCTCCCTCTCAACGGTGTGAAATTTGCACATGATCCTCATATATTTCCACCTAGGAATCTTAGTGACCCCATCCAGCAGTCGTCCATTACCGGAGTCACACAATCTGTCACAGTCCCTTTTTGGCTAATCCATGGATTGGGAGACATGCCGGAGCTTGCTCCAGTGTGAAACTCTCACAACCTATCATGTTTCAGAAGTGTGTGTGAACTTCCACCTTAAACTTAAAATCTGGTGAAGGCCATGTTAAAAATATAATGCAGACCAAAGTATGATCTACAAAGGCAAATAATTCCAACAAATCTGAATTCACCTTTACCAGTGTTTTTAAAAATCACTAACTAGGATCACCCTAATTATCCCTTTGCTAGGTAAGTCTGCCAAAATCTGCTAATATGCTGTGCATACTTGCACAAAATTTCAAGAAGCTCCTGCGTGCCCAAAATGTTTTCATTTGTTGTGAGGGTTTAGTAATACTTTATAAGTATATTGTAGTGTAAACAACTGAACTTCATCATTTGGAGGGAGGTCCACATATTTTTGGCAATATTGTGTATATAAATACTCAATATTCAGTTTCCCGATCATGGCTCAGTGCTTTTAAAATTCTATTGGAAACACATTTCAAAAATTCATACATTCTGATGAATAGCCTTCTACATGTTTGATGGTTGTAAATTTGATGTTTATAGTGGGCAAAAGTTTTGTCCCACCCTAATTTCTACCCAATAATGTCCCCTAAAGCCTCTCCTTGACATCATCTTGTGTGTGTAAACTGTACGATCACCAAGAAATTTCACACAATATAATCATTCAAAACAGACAACCCTTGTAAATAAAGTTGATTTAAAGTTAACCTATCAGAAGAAACTTTGACTTGTAGCGATTTCACAGCTCATATTGATTGCTAAAGAATGTGAGAAAGATGAGAGCACCAAAGAGTCCAGTAAGTCTTTATTGCACATGACAGGAGTTCACAAGAAAGGTCCAGAACATTTCAGGGGCTCATTTCTCCCCTTCAGGGTTTAGATGCTGACAGCAAATAGGGAGACTAAAGCAAAAGGGTAAAATGATACTCGTTCAGGTGACCAATCGGGCTGCCTGTCCAAAAACCCAAATGAACATAATTTCATCCTTTCACTTTAAAATCTGTTGTTCAATATTCTCCCTATTTGCTGTCAACATCTAAGCCCTGATAAAGAAAAATATTGAGCACCCGAAACTTGTTGACTTTATGTTGTGACCTTCTCTAATGTGCAATAAAGATTGACTCACAATATATCCCTGGCTTGCTCATTCTTCTAACGTTTTTAGACTATTCCAGGGACCTCTAAGGATACCCTGACTGACCGCTTTCTCTAAAATTTGGATCAAAAGTCTTATCCACCCTGTTTTGAGTCCCTCACTTCACTAACACATCTATGGTTAATTATATTTAATGCATTTCTGACACAACTTTGAGTTTCCAGTAGGTCATCAAACCTACACATTAGCCATGTGTTCACTCCAAAAATAGGCATAACTAGAAGTACAATATATAAAACAAATCTCATCCTTTTTTTTGGATTGGATGCCTGTGTGAAAAAAAGTTAAGGTAATTTGAACACAACAAACTCTATCTTACTTATGATTTTACGTTTAAGGCGGTGTTGCATTGACTGGGAGCCCTAGGCAACTTCCAGCATTGCCCCACCATAAAACAAAAAGGACCTGTGGTAGAAGATTTAAAATTATATTGTAAGAGTACTGTAAACAGAGTATCTATTTTAGCATACAATGTGTTTATTTATGTTATTTGCAGTACAAAGTTTCTGTGCTGTTACAATCTAGGAGAAAAAAACCGTGAGAGCAGATTTAAGGCCTGGTTCACACCTATGCATTTTTAGTGCATTTTCAGTTTTTCAGAAACACACTACAGTCCATTTAACATGGTTTCCTATGAATGTAGTTCACATCTGTGCATTTTATGGAAAGGTCAGGGACTTTTTTCTGGTTTTTGGTTCCATAGACGTCAATGAATCAAAGACATATGTTGAAAAACGCAAAATGCACCTGGAATATGCAAACTGCAACCTGCATAGGTGTGAACCAGGCCTTACTGAGTCTTTTTGACTCATGTGTTATAGATAAGCTCACATGTGGGTATGATGCCCCCCACAGGGGGTAGTGATTGTACCTTTGATATGGCTGAGAATTCTCTACTGACTCCAGTTGGTTAGATTTGGATACAGTGAGGCAATACAGCCCATGCTGAATTATGTGCTATTGTAGGAAACTCCAGATGCTGCACCCTATTGGGAGGAGGGGGGGGGGGGTTTAGTGGATAGTTTTACTTGTATCTTGTGGAGTTTTTTGCAGGTTGGTCGTGTTTTTAGGTCTGGGTGCCTTTCGCTGGACCAGCTGCCTCTCCCCTCTGTGCTGCCACTAACAATTTTGCTCCTTTTTTCAGGCTCTAACCTCCCTTCTGTTTCCCCATTTATAGTACACCAGGATGCACTGACCTCTTTTATCCCCCTCCTAATACACAGACATCAGGACGCACTGACCTCTTTTATCCTCTCCTAATAATACACAGACATCAGAACACACTGACCTCTCCACTCCTCCTCCTAATACACAGACATCAGAACACACTGACCTCTCCTCTCCTCCTAATACACAGACATCAGAACACACTGACCTCTCCTCCTCCTAATACACAGACATCAGAACACACTGACCTCTCCTCTTCTCCTCCTAATACACAGACATCAGAACACACTGACCTCTCCTCTCCTCCTAATATACAGATATCAGGAGACACTGACCTCTACTCTCCTCCTAATACACAGACATCAGAACACACTGACCTCTCCTCTCCTCCTAATACACAGACATCAGGACACACTGACCTCTCCTCTTCTAATACACAGACACCAGGACACACTGACCTCTCCTCTCCTCCTAATACACAGACATCAGAACACACTGACCTCTCCTCTCCTCCTAATACACAGACATCAGGACACACTGACCTCTCCTCCTAATACACAGACATCAGAACACACTAACCTCTCCTCTCCTCCTAATACAGACATCAGAACACACTGACCTCTCCTCTCCTCCTAATACAGACATCAGAACACACTGACCTCTCCTTTCCTCCAAATACAAAGGTATAAGGACACACTAACCTCTCCTTTCCTCCTAATACACAGACATTAGGACACACTGACCCCTCCTCTCCTCTCCTAATACACAAACCTCAGAACACACTGACCTCTCCTCTCCTCCTCCTAATACACAGACATCAGAACACACTGACCTCTCCTCCTAATACACAGACATCAGGGCACACTGACCTCTCCTCTCCTCCTAATACACAGACATCAGGACACATTGACCTCTCCTCTCCTCTTAATACACAGACATCAGAACACACTGACCTCTCCTCTCCTCCTAATACACAGACATCGGAACACACTGACCTCTCCTCTCCTCCTCCTAATACACAGACATCAGAACACACTGACCTCTCCTCTCCTCCTAATACACAGACATCAGAACACACTGACCTCTCCTCCTAATACACAGACATCAGGACACACTGACCTCTCCACTCCTCTTAATACACAGACATCAGAACACACTGACCTCTCCTAATATACAGACATCAGGACACACTGACCTCTCCTAATATACAGACATCAGGACACACTGACCTCTCCTCTCCTCCTAAAACAGACATATTAAAGTAGAACTATAGGCAAAACTTTTTTTTTACATTGTGGATAGAGCAAGGGAGGGTTACAACCCCTGTCAGTTTTTTTTTTCGCTATCTGAGTCTCATTGCGTAGATTTCCCTTCACTTCTGGCCCCATAGCCAAACAGGAAGTGAGATGAAATCTCTGCAAGTTAAGGGTTTTCCTTGGGGATCCCCAGGTCACCAGAACTAGTGTCTCCATTGGAAGATCCCCCCCCCCTACATTATATACTTTTCTGGGGACAACCCAAAATTTGTGATTTTCTGTTACTTTCAATGATAATGGTAAACAGGACAAATAGAGAGGGTAAATCTTCCTAATGGGGGTACAGGCAGTGCTAAAAACTGACAGGTGTTCTAATCCCTCCCCACTCTATTCAAAACTAAAAAAGTTTTTCCTTTAGTTATTCTTTAAGAGTCTGGCATTCGTGACTGCTCTATCGTAGGAATCAGATCTCTTCTTGGTTCTTGTCCTTCCTTGACTTGGGTTGGGGGGGGGGGGGGGCAAAGCATAAGAGGTGTGGGGTCCCAGTCACACTATACATATACATAAACCTATACATATTTACCCACCAGCAACCTGTTTCAGAATGAACTTTAATTTGCTTATTTTTTTATATAAAATATACACAATTATCAACTCAGGTACCATTCTAACAGCCTGACATAATTAGAAAATAACAGTACAAATGAAAATTGCAACCGATATGTCATGTGCAGTTGTTAAACTATAAACTGACATTTTTTTGATTAATAATTTGTTGTTATAATTGGCCTGTATATTAAACCATATCTGATGCTTAATATACAACCTTATCTAGTGCCAGCTCTTGTTTTCTGACCCAGGCGTGTGTTGTTGTGTGAGTATAGAGCCATGTCTGCTTTAGCTGCTGTGCGCTGAGATACAGTGGGGACGGAAAGTATTCAGACCCCCTTAAATTTTTCACTCTTTGTTATATTACAGCCATTTGCTAAAATCATTTAAGTTCATTTTTTTTCCTCATTAATGTACACACAGCACCCCATATTGACAGAAAAACACAGAATTGTTGACATTTTTGCAGATTTATTAAAAAAGAAAAACTGAAATATCACATGGTCCTAAGTATTCAGACCCTTCGCTCAGTATTTTGTAGAGGGACCCTTGTGATCTAATACAGCCCTGAGTCTTTTTGGGAAAGATGCAACAAATTTTTCACACCTGGATTTGGGGATCCTCTGCCATTCCTCCTTGCAGATCCTCTCCAGTTCTGTCAGGTTGGATAATAAACGTTGGTGGACAGCCATTTTTAGGTCTCTCCAGAGATGCTCAATTGGGTTTAAGTCAGGGCTCTGGCTGGGCCATTCAAGAACAGTCACTGAGTTGTTGTGAAGCCACTCCTTTGTTATTTTAGCTGTGTGCTTAGGGTCATTGTCTTGTTGGAAGGTAAACCTTCGGCCCAGTCTGAGGTCCTGAGCACTCTGGAGAAGGTTTTAGCCCAGGATATCCCTGTACTTGGCCACATTCATCTTTCCCTTGATTGCAACCAGTCGTCCTGTCCCTGCAGCTACAAAACACCCCCACAGCATGATGCTGCCACCACCATGCTTCACTGTTGGGACTGTATTGGACAGATGATGAACAGTGCCTGGTTTTCTCCACACATACCACTTAGAATTAAGGCCAAAAAGTTCTATCTTGGTCTCATCTGACCAGAGAATCTTTTTTCTCACCATCTTGGGGTCCTTCAAGCGGGGTTCCACTCAAATTTTTAACTTAATCTTACCCCCTTCAGTTAATTGCATAGATGTTCAAATGCCGCACGAAAATTTTTTTTATCGCAGTAATTAACTTTATATTGTACTTTATTGTGGCACTTCCTGTCTCTCCTCCCATGGGAGTAGGCGTGTTTATTGCCTTTCCCCGACGCCGCACTGTCTCTTGGGAGCTTAGTGTCAGGCTTCCCAAGATTCAATGCGGGAACAATGATCATGCTTGTGAACAAGCTGTGAATGAACAGCATTCACCGCATCCAGGAAGTCAATGCTTGTGGGCTTCACATGCCCAAAAGCAAGATGGAAACAGCCAGCATCACATTTTTAAAGTTATTCTTCAGTACGAAAACAGACAGAGACGGAAATATTACACCCAAACTGTGAGTATTATTTTGGGATTAGCAAAGTGTCTCAATGACCTAAAAAAAAAAAAAAAAAAAGATTGGTTGCTGGACTCACACTTTCAGGTGTTTTTTAGCAAACTCCATGCGGGCTTTCATGTGTCTTGCACTGAGGAGAGGTTTCCGTAGGGCCACTCTGCCATAAAGCCCCGACTGTTGGAGGGCTGCAGTAATGGTTGACTTTCTACATCTCCCGACTGCATCTCTGGAGCTCAGCCACAGTGATCTTTGGGTTCTTCTTTACCTCTCTCACCACGGCCTTTCTTCCCCGATAGCTCAGTTTGGCCGGGCGGCCAGCTCTAGGAAGGATTCTGGTCGTCCCAAACGTCTTCCATTTAAGGATTATGGAGGCCACTGTGCTCTTAGGAACCTTAAGTGCAGCAGAAATTTTTTTGTAACCTTTGCCAGATCTGTGCCTTGCCACAATTCTGTGACTGTTCTTGAATGGCCCAGCCAGAGCCCTGATTTAAACCCAATTGAGCATCTCTGGAGAGACCTAAAAATGGCTGTAAACCAACATTTACCATCCAACCTGACAGAACTGGAGAGGATCTACAAGGAGGAATGGCAGAGGATCCCCAAATCCAAGTGTGAAAAACTTGTTGCATCTTTCCCAAAAAGACTCATGGCTGTATTAGATCAAAAGGGTGCTTATACAAAATACTGAGCAAAGGGTCTGAATACTTAGGACCATGTGATATTTCAGTTTTTCTTATTTAATAAATCTGCAAAAATGTCAACAATTCTGTGTTTTTCTGTCAATATGGGGTGTGAACATTAATGAGGAAAAAAAATGAACTCAAATGATTTTAGCAAATAGCTGCAATATAACAAAGAGTGAGAAATGTAAGGGGGTCTGAATTCTTTCCGTCCCCACTGTATATCCTCTGCTTTCTGCTTCAGTTGTCAGATATACAATATACAGGGTGATATCTGCTGTTAGATCTAATATACAGAGAGGCATCAGGTATATGTAGAAATTTGTTTGGTACCAGATCCAGCACTACAGCGTTGTATTGTAGACCTTTATCTGTCATATCTTATATACAGTATTAAAGGTCACGTTTATTGCCCTAACATACAAAGCCAATCTGGTGTTCCATATTATGAATACAATCATATCTGTTGCCAGATCTGTTATGCTGAGCTGTGTCTAGTGTCAGATCTAGTGTGTGGAGCCTTTCATATGTCAATATCTGGCTTCAGAACTGATATAGTTTCAGATATCTGGTGTCAGATATGATGAGTGCAGTCATACCTGGTCCGTCGATCTGTGTCTGGTTTCAGAAATAGTGTGTAGAGCCATATATACAACAATATCAGAGCTGATAACCAGAGCCATATTTTGTGTCAGATCTGATATCTTTAGAGCCACATGTATTGTCAGATTTTATGTGCTGTCAGATCTTATATTTTTAATCCTAATTTGTCCTAGATTCTATTCATGGAAGCATATCTGGTGCCGGATATGATATACAGAGCCACATCTCTTACTAGATCTGATATACAGAGTCATATCTGTCCCAAATCTATTATGCCAAGCTGTGTCTGCTTTCAGACTTATGCCCTGTACACACGATCGGACTTTCCAACGGAAAATATGCGATCGGAGCTTGTTGTCGGAAATTCCGACCGTGTGTAGGCTCCATCGGACTTTTTCCATCGGAATTTCCGACACACAAAGTTTGAGAGCTGGATCTAAAATTTTCCGACAACAAAATCCGTTCGCGTAAATTCCATTCGTGTGTACACAATTCCGACGCACAAAGTGCCACTCATGCTCGGAATCAAGCAGAAGAGCAGCACTGGCTATTGAACTTCATTTTTCTTGGCTCGTCGTACGTGTTGTACGTCACCGCGTTCTTGATGTTCGGAATTTCCGACCAACTTTGTGTGACCGTGTGTATGCAAGACAAGTTTGAGCCAACATCCGTCGGAAAAAATCTGATGGATTTTGTTGTCGGAATGTGCGATCGTGTGTACGAGGCATAAGTGTGTAGAGAGATACATAAAAGCATTTATTGGGGCCAGATATGATATATAGAACCACATCTGGTGACAGATTTTATACACAGAGTCATACCTGGTGACACCATACCTGGTGTCAAAACTGTAAAGTGGAGTTGGGTCTGGTGTCAGATCTAGAATGTAGGGCAATATCTGATCACAAAATCATATCTGATGCCAGTTGACTTTAGTTGGCTATACACTAGGGTTGTCCCGATACCGATACTAGTATCGGTATCGGCACCGATACCAAGCATTTGCCCGAGTACTTGTACTCGGGCAAATGCTCCCGATGCTTCCGCCGATACCTTGACTGTCAGCGGTGATGGACGTGTGGGGGAGTTACAAGCTTCTCCCCCGCGGCTTTCAGTTGCTTAGTGACATACAGCGGTGATCGGTGCTTGTAATTCCCCCACACGCGATCACCGCTGACTGTCACCTCCTCCTCCTTAGTCCTCCTCCGTTCCTCTGTCCCCCTCCGCTGTCCTGCTCCATTGCTGTGTCCCCCTCCGTTCCTCTGTCCCCCCCCCCGCTGTCCTCCTTCTTTGCTCTGTCCCCCTCCGCTGTCCCCATCCGTTCCTCTGTCCCCCTCCGCTGTCCCCATGCGTTCCTCTGTCCCCCTCCGCTGTCCCCATGCGTTCCTCTGTCCCCCCCGCTGTCCCCATCCGTTCTGGCTTTCCGCTGTCCCCCTCTCTCTTCGTCTGTCCCCTCCGTTCTGCTGTCTCTCTCCGCTGTGTGTATGGAGAGAGTCAGCTGACTCTTTCCATTCACATAACTGAAACATTGTAACCTCCTGTGATTACGATGTGTCAGTTTATGAATGGAGAGAAGCTGCTGTGTTCTCTCCATTCATTCTCAGTGCAGCTGAGGCTGCAGAGAAAGGGACTGGGGAATCTCTATCCTCTGTCTCTTTCTCTGTCTCAAGGGGGAGATATCAGAGGTCTGTTAAGACCCCTGATATCTCACCAAAGCCCCCCAACAGGGCTGATTAAAAAAAAAAAAAAAAAACACACACACATAGTGCAATAAAGAATAAAAAAAAAAAATTGTAAAAAATAATAAATGTAAATGAAAAAAACAAAAACACAGACACCGTTCTCTATACCGCCACCCCCACCCCCCCCCACCCCCCCACCCCCCCTCAAAAAAAAAAAAAAAAAAAACTGTCACGTGACATTAAAAAAAAGTATCGGTAATCGGTATCGGCGAGTACTTGAAAAAAAGTATCGGTACTTGTACTCGGTCCTAAAAAAGTGGTATCGGGACAACCCTACTATACACTATACAATTTTTATACAATTTTCTTGTACAGCTTTCCTTTAGAAAAGCCATATAATATGAGGTAAACTCTAAACACTTTCAAATTGTATGCAATAAGGCAAGCCCTTGCACTATATGGCTGAAGGCAAATCAAAAGGAAATTGAACAACAAAAATTGGATGATGTGTATCCTTCAGCTTTACATTTATTTTTATAGATTTGAAGCTGAGTACTCAATGTTTTATTGTGAAGTCACTTTATTTGACCTTTTTATGTGTTTTGGCATTTCTGTTGCAATTTCTCATTTAACTGGTGATATTCCATTATGGTGGGGTCTTCTAAGACCTCATCCACACATAGCTGAGTCTATATGCAAACGAGAAGATCTGGACAGCCGCACTCCAGGAAGTAATAATCCAAGTTTCTTTATTTTAAAATCAGGAACACATCAGATACAGGACATCATAGACAGAATGTACAGATCATAGGCTAACGCGTTTCACACTTGTCCAAGTGCTTACACATAGCTGAGTATTTCTACACTTTTGGTCGTTTTCAACCTAAATTCAATTGCTTTACAAAGTTGAGGGGGTTATTGTTGGTGGATATGTAGAGACATCTAGTGGTAAGGGATGGTTGTTGCATGATTTGGACGTCAACTAAAATTCCTAAATCTAAAATTACCACATTTGTTACTGTAAACCTTACAAACAAATATATCATATATACTCGAGTATAAGCCGAGTTTTTCAGCACGTTTTTTTGTGCTGAAAGTGCCCCCCTCGGCTTATACTCGAGTCAAGCACTTTTCTGGTGCAAAGAATGACATTTTCCGAACCGATTTTGGGGCCCCATATCTCGGGGCCACTTGGTCCTAGGAACCCCAAATTTGGTGCACAAACCCAGTAGTACTAGCACTACAACATATCCAAAGATATGGGGCCCCAAAATCCGTTCGGAAAATGTCATTCTCTGCTGCAGAAAAGTGCTTGACATTTTCCGAACTCACTTTGGGGCCACATATCTTGGGGCCGCTTGTTGCTAGGAACCCCAGCTTTGGATATGTTGTAGTGCTAGTTCCACTGGAATTGCGCACAAAATGTGGGGTTCCTAGCACCAAGTGGCCCCAAGATACCGGGCCCCAAAGTCGGTCAACTGTGTCCATCTGCAGCAAAGTCATTTCGGGACCCTTTGGGTCCAAAGACCCCAAATTTTGGCTGCAGCTAGGGGGCATCTGGGAACCCTTAACTACTGAGTTTGAATTTCAGGGGACCTATGGCTGCAAATGGGCACAGTGAGGCTGCAAATGGGCATTGTTGACCCTCTTTTCCACTTACAGTAGCTGCGCATTTCTCACCCTAGGCTTATACTCGAGTCAATAAGTTTTCCCAGTTTTTTGTGGTAAAATTAGGTGCCTCGGCTTATATTCGGGTCAACTTATACTCGAGTATATACGATATTTGTTATCACACATCATTAAAACATATTGAAAACGTATATTTTTTTAAGGACAACAATGTGTAATTTACCTTCCTGACATTTCATACCATATAGCAGGCTTGTGAAATTATCAGATTTGCACATAGTATGCAGTAGGAATGTTCAGATTTTGCTTGTTGCCATGGGACATCTGGAGACTTAAAGTAGCTGTATACATTTACATTATAGGCAAAGTGTTGTGGACAGCTGACCATCACACCAATGTGAGCTTGTTGGACATCCTTTCCAAAACCATGGGTATCAATATGGAGTTGTCCATCCTCGATGGGAATTTGTGTCCCCATTTGTGAAGTCAGATACTGATGTTGAAAGAGAAGACCTGACTCATAATCAGAGTTCCAATTCATCACAAAGGTGTTCAGTAGGGTTAAGGTCAGAACTCTGTGAAGGCACACAGGTTCCTCCACACCAAACTGGTCACACCATGTCTTTATAGGGCTGGCTTTTTGCACAGGAGCACAGTCATTCTAAAGTAGTAAAGAGATATCAATAAGTCAACTAAACTCCAGCACAAGATGGAACTGTGGGAATTTGGTGTTAGAACAGTGCCACATCCCAAATGACAATCTAATTAACACAAGAACAACAAAAATTTACTTTGTAGGCACCAAATTATAAAACATACATAAATGTATTTATTATTAAACATTTAATTCAAAAATCGATTTTAAAACATTGCAGTAAAAGTGCAAGCAGCTAGCTAGACCTCTCTAGTGTGAGTTTAATACAATAAATGCATAACATTAGCGGAGATGGAATCCTGCAGTAAATTAGAATATAGAAGAACAAAATAAGCTCTACATGTTTCGCAGTTTGATTGCTTCTTCAGGAGCTATAAAGTATTCTTCAAAAGAGAGATAAAATTACAAGCAACAAGTAAGTAACAATAGACAAACAAAAGTTTATTTAAAAGGTAGAGTGTCTCCAGTGGTTTGCAGGGAGTGTCAAGAGGTGATCAGAGTTAGCTCCCAAAATTAGCGTGCATGCGGAGATACAGGGTATACGTGGGGGCATGCCTGGTATAGAACATACAAAAATGTAAAAATTGGTACTGGTGGTAAGGGGGACACAGTCAGCCACCAATTAAAATACAAGAAATAGTTCTTTCAACCGATAGGGGAAACAGAGGGGTAAGTCCATGCAGGAAGGCAAAAGGGAGTGTGAAAATATAACCATTCACACAGGCATTAAGCCTACCTTGGATAAATTGATGGTAACCTGGATAAATAAATAATGTCTGCAAGGTATAGGCCTGACAAAATGATGATAAGACTGGGCAGTAGTCAACAACGTTGCCTATAATATAGATGTAAAGATATATGTAAAAACAGCCATAATAACGAAGTAATGGAGGTCATATGGAGGGAGTTTTTTTTTTAGGTAACCAAAAAAGGAAAGGAAAAATTGGTGTTCAAAGAGACACATAAAAAACACCTCTTACTAAGATTACAAGGTGAGGTGTTTTTTATGTGTCTCTTTGAACACCTATTTTTCCTTTCCTTTTTTGGTTACTTAAAATAAAAACTCCCTCCATATGACCTCCATTACTTCGTTATTATGGCTGGTTTTACATATATCTTTACATCTATATTATAGGCAACGTTGTTGACTGCTGCCCAGTCTTATCATCATTTTGTCAGGCCTATATCTTGCAGGCATTATCTATTTATCCAGGTTACCATTAATTTATCCAAGGTAGGCTTAAAGTGGGGTTCCACCCAAAAAAACAAAAATACCTGAAAAATTCTATAAAAAAAACAAAAAAAAAACATTTGAATATATATATTTTTTTTACTCACCTCTAAATGCCTGTTGCTAGGGGGTCCCTCGTAGTCTGCCTCTTCCTTTGCCTGGGCTGGTGACATCACTTCCCCCTCGGCACAGGAAGAGCTCAGCTCTGCTCCCTCTCTCCTGTCAATCATCTGGGACCCATTACAGGTCCCAGGTGACTGAGCGGCCAATCACGGTGCGCGGCGCCGCTTGCGCATGCGCAGTGGGTGCCAGGCTGTGAAGCCACAGCCCGGCGCCCACAGTTGAAATGCCGGCGCCGACGAGCAAAGGGGGGGGCGAGCGGGGCTTCTATTCCCCGCATCGCTGGACCCCGGGACAGGTAAGTGTCCAATTAAAAGTCAGCAGCTGCAGTATTTGTAGCTGCTGACTTTTAATTTTTTTTTTTTTTAATGGAGCCCCTGGGTGGAACTCCTCTTTAATGCCTGTGTGAATGGTTATAATTTCACACTCCCTTTTGCCTTCTTGCATGGACTTACCCCTCTGTCTCCCCTATCTGTTGATAGAACTATTTCTTGTATTTTAATTTGTGGCTGACTGTGTCCCCCTTACCACCAGTACCAATTTTTACATTTTTGTATGTTCTATACCAGGCATGCCCCCATGTATACCCTGTATCTCCGCATGCACGCTAATTTTGGGAGCTAACTCTGATCACCTCCTGACACTCCCTGCAAACCACTGGAGACACTCTACCTTTTAAATAAACTTTTGTTTGTCTATTGTTACTGATTGCTTGTAATTTTATCTCTCTTTTGTAGAATACTTTATAACTCCTGAAGAAGCAATCAAATTGCGAAACATGTAGAGCTTATGTTGTTCTTCTATATTCTAATTTACTGCAGGATTCTCCGCTAATGTTATGCATTTATTGTATTAAACTCACACTAGAGAGGTCTAGCTAGCTGCTTGCACTTTTACTGCAATGTTTTAAAATCGATTTTTGAATTAAATGTTTAATAATAAATAAATTTATGTATGTTTTATAATTGGTGCCTACAAAGTCCATTTTGTTGTTCTTGTGTTAGTTAAAGTAGTAAAGAGTCTTCCCCAAACTGTTACAACAAGGTTGTAACACATTTGTCTAAAATATCTTTGTATCCTAGTGTTTGTCAGTGAAGATGACATGACTATTTCCTTGATTGTATGCATCTAGTTTTGGAATGGGATTTCCAACAAGCTCATATAGGTTTGATGGTCAGGTGTTCATAAACTTTTGGCCAAATAGTGACTGATTTACTAAAGAAGCTAATAATCTTTACACAATAAATCATGTGTGTCAGTTATGTAGTCATGTGAAAAGCAAACGCATATTTGCTTATTTCTTTTGCACATTATTTGGGTATTCAACCTGAACAGAAACATTGCTTTTCAAATGATTAGACAATTTGAGTGAATAATTTCACAATATATAATGTGAATATCCTCTTCCCTTTAGCGAAGATTCTCTGCTCTTTCAGCGCATGTATCATCAGCTGTCTATGCAATGCTCACCTAAACAAAGCATTATGTGTAGGTTAAGTTTAATTTATGCAAAGGTCCTGTTGGTTGCTGTCCTTTAAATGTGGGGTTTATCTGCTGGTGTTCATCTAAAATACAATTTGATATATAAAGTACAGTCCAAATGGTAAATTTCACTCTTTTTTTATATTTTGTAGCTAATGTAGGACTAACAAGGGTCAGCATGGTGGACAGCATGTCTTAGGTACCTGATTATAATATTGAGAAAAATCCAAGCATATTTGGACATCTTCAAATTGTCAGCCATTTTTGCAGCCATTTTTAGAATTTAATTTCAGCTAAATAAACAGTTAAATATATCTGTGTATGTATATGTGTTCACCTGCTAAAAGATTTGTAATTCTCTTCTGCCAGTCTTGTGATTCAGGCACCTCCTTGCAGACAGCACAGCCAGCACCTGGACTTCATCCACATGCACATTTTGCAATCTATAAAATAAAGTATCCCTCTATTGATATAGCTTTAGGAATGTCTCTGTCTGTGCTACAGTGCGCAGAGTGTTAAATAAGATGTATCATTTACCCATGGCAAGTAGCAAAATGTGAATCCTTCCCACTGGGCACATTGGATGCTTCAAGAGCCTATGAATGTACAAATTTCAAAAAATGAGTAGGGCATGCTGTGAAGTTGAATATCTCTCTGCCTTATAGTATCGTCATAGGGAGAACTGGACTATAAACAACTGTAATTCCTCTGGAATCCTAAATGAATCCCACCTTGCTTATTCTGGTCACAATGGAAGATACATTAGTGTCATTGTCCTTGTCTTGCCTGTTTTTTGCTGCTTTTGTGTCTGTATTTAATCCCAGCCTTAGCATATGTTTGTCGTCTGTCCTGCTGTCCAGTCATACAACACAGACTGCAAGTCAAGCCAGCCATACATTGATCAAAATTTGTCCGTTTCAGCAGGGAACCATTTCCATCCATGTATGGGCATCATGATTGTACAGAAGTCAATCTACTGATCGATGCCCATACGAGCAGCCTGTCTGGTTTTTCCCAATCAATCAGTTCCACAGGCTATAACTGGCGGCACTGACCATTGATGGATGGCTCCCCGCTGTCAGAACACAATAGCATAGCGGGAGGATTCCCATATCCATTTTGAATGTGTGGATTGGACAATTGGATCTTTTTATTTTTTTCAACCTTCTGGTTGAACAAAAAAAATGGTGACTGTACACTATGAGCTAAAATCTATAACTCAAACCTGTCATTTTGATAAAGTTAGTAAAGTGAAAAGTGAAATTAAAATCAGTGACTCCGCATTCTGCCTTCCAGAGCCAGGGCTGCCCGGGAGCCCCCATACCTCTATGGTAGGCTTTTTCAAACTTGTTTACCCCAGAGGAATTCTTGCAATACATTTTAGGTTTTAGAAAACCCCTATTAAGACGAATCTATCTACATGTCTCGATACAATAGATCATGACATACCCAAGTTATTTGACACCCCTGCTCCACAATAAAATATTTTCAGTAATGATCACTAAATGAAACAATTAATAGCCAAAAAGAAGGACAGACTGTGAAAACTGCAGTGACCTTGTATACTAGCATTGAATATAATGCCCATTCACATTGATAATCATTAGAACCATGCTCCCCCTCATTGAAGCCAAGTGGAAATGTATTTTCTGCATTGGTGGTCCGTGTAGGCAGAGTAATCTTCCAATGCTTATTGTTCAAGGAACCCATAGAGACCTCCAGAGGAACCCTAGTTAATAAAGGGTGCTCTATGAGGTGAGATCCTCCAGCACTGATGTTGAAGCTCTAACTCCACCCCTCCCCCATTTTCCCTGACCAATAGAGAGAGGCAGGTATTGCAGGGGTGCGATTCAACTGCAGCTAGAAGGTCACTATTTGCATATGAAATACCACACAGCAATCAAGCTCAGAAGGGCTCTAAAACAGAAATATGTGCAGGTACATCTAAGTGCCTGCTTTAAGTAGGTACAGTATAGCCCTAAAGGAAACCTGTCAGAATAGAATTATGGCAGTTGCCATTTCCTACTTGTTTTTTTAAGGTATCATCTCCAGAGTTGTCAGTTACAGCTTCCATATTTTACCATGATAGATTATTTTTAAATGTAACTAAATAAGATGAAGTCCAGTACCTGACCCGTCCCTCCTTCTACATCATTCTGATTGACAACATGGAGTATACCAGGCATAGCTTCAGTTGCATTATGGGAGATTATTGTATTTTTACTGACAGAAAGCAGGAGACGGAGGGGTCAGCAGCAACAAAAAGACTTATATTTTTACTATTAACAACTGGAGCTTTGGGCACCAGATAATTTAATGACCTGTAATAAAGCTGGTAAAAGAACTAAAAACTTGACCTGGTGCAAAAGGTAAAGCAAATGTCTGCTTGGTCATTCAAGTTACATTAGCAGTCTTCCTGGGTTGGATAAATAAAGAGTAATAAATAGTAATAGCTGGAAATACGTTTTTTTTCCCTGGAGAAAGCACTATTAACCTAGGCATTTGGCCATGTGAAACTGTTAAGTTCCGTTTGGCTGAGATCACATGACCAAATACCAAGGCTTTTGGTCATGTAAACAACCCAGAAGGGAACCTGGAGCAGCATTTCCTCCAGGAATGGTAAGTATGTCACCCTCTCTGTTACTTTTGTATTTATCCATCCTAGCAAGACTTTCTTGTAACATTTGAGTGGGGGTCAAGGTAAAGGTAACAACAAAGCCTGGGGAATACCCAGGAAAAAACCCAAGCCTACTTACCAACCAGCTCGCAGACAACCGAATTAACCTATCTAACAGTATGTGTTAAAAACAGGGATTTAGTCCGCACGCATTTGCAAACGCATGCGTAAGCCACAGAGCCTCGTCACGGCACCCTGGTACAGATTCCTGTAATAGGAAGTCCCGTCTCCTGGGCCGGCATTGGACTAGTGTTCTGTCTATCATAGAACTTTGTATCAAAGAGGCCGCCGAGTAAACAGGAGATTCTCTCTGTATGTAATCTGACGGCACTCGTCCTGCCCCCCTCCCTGTCCCCTCCTAGGCAGCAGTAATCTGAGGTGAGGCTGCAGATGGGCACTGATAAAGCTGCAATGATGGGCAATTGTGAGGCTGCAGATGGGCATTGATCAACCTGCATTGATGATTAATTGTGAGGCTGTAGATGGGTATTGATCAGGCTGCAGATGGCCAATGGTGAGGCTGCAGATGGCCAATGGTGAGGTTGCATTGATGGGCACTGACCCTTATTTTGCTTCAAAGTTCTTTATTTAAAATTTAAGTTTTTTTCCCGAAACTTCCCTCCTAAAATGAAGGTGCGTGTTATACGCCTGATCGTGTTATATGCCAAAAAATACGGTAATTGTTGGATTCATGACACTGCACATACGTCTAGCGATAGACTAAGTTTTGAGGTAGTGGATTGAATCACAATATTGTGGGATTATAGATCTGCGCTGCTTGTCCCTCTTTCGTTTATAAAATTTTTTGTTGATTCACCAGAATTCAGGCGGCAGCGATCCTGTTTAATCCCTCAATCCTCCATCAATATCTCTAGCGCTAGATTTCTCCTTTTTCACAGAAGAAAGTGTACGGTTTTTGTGCATCCTGAAATTGACTTTCCCTTCTTACTAAGGGCTTAACTACTCCCAAACACTGGGGACAAGCTCACCATGTCAAATGAAATCAACCTCATTGTTCACTAGACATTATCAGATGGTGATGGCAAATGAGTGGGGCTTAATCCTAAAATTTAAGTTCCAAGGAGAAAAATGAAACTCTTCAGAGGAGTATACAAATAAGGGTTTACTGTCTAATAGTAGCGACTATACTTTGGTGGGTTCACTCTAAGTGGTAGCGCTAGGTCAAGTCGTGAGAAGTATTGCAAAAAATCTTTAAGCTTTGCCAGTAATCTTATTCTTTTATCTGAAATTCATGGGGCTCATTATTTAAGTCATCGTATCCTGTCAGCTTCTGCTCTAGTCTGCCACTGTTGATACATTGCTTTAACTTTCCAGATATTTCATACGTTCTCCATGTGTGCGGTTTTGTGTCTGTGCTCTGCCCAGTGTGAGCTTATATACTTTATACTGTTGTTCCATCTGTCTGTCTGCATTCCTGTTTTCTGTGCCCTAAACTTACCTTTTCTGCTCTGATCTGCAGCTTGTCAAGACCCAAAATATTGTTACTTCCATGCTCCAGTAGGGAGAATGCTGAGCACATTTCCCAGTGACACATTCATATTTCTCCCTACTTGAGCAGATGAAATTAGGCACTTAAATTTGCCATTTTGAGCATCAGATGGACAGGGCAGAAAAGGTAAGTGAAATTTATAGGCATTACCTAAAGTAGCTTTTAATACTTAATCACATTCAACTGAATTTGTTTTGTAACGTTGAAGGCGTTTCCTAGCTTCTCCAAGCCACTTCCTCAGTTTTCTCAGTGGCTTGGAGAAATCAAAAAACACCTATACAGTTAAATGTGACTAAGTACTAATAGCTATACCATTGATTTGATAAATGAGAACCACCACATACAAACCCAAAGTAGCTTATCACAAACCTGAACAGTTTATACTGAGTATATACTTTTTCAAACAATGCACAGCTGAGGTTACATTCATGTCAAAATGATTAGTAGATCTAGAAATATTGGTAGCTGAAGTTCTATGCAAATCTCAACTGAGTCAGTGATAGTTCAACTTTATCCAAACCTTCCTACCAGTACTTTTGTGTGATTGGTTTCTTCACTTATCAGTTGGAAGGTGTTTCATTTGATAGGGGTGGACCAAGCTCACCTTTTGCATTTAAAGCCAAGATATGTACATACATTCAACTGCCTTTATATCTCTGGATCTACTGACTGTTTCAGAAGAAGGCAGAGTTATAATGACCCATGATTGTGACAGGTTTACTGCAAAGGACAACACCATACAAAACTGATATTTCATGCTGGCTCCTTACAGCCTACGGTTGCGAGATCTTACCACCAGAGCAGCCAAAACTCTAATAAGGCTAAATGATAGTGTTACCCTCCCCCAATGGATTATGCATAATGCCGAGCAAACAATCTAGGTGTCCAGGTACAAGAGTGTGACATCTTCATTATGGCTTTGTAGGAGGGGCTGAGACACAAACAGGGGGAAGATCTCACAACTGAAGTCTTTGAGCAACAAAATATGCCAATCCAAAACTGAAAAATCATCCTTTTTTGGAGGGGGGGGTAGGATTGGTTGCCATATTTCATCCAAAAGTGCATTTTAATGTTTTTTTTAGTCACAGCTTGGTTTGGACTTTGAAAGTGGACCCATCACCTCTGTTTAATAAAAGTATGAAATAGGCTGTGCTCATATTCATGACTGGGGTATGATGTGTAGATCAGCGGTGTGCAATCCTTATGAAGACAAGACCCCTACATTTTACAGTGTGCTTGCCCCGATACCCCAAAAGACATACATACCATTTCAAATTCTTGCAGATCTGCACCCTAGTTGCTGATAATGTACAATTGGAGTCCTGTTCTGTGGATTGCGCACCTCTGCTTTAGAAGTAATTTTAAACATCAATACTACAGACCAGACCATTCTCATGGTGTGACATGACCAAAAATGCAATGTGCACCCATTATGGCAATCCCACACGCAGTGTGTCCCAATGTTCTATAGACTGTAGACTGGGCGCAGGTACATCTGCCACTTCTCACCATTAGCTAATCTATCCTAATGTCCGAATCACTGTGATCCCTGGGCTCTGCTTGGTATTATGGGTGGGGGGAGGGTGGGCTATTGAGGGATGGGATGATGGCTGACCCTCTTGCTGCCAGAAGCGCTCTGCATGGCATTAGATGGCAAGCTCTGCTGGCAAGGAGGGGTTGTGCGGTGCTGCTTCCATGTTTGAGTCTGTCTAACAATCCTTTTTAATTCCCCACCCTGCCTTGCCTTCTGACCTATGTAGGGTTATTTTAGTGACCCCTGGAATGTCTTTGACTTTCTCATCGTCATTGGCAGCGTAGTTGACGTCATACTCAGCGAGACCAGTGTAAGTATTTCGGGGCAGGTCTGTTCCTTTCTCTCTTCCACCCCCTGCACTACCCTCACTCCTTCTCTCTCCCCTTCTCCATGCTGGTTTGGGTGCTATCTTTACCTTCCTTCCAGTTTCTTTCTAGTGGTAATTCAGCCCCCCCCCCAAAAAAAACCCCACTTTCCCTCCAGGGAGAAGGAAGAGAGGGAAGGGAAAATCCCCAGAGTGCCCCCTGCCAGTTAGAGTGGGGAGGGGGTTTTTCTCTCCCTCGTCTCCCCCGATCCTGCTTTACTGGAATGTCAAATGTGTAGCCAAGACACAAGAGGAGACAAAACATATCACTACGATGCCTCTTAAAACCTTTTTACCTTCTTTCTTTTGTTTAGACTTCTTTATTTTTGCGTTTTTTTTCCCTTGTTCACACTCTTTTAGTTTTTCTTTCCTTTGATTTTGTCTTTCTCTCTCTTTTTTCTCTCTCTTTCTCTCTCTCTCTTGTTCACTCTCCCGTACCTCCTGGGCTTCCATTCAGCACTATTTCTGTGATGCATGGAACACATTTGATGCACTTATAGTAGTGGGTAGCATTGTTGATATAGCAATCACCGAAATAAACGTAAGTAACTTACCTCTCTCTCCGTGACTGTGACTGCATCACCCCCCTTCCCCCTTTGTTTGTCTTTTATCATTTCCTTTTTCTTTTCTTTTACTTTGTTTTCTTACTTTTCTTATGTTTTTCTGATTATTTTCTATCAATTTTCCTGTTACCCTCTGGAAACATTCAGAATTCTTGCATAAGCTCCTCCTGGCATGATATAAACTGTATAGCAGGATTGGGCTGTCATGGAGTCACTTTGGCTCGCTGACACAGAAGGATTGAGTCACGGGCACTGATGAAAAAGTTAATTAAAAACGGATTAATCTTGGCCTACACTGATTCCTCTGTGAATAGCGCTTGAATTAAATAAGGTAATAACTGTTTTTGGTGACGTCTTATTATCACTGTCATTAAGTTATGCAGTGCCAAATTCCTCCGCAGTGCTGTATAAAATCAGGGCACATGGGGACATTAAGTTGAAGCCCAGAAAAAAATTAGATGTGGATGTAATGGGGAAATGAGGAACCTCTGTCATTATTTAATGGTCTCTATTCATTTAATGGGGAGAATAAGGCCTCTTGCACACAGCATTTTAAATGCCGCTTCAAGAGGAGTGTTGTGTTTTTTTTTTTTAGCCTCTAGAAAAAACTGCCTGTGCGTTTAGGAGCAGCAGCATTTTAGCAGCAAAAAACACCCAATGCATTTAAACTCTTGGGAATTCATTTCAATGACCAGAATACATTTATATTGTGGTCAATGAAATGGATAAACACCAAGCGATTAACACACTTAAACACACCTAAATGTGCTTGCAAAAACGCAGCTCTAAGCGCATTTTAACACTGCTTTTCATCTGCCAGACGAAAGGCGTTTGGACAGTGTGCATGAGACCTTACCCTCACTTCTTGCATGATCACTAGGACAGGAAATTAGGCAAAATCTCCCAATAGGGACACTTGCTGTGATCAGTGGTATCAAAGGGGAGATTTCTCTTCCTTTTGAGGTGGTTCATCATACTTCCTGTTCTGGTGATGACACTATAAGTGAAGGGAATGATGTAGGCCACAGACCTAAAACAAAAAAACAGATAGGTATACAAACCTGTCAGGTTGGTTGATGGTCTATTTCCCACAAATGAATAAAACTGTAGGAATGCCCAAACAGGTAGATAGATAGATAGATAGATAGATAGATAGATAGATAGATAGATAGATAGATAGATAGATAGATAGATAGATAGATAGATAGATAGATAGATAGATAGATAGATAGATATCAATTATTTCCTCTTTTGCTTGCCTGCCTGAAAGTGGTGTTGATCAATTTAGTAAAAACAGTTCAGGACCCCAACTTTCAGGGACCATAGTGGGCTCTAACCCTTCAGGTCACATGTTAATAAAATCACTAACCAGGCTAATTTCATCCTTGAGCTGTTCTCTATTTTAATTTTTTTCTCTCCATATTTAAAACATTGACATCCATCTGTGCCCCAGGACCCAGGGGACCCCAGCCAGTTCCTGCTATACAGTTGTGGCTCTGTTCTGTTTATCTGTCACCTAGCATGATTAACCATTTCCTTTTTTACAGGGCTCCCCCTTTTCTTCCTTCACCTTCTCCAGCCCACTAGCACAGGGATAAAAGGGACTACCTCCCCCACTCATAGGCTCTTTTTGAGGAGCCCAAGACTCTCTCTCTCTGTCTATATATATATATCTATATATCTATATATTTTTATATATATATATATATACCGTAGACATATATCTATATATACATTTGCTGAGTAAGCACAGTTACATGTAGTGTCGGTAGTAATTTTGTCAGTTTTCATAGAATGGAGACAGTTGATGTCAGGAATTAAGGAAGGACCTATCAGCACCCTGTTTAGGTCCTAGGCTGCTAAAAAAATATGGCTACCGCAGTTTTACATTTAGAACAAACTGGCACATTCTCCATATACCTAGTTTTAAAATAGAGTTTTTAAACTACTTTTAAATTTGTCTGAATTCCTGTAAATAGTAGAGCACCTAGGGAAAATCAAGATGGTTAAACAAAGTGTTTTTTGTGTTATAATTCACTAATATATAGATAAAAGTAGACTAAGCTAAAAATGAGGTAGATGAAGACATGTATACCCATTTCCTTTTTTAAAAGCAATTTTATTCCCTTTATTCATTAATTCCCTTTATTCATTAAAACTAACCTCTACAAATGTATGTAAGGCCAATTTTTTTTTTACGTTTTGGATGGGGTGGAGAAGAATTAGAAGAATTAGAACCCCTGTATGATTCTGATTTGTAATGCTATCCAAGACTCTGACATCTAAAAAAAAAAGATCTGAGATGAAAGCTCCATGCCACATATTAATTACCCAGATGTAAATTTATAATCATGTGTAATAAAATTAAAGACTTTAAGCAGGCCCAACATGTTTTGAGGTCCAGAGACCGCTTCCTTAATTAGGGATTATAGATGGAAAAATGGTGTACATGGACTGGACTAAAATACACAGTATTAAAGCTGAACTCCAAGAATAAGACAAAATCTATTCTTGCAGTGGGGCCCCCCTCACACTGCAAGGTGTAAAATGCTTAGTCTATGGGTACAGAGATAAGGTCTACTTACTCTATCCCTCAGTCCAGCAGGCTCTATCGCTGTTCTCAAGCTGCGGACTATGAGCAGTTCCTCAGCATCATCATGCACAGTGCAGGGCTAATAACCCTACTTTATATATGAGAAGGTGATCAAGTGACTTTGGGACAAAGCTGCTTAGAGTGTATGCTACGGAGGTCCAGTCGCCAGGAGTTAGGAAAGTAATACATCTTATCCCTGCACCCCTAGACAAAACAAGTATGTAACTCATGTTGCAAGAGAAGTAAAGTAAGCCCATACTTTGTATTTCAGTCCAGTCCATATACAGTGGAACCTCGGCTTGCGAGTACCGCGGTTTACGAGCGCTTCGCAATATGAGCTTTTTTTTTTAAATTCTGACTCGATTTGCAAGCGTTGTCTCGCAAGACGAGCAGGATTCAAGCCGCTGGGGTGTGCAGTACCGCATTTGGCCAGAGGTGCAGGGGAGCTGGTGACGCTCGGAGACACTCCATTCCCGAGTGTCTCCGAGCATCTCTAAATGTCTCCGGCACCCCCGCACCCCTGGCCACATGCGGTACTGCATACAATGGCACTCCCGCACCTCTGACTACATACAGTACTGCATAGACCAGCAGTGGCTGTGGAATGGATTCTGAGTTTCCATTATTTCCTATGGGGAAACTCGCTTTGATATACGAGTGCTTTGGATTACAAGCATGCTTCTGAGATTAATTATGCTTGTAATGCAAGGTATTACTGTACATCGTTTTTCCATCTTTAAGCCCCGTTGAAGAGGGAGGTCTCTGGCCCCTGAAACATGTTGAGTCCATTTCTCTGTTGAAGATTTCCTCTCAATTCCTTTCTGGTAGAACATTGTCATCAGGGCAGGAAGTAATGGAAAATCTGTCCAACAGTCTTGGATAGCAATAAAAATCCAACAGGGTTTCTAATACTTTCCCACTACATCCAAAAATAAGAAACAATATTTGGCTGTAAGACCATGTGTCTGCTCATGCCAGTTTTTCGAAGTAGTGTCCTATGCCTCCACCAGTCTTTACAATGCAATGCCAACCCTTGGCATTGTGGTGTGGTGTTAGGTGGGGCTTGTGCTTTGGCAATCAATTACCTAAAACTTTAAATTGAAGTGTTCTTTCTCAAAGGGTATTAACAGGTTTACTTTAAATAATATTTTGTTTGTCACGGCTGATCTTTGTCTACGAATATCAATTCCCTGACTGTCTCTAGTTTCAATTCTTTCCAAATCACTGACCTGAGACAAGCATACACATTAGAAAGAGGGAATGTCTGAAAACTCCTCATCTCATAGCTTGTTGGGTCATTGACTCAGAAAGTCCTGAAGCCATCAGATCAGCATGACAACACGGGAGCTAGTATTCTCAGGAGAGGTCAGTATTGGCAGCCATCATATTATTTGATGGAAGGTTTATTATAAAAGTGCCAGTAAGGACAGGCAGTTAGTTGGGTGTAGGAAAGTACACCCCCCCCCCAGTTCACTGCTGATAATCTGATGAACCTTTTTTAGCTCTTTAATTCATAAACTTGTAGCCAGTCAGCTGTGGGTTGTCACCTCTGTATGTCACCAAATATGACAAAACTAAAAAGTTTATTTCTATAGAAATTCATCTCCTGTCTCACCTCACCCTCTTCCTTGCCCTTCTCTATCGCCTTTCTACTGTACTACACGGGTCACCCCGGTGGAGGCATTTATAAAGTACTGTCTCTGCTTGTGTGTGCTGTTTAGGTTTAGCCGTAGCTAAATAAGTTTGCCTAAATTGAATGTAGATACAATAGGCTGGTCCTCCCAAATCTGATATTACAATGGGTGTGGTTTCCAGTAGGTTGAGTCGACTGCCAACTTATTTGTCTTTGGTATTCCAGTAGTAAGAACTTCCACACAGAAGTTTGTGTCTGTCTTTCTTCTGTAATTTATGTCTCTGCCCCTCTCACAACGGAGTGATTTCCCTGCAGTAGTTAGTGCCCCCCCCTACACTGTTGGGGTTTCCCTGCAGTAAATTGTGTTTCCATCCCTCCTACAGTAATAAGATTTTCCTACAATAGTTTGTGTCTCTGCTCCTCCCACAACAATACAATCTCCCTCCCAGTACTATGAGTTCCTGATCCTCCCACAATGGTGGGATTTCCCCACAGTAGTTTATGTCTCCACTCCCCCCACAATGTAACTTGTGTCTCTGCCCCTCCCACAATGATGTGATTTCCCTCCCAGTAATTTGTGCCTTTGCCCATCTGCAATGGTGACATTTCTTTGCAGTAGTTTATATGTCCACCCCTCCCACAATGGTGAGATTTTTCCTTCTGTAGTTTGTGTCTTTGCCCCTTGCACAATGCAGAGATTTCCCTGCAGTAATTTCTCTTCCCCTACCACAATGGTGATATTTCCCAGCAGTGATTTGTGTCACCACCCCCATTCAGATGTGGGGGGAACAGTAGTCTGTGCCCCTCCCACAAGGTCATAAAGAAGGTGTCTCTTTCTTGCAGTTGATCAATTATCGTGTGTTCTCCAGTTCATGGAGTGACCATGACACAATCCTTTGGCTTTGCAATGGTTGTGGTGGATAGGACTGTAAAATCTGATGTAAGCAAACAATATGTGGATTTCTGAGAACTGGGGTTCCCAAGATATTTAAAAAGTCAGAACATTATACAGCTTTCCGGCAACCACACAATATTGAAATATGAGTTCTGGGTGGAGGTGGCCTTTAAAGACGATGACGCACATCCCTAGATTTCACCTCACAATTGCCCACTCCTGCTTAAATATTGTCTAAATTTTTCCTATTTATGTAAAGCCATAAACGTGAGGTTAAACCCTCCGTTGCTTTTTTTTTTTTTTGAGGAGAAGGAATGAGCATGAATTTGGTAATATTAAGTCAATGATGTCACAAGCATCCTGCCCTCTTGTGTACAGAACAGGTAATGCCCAGGCTGCAGCTGATTGAGTCTCCTCAGTTGGCAGGAGTGGCATCTTCCTTCTCTGTTTGGAACAAACCTGGGCCCATCCATGTTGAGCATTCCCTACATTTCCTGTCTGTGCGGACAACAATAAGTGGAAGGAAATTCCTCCAAAGTGAGAGGTCCCTTTAGATATTTGTTACCAGATCACATGTGCCCACTGGAAGATTTGCCTCTATTCCTGCTCTGGTGGCAAATCAAAATTTTGAATTTCAATACACTATAACACTTAATATAGTGTTTCTACTTTTGATTCACCTGTGCTGAACAGTATGCAAAAGATTCATATTCCAGCACAATTGAATAAACCACTGCTGGAGAATAGAAAGAGCACAGAAAAAATAAAGAAATATAATTCATGTATTACTAAAAGTTGCAAAGCAACGTAATGAATTTTAGGAATTCACGTCAAAAGCTTATTTATTGAAAACATAATTTTTCTTTTATTACGTTCTCCAATATCTTAAAATTGCAACTTCATTCTAATTATTTAAAGTATATAAAGTCAAAAAAGATTTTAAATATGACATGGAGCAGATATGGAGGTTAGGTGTTGTGACTTCACTGACTATATTATTGTCTTCAGTCAGTGTCTCAGAAATGGTTGACTCCAGAGACAACCAGGCAATTAGCATTTTTAGATGGAGGTCAGGAATATCAACCTCCACACTTCTAGATTGATCCCTCTAGGTCTAGATTGATCCATTTAATAATAAATTTAGATTTTCACTGTGCTTAGTGTTCATTTCAAGTCAGAGACTCACAGCATGGTGAAGATAGAATCAGGAGAGCCACTCTGGTCCCTGCACCCTTAAAACAGCAGCAGCTCCCTTTTATTCTGTTCCCACAGATGTCCTTTAAGGCAGCACAATTGCACTTCTGAAATTGTTATTGGTTGATTGTGAGTGTGAGTAGCGATCAATCGCTACAATTATGCAGCAAATGTCTCCCCATGGAATGAGGTATACAAGTAGCAAGAAGTAGCCGCTTAAACGAATTTGATCCTTAAAAGAAAAATCCAGTAATAGAAGACACTTAATACTCTCTCCATACTCTGCTATCTTCTAACACTACTGCAACCGGCAAAGTCTTCAGCATGTGACACTCTTTTGGGGTCGCTTTAAGCTCCCACATTAATCATTAGTATGTTCATTGCTATTACATTCTACCTGTGTACCTCATTCCAGAGGGAGAAATTTGTTTCACAAATGTAGTAATGTGTAGCAACTCTTAGCGATTAATCAGTACTGATTTTTAGAAGTTCAACCAAGCTGCTTAAAATCGCCCATGGTCTCCTAAGCTTGGATATGACTTTCTCTCAACAAAGCATCTCTCTACCCTCTTTGAAATTTGATTGGCTGCACTGTAGCAAGTTAACTGGACACATTGTAGCAGGTTGACAGGCCACCTTTTACCAAAGTCCTTCATCTCTTGGGTAACTTCTTTTGGCAGCAGATTTAAACCACATTCATCACAAGTCCATCCAGCCAGCATGGCAGATGAGTGTTGTAGTTGTGGCAGAGATCCAAACTCCAGAATTGTACAGGGTTAACAATTTGATTGTATTTTGTCCCGAAATTGCTCCTGTCCTTTCTATCTACCTCCTCCTCTTCTCCTGCTACCCCCACCCCACCTCATTGTTAATCATATTGCTGTACTGTGCCCACGTGTGGATTTAGCCGGTATTACATCTTACCTCTGTCTGCCTTTCTTTAAAGACAGGTGAACACTCTCAATGCCACAATATGGTAAGACCAAGATCCGTTCAGAGCACTGTGCCCCCCACTTTTATTTTCTCCTCTGACACACGTGTCACAGCTGTGTGCCCCCTGACCTCAGGGCTCTTCTATCTCCAATCCTTGTCCAGTCTCTGTGCATGCCCTTTGGCCGCCATGTTGTACTTGTGTCTCTTGAAATGTGATCTTGTGTGGTTTATTGTGTATTAATTTTTGTACCTTGTAAGCTTTCTCTTGGACTCCTCCTCTGCTTGGGCAAGTTTGGCAGACAAAATGAAAGTTGGCTAAACTTATAAGCCATATTAACCGGGAGAGGACAGAATCGGCAGAGTTTTTGTTGCAGACAAAAGGCGGTCATTGTTTAATGCTCCAGAATAAGAGCTCATGAAACTGTCCGATTAGACTTCCTTACAAACCAAATCTCTGATCTTTCAAATGTCTCCAAAAGCTGTCTTAAAAATTTAAGTTGCAGTAGTCAAAAACACTCAGTTTTCATTCAACAAACTTTTATATAATGCACAAAAGCAGGCTTTTTTTAGGGGTTTCCTGGTAGAACCACAACATCTTGCTCCTTGACTCTATGCTGTGCACCCTCCAGTGAGAAGAGCAAAGGACCGTGCTTGTAACCAAAAAATGCTTCTGGGAGGATTTAAATTCAGGGCCAATTCGAGAATAGGACTGTAGGAATTAACTAGGAACCACAGGAATTAACCAGTGACCACAGATATTAACCAGGGGCCATAAGAATTAACCAAGGACCACAGGTATTAACCAGAGGTCATAAGAATTAACTAGGGACCACAGGAATTAACAAGGAGCCATAGGAAATAACCATGGGTCATAGGAATTAACAAGGGACCACAGAAATGAACATGGGGCCATAGAAAATAAAACAGGGACCGTAACAATTAACCTGAGACCATGGGAATTAACCAGAGGCCACAGGAATTAACCAGGGGCCATAGAATTTAACCAGGGCCAATATAATTAACCAGAGGTCATATAAAAAAAAACAGAGGCCAAAGAATTTTAACAGAGGTCACAGGAATTGACCAGAGGCCTAAGGAATCAACTAGGGGCCATAGGAATTGACCAGAGGTCATACAAATTAACTAGACGTTATAGAAATTTAACAGGTTCCGGGAATCGACTAGAGGCCTAGAAATTAACAAGGAGTCATATGAATTAACCAGGGGCCACAGAAATTAACCAGAGACCATATGAATTAACCAGAGGATATAAGATTTACCTAGAGCCCACAGGAATTAACCAGAGACCACAGGAATTAACCAGAAACAATATGAATTAACCAGAGTATATACGATTTACCCATAGGTCACAGGAATTAACCAGAGGCTGCAGGAATTACAACAGGAATAGTTCAGAGGGCACAGAAATTAACCAAGATTTAAATGGTGGACAATCGACAGATAGGCTTTGTTCCTCAGTCAGTCTAAATTCATTTTTTTCAAATTAATTTATTAAAGTATACCAAATAGGTTAAAGGTTGCTTTCTTCTCCCTATGAATTTAATAATATAGTAACAATTTTTATTTACTAATAAAATAATAATAATAGTTGACAAACATACATCACATAACTAAACTTTGCAATATCTTTAGATATTAAAGTGGTCCTGCTACCCTTACAAGTTAGCAGCCATTTTGTGGTCTGAGACAATATTTTGTTGTCAACTTCATGGTCTTAATCAAGACCCTAATCTTCTTTATTAAAGCACAGCTGATTTTACAAAAGATTACATTTATTTACATTCAGAAATGAAAATAGATTGTTGCCAACATGCTGCTAACATATATGCACTGAATACGCATCTGTCTCAATAAAAAAACAAAACTTGTGAAACTAAAGCAAAAATATTTTTTAGGTTTTCATTGAATAGGAAATTATTGGAATTGCTGTCTGATTCCCATTGGGGAGATTTCAGTCCAATTTACAGGGAAAGGTTAGCCAATGTGAACTCTGCTCCTACTTCAGCAGAGATCACATATCCACATGCCTTTTTCCTAAGACGTATGCTTAGCACAGGAGGGAGACTGGAGCAGCATTTTCTCCATAACAAACAACTATTTTAGACCTAGGCAACTGCGTATTTTTCCATCCCAAAAAGTCTGATAACATACTGTATGTAGGTTTATACTTTTGGATATAGGTCCACTTTAAATCCCCAACAGATCTTTAAGGAGCATTTTATCTCAAACTAAATAAAATCAATTTACATGAACCAGTCCAGACACTGGGAATTTATAACAATTTAGGAAGCAATCCAGGTTGGCCATCTCCATGTCTCCAAAAAGATGTTAAGATAATTGAGACAAATTGTGCTAAGCAGCCACACTGTAGCTCGCAAGACATCTAATTATTCATAACTGTCCAACGCTGTCTGGCATTTTCTGGAGTGGAAGGTGTTAACAGCCCGTCGTCAGCAAAAAAACTTAGCGGTTCTGTCCTCTTTTTTGATGTTTTTTTTTCTTTGCAGCAGCTGTTTTGGGGGAGAGAAAGGGGATTAGGTTTACATGAATACCAGGGTGGTGTAGACTAAGTTTGTAGCTATATAATGAATTTAGTGAAATATTAGCAGTTTTCTTTGTTTAAACTTTAGATGTCCCATGTAGTCGCATGTTCTGCACAAAGCAGGCTGAACAGAAATAGGGAGAGATTAGGAAGCAGACACAGGCTTCTAAAGAGGGCCTGTCTTTTGCACATAGTGTAGCTATTTTATTGGCCATTATCCAGTAGCCTTCCGACTATCAATTTTCTAGATCCTGGGTAGACCACCAAAGCATAATATCTTTTGTTTCTGAGTGGTATACCTAGGAACAAGTAAATTATTAGGATATACATAAATGGCTGCCAATAAGTCAACATAAAAAAAAAAAAGAAAAGAAAGAAACAAATTTTTGTTTTGATCTCCCTCCTCATTGGGGTTGGAGACCTAAAGTATTGCCAACTGCTCCCTAATCATAGTGAATTCTGGTCTGCTGTAGATTAGCACTGCCCTGGATATTTGAAGATTTGGGTGACAGCATTGGCCCAGAATCTCTTAATCGAACAGCGATAGGTTGGCAATACGTTGACAAGCCAGCAATGCAAACTGCAGTTTCTTGTTTTAAAAAGAGCCTAAAATACTTACCAGAAACATGTTCCAAAGTCATAAATTAGATCCCAAATTTACTATTTAGTGATTCACTGACCTGAGACAGGTGCTTCTTCTGGGTCAAGGTCTCCCTAAAAATAAATAAATAAGATGACAGCCTTGTAACATGAGCCTGAAAAATAAGTCGGCAAATGCAGTACAGATATTTGTAACCTGACAGTTTTTGTCTAATATGAGGTTGAGGCATAGGATTTATTTGGGGTTCTTTAGGGAATGCAAAACATTATCATGTTATATTGACAGACTCAGCAAGCTCAATATTCTGCCAATGCAGTGTGCTATTGGCTAGATAACTATGCAGACTTTCTAAAAAGTCACCATAAGCCTTGAGATATTCTCTGCGATTTTCCACAGAATTGGTAGCTTTAATAACATATTTTTAATATACATAGTTGCTGCTCAGGCAACTGCTGCTACTCAGTTGCTCAGGCTGCAGGATAGCTAGGATCTGAGGTTGTTGTTAACCCTAGACCTCAGACTTTGGGCAGGGCAGAAAGGAGAGTATAATAGGCAGTGACTTCTCTCACAATGTGGGTGTCCACATTGCTTGCTTCGGTGTGCGCTATAATCCATGTTCACTGTATGTTCTAGCAGGGTGAGGAGAACTCCAGAATCTCCATCACATTCTTCAGGCTCTTTCGAGTCATGCGTTTGGTGAAGCTTCTCAGCCGAGGAGAGGGAATCCGCACCCTGCTCTGGACCTTCATCAAGTCTTTCCAGGTAATGCAGTGCATCTGAGCCCAGACATGTCCCTTCCTATGTACAGGTCTCATCACATGACATGGTGAGCAACATTTCAAGTTGCTCTAGGGGGGAATATAATGATCCAGGAGCCTGGTTTTGTTTTTAAAACACTTCTAACAGTATGGGTCATAAAGCTCCTTTAGGTCTCAAATGTGGAAATAACACAGCCTGGCACTAGTGGTTAGCAGGTCAGTTTGAGTCCCCGCTTACCATCTAAAATTACTGTGAGGATGCTCTATAGCTGAATTCTTGCAGACCTTTTCTTGTTGACCATATCTGTATTTCTGGTTTTCTACAGGCTCTTCCCTATGTGGCTCTACTCATTGTAATGCTGTTTTTCATCTATGCTGTGATTGGAATGCAAGTAAGAATTTATATAATGCAACACAATTGACCTGAGACCTAACTCTAACCTAAAATGTAATTGTCTATTTCTCTTGTCCCTTCCTTCCTTCCTAGCAGTATTTGTTATTTATTCATTTTGCTCTCTTGTATTCTACTGTATGTGTCTTGCTCCTTACCAAGCAGTAGTAAAGTCTCCTAATGCATTGGAAAGTGGAACGTTTGGAGTTTAAGTGATATCCTTTTTGATAAATCAAAAGTATTAGGTCTCCAGGTCTGTACAGCCTGCCATACAAGCGAATGGTTGTATATAGCATACTCTTGTAAACACCAATGTTTCATTCATCGGTTTATCGTATGAGGTATTTTCCAAGTGCAAAATTTTCAGGTTTGAAATATGTGGTATGTGCATGGGTACGTGCCTATTGAAGGAAGCATCAGAGTTTGCAAAAGTACTAGTGCATACAGCCGTTCACATGTATGGAAGGCCAAACATGCTACCTGCGGTTTCCCAGCTGTGAAAAAGCGCTGGGAATTTTAGGTGTATATAAAATGTGGACAAATGTCCATGAGCATAAACCAATAAAGGTTATATACAATAGGGCCTATTTTATGGCACAATATTTTTTCACTACCTCTTCTTAGCACACCATTCAAAATCCACTCACATGCTAACATGACTGTCGCTTTGCTTGGTACACTTAACATATGCTGAGTCTTAAACAGTCATGTATGTGCAATAAAATACTGTATATTTACAGTGGGGACGGAAAATATTCAGACCCCCTTAAATTTTTCACTCTTTGTTATATTGCAGCCATTTGCTAAAATCATTTAAGTTCATTTTATTCATCATTAATGTACACACAGCACTCCATATTGGCAGAAAAACACAGAATTGTTGATTTTTGCAGATTTATTAAAAAAGAAAAACTGAAATATCACATGGTCCTAAGTATTCAGACCCTTTGCTCAGTATTTAGTAGAAGCACCCTTTTGATCTAATACAGCCATGAGTCTTTTTGGGAAAGATGCAACAAGTTTTTCACACCTGGATTTGAGGATCCTCTGCCATTCCTCCTTGCAGATCCTCTCCAGTTCTGTCAGGTTGGATAGTAAACATTGGTGGACAGCCATTTTTAGGTCTCTCCAGAGATGCTCAATTGGGTTTAAAGCAGGGCTTTGGCTGGGCCATTCAAGAACAGTCACCGAGTTGTTGTGAAGCCACTCCTTCGTTATTTTAGCTGTGTGCTTAAGGTCATTGTCTTGTTAGAAGGTAAACCCAGTCTGAGGTCCTGAGCACTCTGGAGAAGGTTTTTGTCCAGGATATCCCTGTACATTCATCTTTCCCTTGATTGCAACCAGTCGTCCTGTCCCTGCAGCTGAAAAACACCCCCACAGCATGATGCTGCCACCACCATGCTTCACTGTTGGGACTGTATTGGACAGGTGATGTGGCTGGATTTCTCCACACATACTGCTTAGAATTAAGGCAAAAAGAAAATTCTATCTTGGTCTCATCAGACCAGAAAATCTTATTTATCACTATCTTGGAGTCCTTCAGGTGTTTTTTAGCAAACTCCATGCAGGCTTTCATGTGTCTTGCACTGAGAAGAGGCTTCCGTCGGGCCACTCTGCCATAAAGCCCCGACAGGTGGAGGGCTGCAGTGATGGTTGACTTTCTACAACTTTCTCCCATCTCCTGACTGCATCTCTGGAGCTCATCCACAGTGATCTTTGTTTTCTTCTTTACCTCTCTTACCAAGGCTCTTCTCCCCTGATAGCTCAGTTTGGCCGGATGGCCAGCTCTAGGAAGGGTTCTGGTCATTCCAAACGTCTTCCATTTAAGGATTATGGGGAACACTGTGCTCTTAGGAACCTTAAGTGCAGCAGAAATTTTTTTGGAACCTTGGCCAAATCTGTGCCTTGCCAAAATTCTGTCTCTGAGCTCTTCAGGCAGTTCCTTTGACCTCATGATTCTCATTTACTCTGACATGCACTGTGAGCTGTAAGGTCTTATATAGACAGGTGTGTGGCTTTCCTAATCAAGTCAAATCAGTATAATCAAACACAGCTGGACTCAAATGAAGGTGTAGAACCATCTCAAGGATGATCAGAAGAAATGGATAGCACCTTAGTTAAATATATGAGTGTCACAGCAAAGGGTCTGAATACTTAGGACCATGTGATATTTCAGTTTTTCTTTTTTAATAAATCTGCAAACATTTCAACAATTCTGTGTTTTTCTGTCAATATGGGGTGCTGTGTGCACATTAATGAGGAAAAAAATGAACCTAAATGATTTTAACAAATAGCTTCAATATAACAAAAATGTAAGGGGGTCTGAATACTTTCAGTCCCCACTGTATGTATTGTTGTAAAACCCAATAAAAACTTACTGAAAACAAAAAGAAACATGAATGCCTAGGCAAGATGCAAGCTTTTAAAACAACTTTAATATTCCTGACAAAGCATTACTACACTACATCTGATCACCAAAAACCCTATTTGAATATTAAAAATTAATTAAATAAAACTCATCCATTCATGTCTCCATGCTTTTTTGTGATGATAAATAATTTAGAAAAACACAACACTAGCATTTCTGACATAGGTAAGTGCAGATGATTCATGTAGCATTTACTTCCTGGAATCCCTTAGCTGAGGCATGTAGGCAGGAGGGTGTACTTAGCTGAGAAAGCCCCTCCTCCTTCTAGATGAACTCTGCATCATCTGGAGTTGCACAAATCTTGGTCTAGCTGGAGTTCTGAATTGTCATGAAAAACAAGCTGCTCAAAATCTACATTCATAATTTTTTAATTTCCTACCTTGGGCATCTTTTTTTCACATTCAGTGTCTTAGTTATAATTAATCACCTTTCTTCTCAGATATATGATTCTGCACTTTGTTTTGGCTTTAAAATGTATCTAAAGCCATTCATATTTCTTGACGGTGTTAGAACCCCTGGAGAAGCTCACACATCCCCTATTTCTCAATGCTTTATTTTGTTGAGAAATCATTTTGAAAAACACTCCCCTAGCAGTTTTAGCCATGGCCATCTTAAGTAAGGGCAGATGATTCATGTAGCATTTACTTCTTGGAATCCATTCGCCCTTAGTTCAGGCATGCAGGTGTTCCATCAGAATTGACAACCCCTCAGATTAGGTAACGGAAGTGATGTTCCGTCACAACACCACGACGGGCATCTTCGTATACCCCACACAGCTTATATAGTGAAATACAGTATTTTGAAATCCGTCAGACTGTTTTAAAGTTGAATTTTAAAAGCAGCGGTGTTCTGTCAGATTAGCAAACCTGTGAGATCAGCAGGCTGCTTTTAAAATTCAACATCAAAACAGTGTCACGGATTTCAAAATACTGTATTTTACTTTATAAGCTCAGTTTACTGGTAAAAATAAGTGTGAAATGCAAGACTTGGATGAGTGTAAAAAAATGTCCGATGCCGCCTTCTGACTGCAGGCTTACTGCAAACGAGTGCGGGGTGTAGCAAGATGGCCGTCGCAGTGTTGTGACGGAACGTCACTTCCGTTACCAATTCTGACAGGTCACCGATTCTGACGGAACACAGGCAAGAGGGTGTGCTTAGCTGAGAAAACCCCTCCTCCGCTCCTGAAGACACCTGGGGTGTATGACATCATTATCCTAGGCCTGGCAAACCAGGAAGTAACTGAAAAAATGTAAAAAAAAAAAAAGTTTAAAACAAGTAAATATGATATACTTTTCTATCTATTTATTAATGCTAGCAGCATAAGGATTACAAATAGTCAATGTTGATTGGGAGAGTGAATATCCACTTAAACATGTCATTTATAAAAGCCTGCATCTTTAATAATAAAGCCAGCTATGGATAATTTTTACATAGTTACATTTACCCAGCTTGGACCATTGTAACTACAGTATGTATGCACCATACCTGGCCGATGCCCTTGCAAGCTAGAATTCACTGAAGTAGTCACTGCTACTCCAGTGATCTCCACTTGCTTCTGGGTCCCATGCTGAGTGGCTGGCATGCTGCATTCTGAACACAGGAGGATGGCCGCTTGGCACAGATGCCATTCAGAGGATGCTTTGCATCTTGTGAATGAATGCAAAGCGTTCTCTGATTGGACGAGTTGCAGAGGTAGGGTGGCGACAAGCATGTTCCTCGATGCTGACCACTGGATGGTAGAGACTTAACTCTGCTGTGTTGCAGCTACTTGATTATTGTTGTAGAAGCAGTTCTGAAAATGTAATCAAGCAACTGGGCAGACTGCATAGCTAAAGTCTACACCATGCAGTGTCCAGATTCCTGCTTGGAACATACATGTCTAAAGGGTGCCCAGGAGTGTGTTCTCTTACCATTGAAATTAGCAGGAAATGTATGTGCCACTCCCCCTGCTGGCTGTTATGAAGAGCCAAAAAACAGCAGCTGCAGCTACAGGGATGTACTGGGGATACGCACATATTTTCAATGTAAGAAAAAATATTTCAACAATACTAATACAGAATTTTGAGTCACTGGCTAATACTCTTTGTGAGGTGTGAGTGCGAGGTTTGCACCCACTCCTGGCTGTGTTTAAATCTGATAAGCCCACTGTCAGCTGTCAGTCAGGTGAGATGTGCCTTGTTCGCTTACACATATGAACGTAAACGCACCCTGTTTTTCTAACACTAAAAAAAAATCTGTATTTTTTGCTAGAAAATTGCTTAAATCCCTAAACATTATATATTTTTTTTAAACAGGGGCCCTAAAGAATAAAATGGGGGGGTTGCAATTTTAAAGGTCACGCGGTATTTTCGCAGTAGTTTTTTCAAACACATTTTTTTTTAAATGCACTTTAATGAATTTTAAAGCACAAAAACACAATATAATACCTGGTTGTTTGGTACAATATAAAAGATGATGTTGCACTGAGTAAATAGATACCAAACCTGTCATGCATTATAATTGTGCAAGCCTGTGGAATGGCAACAAACTACATACATTAAATTATCCATAGGAAACACTTTAAAAGCCTAAAAGGTTACCACTTTAGATATACACAGGAGGTCTGGTGCTAGAATTTTTGCTCTCGATCTGATATTCACAGTTAGAGATGGGCCAAAGGACCCCCTGTTCGGTTTGCACCAGAATTCTCAAACATCGCAAAAGTTTGGACACGGAGCAACAAACCCAATTGAAGTCTATGGAACCCTAACAGGAAAAATCAAACGTCCCCATTTTGAAGGCTTATATTAATATTATTATATGCATGTTATTGGCCATAACAAGGGTATGGGGGCCTGGGTACTGCCCTGGAGGACATGTACCAATGCAAAAAAAAGCTTTTAGGCTGGGTTCACACTGCTGCGGTGGCAGACATCGCATGTGATTCGCAGCGCACTGCTGTTTACATCACATGCGATGTCTGTGCTGTGCGATATCAGCCATACAGATAGTATGGCTGATATCGCACCGCATTCGGTCCAAACTCGCACAGGACCCTTTTTTTTGTTCGGACCAAAATCGGATCGCATGGGTGTTCACACCTATGCGATCCGAAAATGTCCGAATTGTCAGTTCGCATTGCGATATGCGGGCTGAACTGGGGGTGTCATTAACATTGTATGACACTCCCCAGCAGTTCGCATATGGCAGTGTGAACTGCCGTGCGAGTTGGTGCGATGCGGGAACCCGCAGTAAATTCGCTGCGTTCCCGCACCGCAGCAGTGTGAACCCAGCCTTAAAAAAGATTGTGATTTTAATGAAACAAAGTGAAACAATAAAAACAATACAAATTAAAAATTCCTTTAAATACAGTGCCTGGTGGGGTCCCCTACAAGCTTTCTTTATTTAGTAAGCAATGGCTTGATGCCACAATTTAGTGCACTCAGAACAAGATTAGAGATTTTTAGGATAAATTCTGGTGTCTCTTTGGCAGACTTTGGATGAAAATAACAATGTTTTACACCACAGTGAGCAAGCCTTATGTGATGAAGCCAAATTATAGTACACTCAGGCCAAGATTAACAATGTTTTTTTTTAGATAAAGTCTGATGTCTCTTTCACAGACTTTGGATACAGTGCCATGAAAAAGTATTCATACCCCTTGCAATTTTCCACATTTTGTCATGTTACAACCAAAACGGAAAAGTATTTTAATGCAATTTTATGTTATAGACCAGGGAAATGCAATTAGCAGACCTCCAGCTGTTGCAGAACTACAAGTCCCATGAGGCATAGCAAGACTGACAGCTACAAGCATGACACCCAGAGGCATGATGGGACTTGTAGTTTTGCAACAGCTGCAGGTCCGCTAATCGCATATCCCTGTTATAGACCAACACAATGTGGCACATAATTGTGAAGTGGAAGGAAAATGATAAATGATGTATAAAATTTTTTACAAATAAATATGTGAAAAATTTGTCGTGCATTTGCATTCAGCCCCCCTGAGTCAATACTTTGTAGAACCACCTTTCGCTGCAAATAAAGCTACGAGTCTTTTTGCGGATGTCTCTACCAGCTTTGCACATCTAGAGAATGAAATGTTTGCCCATTCTTCTTTGCAAAATAACTCAAGCTCTGTCAGATTGGATAGAGTGCTTCTGTGAACAGCAATTTTCACGTCTTACTACAGATTCTCAATTGAGTTTAGGTTTGGAATTTGACTTGGCCATTCTAACACATTAATATGCCTTGATCAAAACCATACCATTGTAGCTTTGGCTGTATGTTTAGGGTTGTTGTCCTAATGGAAGGTGAACCTCCGCCCCAGTCTCAAGTCTTTTGCAGATTCTAACAGGTTTTCTTCTAAGAGTGCCCTGTATTTGGCTCCATCCTTCTTTCCATCAACTCTGACCAGCTTCCCTGTCCCTGCTGAAGAAAAGCATCCCCACAACATGATGCTGCCACCACCATGTTTCATGGTGGGGATGATGTGTTCAGAATGATGTGCAGTGTTAGTTTTCCGCCACACATAGCATTTTGTTTTTAGGCCAAAAAGTTCAGTTTTGGTCTCATCTGCCTAGAGCACCTTCTTCCACATGTTTGCTGTGTACCACACATGGCTTCTCGCAAACTGCATATGGGACTTTTTATGACTTTCTTTCAACAATGACTTTTTTCTTGCCACTCTTCCATAAAGGCCAGATTTGTGGAGTGCATGACTAATAGGTGTCCTGTGGACAGAGTCTCCCACCTGAGCTATGGATCTCTGCACCTCCTCTAGAATTATCATGGGCCTATTGGCTGCTTCTCTGAATAATGCTTTCCTTACCCGGCCTGTCAGTTTAGGTGGACGGCCATGTCTTGGTAGGTGTGCAGTCGCGCCATACTCTTTCCATTTTCGGATGATGGATTGAACTGTGCTACGTGAGATGTTCAAAGCTTGTGATATTTTTTTTATAACCTAACCCTGCTTTTACTCATCCACAACCTTATCCCTGACCTACCTGGTGTGTTCCTTGGCTTTTATGATGCTGTTTGTTCACTAAGGTTCCCTAACAAACCTCTGAGGGCTTCACAGAACAGCTCTATTTATACAGAGATTAAATTACACACAGGTGGACTCTATTTACTAATTAGGTGACTTCTAAAGGCAATTGGTTCCACTAGATTTTAGTTAGGGGTATCAGAGTAAAGGGGGCTGAATAAAAATTCACGCCACAGTTTTCACATATTTGTAAAAAAAATGGAAAACATTCATCATTTTCCTTCCACTTAACAATTATATGCCACTTTGTGTTGGTCTATCACATAAAATCCCAATAAAATACATTTATGTTTTTGGTTGCAACATGACAAAATGTGGAAAATGTAAAGGGGTATAAATACTTTTTCAAGGCACTGTAGAATTAACAGGTGTGGAAAAGTTGGTGCCTTCACCCCATAACCTTCTATAGGTAGTCTTGATGAAGCAAGAATTGGCCTTGCTGTAAAAAATGTAAATTTTAACGCCCCTGTCAAACAGTTGTGGAAAAATTGGTCTTTGCGTGTAGTTGGTGCCTTCACCCCATAACCTTCTAGGGGTAGTCTTGATGAAAGCAAGAATTGGCCTTGCTTTAAAAAAAAATTATTTGATGCCCCTGTCACACAGTTGTGCAAAAATTGGTCTTTGGGTGTTGTTGGTGCCTTCACCCCGTAACCTTCTAAAGGTAGTCTTGATGAAAGCAAGAATTGGCCTTGCTGTAAAAAAAAAATTACTTGACGCCCCTTCACACAGTTTGCAAAAATTGGTCCTTGGGTGTTGATGCCTTCACCCTTTAACTTTCTAGAGGTAGTCTTGATGAAAGCAAGAATTGGCCTTGTTGTAAAAAAAATTAATTTGACGCCCCTGTCAAACAGTTGCAGAAAAATTGGTCTTTGGGTGTTGCTGGTGCCTTTACCCCGTAAGTTTCTAGAGCAGTGGTTCTCAACTCCTGTCCTCAGGACCCACTAACAGGCCAGATTTTAAGTTTTACCTTAGGGAGATGCAGACTAGAATACTGCAATCGCTGAGCAGCAAATGATATCACTTGTGATGTACAGTGCCTTGAAAAAGTATTCATACCCCTTGAAATTTTCTACATTTTGTCATGTTACAACCAAAAACGGAAATGTATTTTATTGGGATTTTATGTGATAGACCATAACAAAGTGGCACATAATTGTGAAGTGGAAGGAAAATGATAAATGGTTTTCAACATTCTTTACAAATAAATATCTGAAAAATGTGGAGTGCATTTTACACTGATGCCCCTAACTTCAATCTAGTGAAACCAATTGCCTCCCAGGGTCACCTAATTAGTAAATAGAGTCCATCTGTATCTAATTTAATCTCAGTATAAACACAGCTGTTCTGTGAAGCCCTCAGAGGTTTGTTAGAGAGCCTTAGTAAACAAACAGCATCATCAAGACCAAGGAACACACCAGACAGATCAGGGATAAAGTCATGGGGAAATTTAAAACAGGGTTAGGTTTATAAAAAAATATCCCAAGATGTGAACATCTCAGAGAGCACTGTTCAATCCATCATCCGAAAATGGAAAGAGTATGGCACAACTGCAAACCTACCAAGACATGGAAATCCACCTAAACTGACAGGCCTGGCAAGGAGAGCATTAATCAAAAAAGCAACCAAGAGGACCAGGGTAACTCTGGAAGAGCTTCAGAGATCCACAGCTCAGGTGGGAGAATCTGTCCACAGGACAACTATAATGCCCTGTACACATGATCGGAAATTCAGCCAGCAAAAGACTGATGAGAGCTTTTGGTCGGAAAATGCAACCGTGTGTATGCTCCATCAGACTTTTGCTGGCGAAATTCCAGCCAGCAAAAGATTGAGAGCATGTTCTCAATTTTTCGGTCGGAAAAAGTCCAGATCGGAAATCACAATCGTCTGTAGCAATTCTGACGCGCAATTCCTACGCATGCTCAGAAACAATTTGACGCATACTCGGAAGCGTTGAACTTAATTTTCTCAGCTCGTCGTAGTGTTGTACATCACCGTGTTCTTGATGGTCGAAAGTTCAGCGAACTTTTATGTGACCGCGTGTATGCATGCCAAGCTTGAGCGGAATCCCGTCGGAAAAACCATCCAAGATTTTTCCAACGGAAATTCTGCTCGTGTGTACATGGCATTAGTCGTGCACTCTACAAATCTGTGCTTTGTGGAAGAGTGGCAAGAAGAAAGCCATTGTTGAAAGAAAGCCATAAGAAATTCCAATTGCAGTTTGTGAGAAGCCATGTGGGGGAAATTCCAAATTTCAGGAAATTCCATTTGCAGTTTGTGAAAAGCCATGTGGGGACACTGTAAACATGTGGAAGAAGGTGCTCTGGTCAGATGAGACCAAAATTTAACTTTTTGGCCAAAAGCAAAACGCCTTGTGTGGCGAAAAACTAACACTGCACATCACCTTGAAGACACCATCCCCACCATGAAACATGGTGGAGGCAGCATCATGTTGTGGGGGATGCTTTTCTTCAGCAAGGACAGGGAAGCTGGTCAGAGTTGATCAGAAGATGGATGGACCCAAATACAGGGGAATCCTAGAAAAAAAACTGTTAGACTCTGCAAAAGACTTGAGACTGGGAGACCAAATACAAATGCACACCACACTTTTCAGATATTTATTTGTAAAAAATTGTGAAAATCATTTATCTTTTTCCTTCCACTTTACAATTATGTGCCACTTTGTGTTGGTCTATCATACAAAATGCAAATAAAATACATTTAGGTTTTTGGTTGTAACATGACAAAATTTTGGAAAATTTCAAGGGGTATGGATACTTTTTGAAGGCACTGTATTTCAGTTATCTTGAAAACCTGGCCTGTTAGTGGGTCCTGAGGACAGGAGTTGAGAACCACTGTCTTGATGAAAGTAAGAATTGCCCCTTGCTGTAAAAAAAATTAATTAATTTGACACCCCTGTCATAGTTGTGCAAAAAATGGTCTTTGGGTGTTGTTGGTGTCTTCACCCTGTAATCTTCTAGGAGTAGTCTTGATGAAAGCAAGAATTGGCTTTGCTGTAAAAAAGAATTCATTTGACGCCCCTGTCACATAGTTGTGCAAAAATTGGTCTTTGGGTGTTGTTGGTGCCTTCACCCCGTAACCATCTAGAGGTAGTCTTGATACAAGCAAGAATTGGCCTTGTTGTAAAAAAATTTAATTCGATGCACCTGTCAAACCTTTGTGGAAAAATTGGTCCTTGAGTGTTAATTGTGCTCATGAAACCTATACCAAACAATTACTTCAAGATAAAATCAACACCCACAAAGCTAGGCAGCCTAGACAGTCTTGCAGTGATTTGCAAACCCAATAACACTTAATCAGCGACATCAGCATCAGGGACTTGATAGCTGCTGCTAATCCAGGACTGATTAATTTTTACAAATGTCAGCCGGTCAAAGAAGTCTGTGGACACAAGCGCTGTTTAATCTATTGCAAAACCTCTGGCAGCAGTGAATTCCCGTTCTGAAAGCACACTGGATGCAGGACAGCACAGCAGCTCAGTTGCATACAGGGAAAGTTCTGGCCAGTGGACTATTCTCATGACCCAGAAACCCAGTGGATTGTCTACTGGAAAGCTCTCCATGTCTGTTTTCACCCCTAGATAATCTTCCACCATTTGATACAGACGCTGCCGATGGGATGTTGAAGCTGACAGCTCTGGGAACCGGACTAAAACAAAAAATTTGAATTGTGTCACTGAGGTGGCCCCCTTCTCCACCGCTCCTCCTTTGACCAAGAGAAGCCCCAAAACTAGCTTTTCCATGAGACTGTAACCTACCGGAGTCTGGAAAGGTGTTACATAAACTCCTCTTTAAGGTGTCCTCAAGATATTTCATCCTCTACTCCCTCTGTGGGGACGGGATGAGTTCCAAGACTTTTCCCTTGTAACTGTGGTCAAGGAGGGTCTCCAACCAATAATGATCCTTTTCCTCTTTTTTTTTTTTTTTTTTTTTTAAGGTATTTTATTTGTTTTCATATAAGCATTAACAACATACCAAAAAAGGGCACATATCATTCAGTTTGCAATATCAGATGACAATAATATAGACACAAGGACATTGCTTCATACTCAGAGAGTAAACAATAATTACCAGAAAACAAGTAACACAGTAACAAAACAGCTGGTGATTAGGGCATTTTAGAAGAAATCTATCATTCCAATCAAAATGCAGAATAATGCAACATAAAGGAAGATATAACACAAAGTACATATCTGTAAACATATACCTCCCAGTCTTGTTAAATTTCAACCTCCCCCGAGACCTTAGAAGTCCACTCCGACCATATTTTGTCAAATTTTTTTGTACAACCTCTGGAAGTATAGGTCAGATATTACACGGGCATTGCTTGATTGACCAAGTCTACCCACATCTGTAAAGGGGGGGGGCTCTGATTTCTTCCAATGGAGGGCAATTGCCTTTTTTGCATAAAAAATTAGAAAACAAACCAGAACCTTCCGGACGGCACCTAACTCTTCCTCTTCCAGATCTCCAAGGAGACACCTTGGCAGGGTTACATATATTGGGCAAAGCGAGTTTTGTCTCCATAAAGGAGGTAGCATCTAACCAAAACTGACGTATTTTTGGACAGTCCCATATCATATGGAAAAAATTGCCTATAGCATTGTGGCACCTGTAGCAATTAGGAGATTCTAACCTACCCATCTTATATAAACGGGTTGGAGTAAAATGTATTCTCTGCAAATAATTCAATTGTATTACTTTATCTCCTGCAGCTCTGACACTCGTTAACTGGTCACCCAAAGCCTCATCCCAGGTCTCATCTTGCAATATAGGTATTCAGTTTGCCATTGAGTTTTAACCTTGAGTAGTCTGGGAGTAGACAAAGATAACAAGAAGGAATAATACCTGGTGATCAATTTGGAGTGATCAGTGTCATACAATAAAGCTTGCCAAATTGATCCTTATTCTTGATGCCACAAATTCCCAGGTCCTTTCACAGGCTTTGAACAATAAGGGAGGCCATGCACTGCAAGTTTGCAGAGGCATGAGAAGCATGAGAAGAGTCCTTGGGGTCACTGGGGATTACAGTATCTGGAACTGCCTCCTCCCAGCCACGTACTACTCCCAAGGTTTATGGGGACTGAAAACCATCTCTTAAGGTTTGACATACAGTGGGGACGGAAAGTATTCAGACCCCCTTAAATTTTTCACTATTTGTTATATTGCAGCCATTTGCTAAAATCATTTATGTTCATTTATTTCCTCATTAATGTACACACAGCACCCCATATTGACAGAAAAGCACAGAATTGTTGACATTTTTGCAGATTTATTAAAAAAGAAAAACTGAAATATCACGTGGTCCTAAGTATTCAGACCCTTTGCTGTGACACTCATATATTTAACTCAGGTGCTGTCCATTTCTTCTGATCATCCTTGAGATGGTTCTACACCTTCATTTGAGTCCAGCTGTGTTTGATTATACTGATTGGACTTGATTAGGAAAGCCACACACCTGTCTATATAAGACCTTACAGCTCACAGTGCATTTTAGAGCAAATGAGAATCATGAGGTCAAAGGAACTGCCTGAAGAACTCAGAGAGAGAATTGTGGCAAGGCACAGATCTGGCCAAGGTTACAAAAAAATTTCTGCTGCACTTAAGGTTCCTAAGAGCACAGTGGCCTCCATTATCCTTAAATGGAAGACGTTTGGGATGACCAGAACCCTTCCTAGAGCTGGCCGTCTGGCCAAACTGAGCTATCGGTGGAGAAGAGCCTTGGTAAGAGAGGTAAAGAAGAACCCAAAGATCACTGTGGCTGAGCTCCAGAGATGCAGTTGGGAGACGGGAGAAAGTTGTAGAAAGTCAACCATCACTGCAGCCCTCCACCAGTCGGGCTTTATGGCAGAGTGGCCCGACGGAAGCCTCTCCTCAGTGCAAGACACATGAAAGCCCACATGGAGTTTGCTAAAAAACACCTGAGGGATTCCAAGATGGTGAGAAATAAGATTCTCTGGTCTGATGAGACCAAGATAGAACTTTTTGGCCTTAATTCTAAGCGGTATGTGTGGAGAAAACCAGGCACTGCTCATCACCTGTCCAATACAGTCCCAATAGTGAAGCATGGTGGTGGCAGCATCATGCTTTGGGGGTGTTTTTCAGGAGTGCTCAGGACCTCAGACTGGGCCGAAGGTTTACCTTCCAACAAGACAATGACCCTAAGCACACAGCTAAAATAACGAAGGAGTGGCTTCACAACAACTCGGTGACTGTTCTTGAATGGCCCAGCCAGAGCCCTGATTTAAACCCAATTGAGCATCTCTGGAGAGACCTAAAAATGGCTGTCCACAAACGTTTACCATCCAACCTGACAGAACTGGAGAGGATCTGCAAGCAGGAATGGCAGGGGATCCCCAAATCTAGCTGCATCTTTCACAAAACGACTCATGGCTTTATTAGATCAAAAGCTTGCTTCTACAAAATACTGAGCAAAGGGTCTGAATACTTAGGACCATGTGATATTTCAGTTTTTCTTTTTTAATAAATCTGCAAAAATGTCAACAAGTCTGTGTTTTTCTGTCAATATGGGGTGTACATTAATGAGGAAAAAAAATGAACTTCAATGATTTTAGTAAATGGCTGCAATATAACAAAGAGTGAAAAATTTAAGGGGGTCTGAATACTTTCCGTCCCCACTGTATGTCTTCCTCTGCTTCAATGCCTCCAAAATTGCCATAATCCTCCTGCTCCTCCCTCTCCTCTTGTGTGTTCTGTGGCGTCGCAGGAATGGTGTCTGCATAAAGCGGGTCTTGAGAGGAAAGGAACTCCTCCTTTTCCTCTTGCTGCTCTGCCTAGAGTGCCCTGTCCATAACACCTTGCAAAGTCTGCTCCAGCAGGAACACAAGAGGGATTGTGTCACTGATGCATGCATGGTCATGGCTCACCATCCTTGTAGCCTTCTCAAATGGTGACAGTACAGTGCATGCCACTTTTATAAGCAGGCATTGGCGTGGCGGAAAAGAGCCAAGGTGCCCTAAGCCTGTCCTTGTGCCATACTCACACAGGTACTCGTTGACGGCCCTCTGCTGCATGTGCAGCTGCTGCAGCATTGCCAAAGTTGAGTTCCACCTGGTGGGCATGTCACAAATCAGGCAGTTTATGGGCAGGTGGAATTCCTGCTGCATGTCAGCCAACCGAACACTGGCTGTGTATGACCGCCTGAAATGGCTACAGACTCTTCTGGTCTGCTTTAGAAGATCTTGCAAACCTGGGTACCTGTTTAAGAAACACTGCACCACCAAATTGAGGACATTTTCCAGGCATGGCACATGTGTCAGCTTTCCCTGTCGAATGGCAGACAGAAGGTTAGTGCCATTTTCGCACACCACCATTCCTGGCTCAAGCCTCTAGACCTGCCCCTGCAGAGTTTAAAGAATCTCTGCTCTGGTGTAGCTGTTGTCCCCTAGACAGACCACTTAAAGCACTGCATGGCATCTTTTAGCCTGGCTCGTTGAATGGCCCCTTGAACGCTTTGGGGGTACTGGTGGTGAGCTGATAGATCTTGCTTCATCCCTGCCAGCTGTATTGAGACATGGTGGAAAAGCAAGCTCTGGCACTAAGACCTGTCCTGCATCCTTCCTAGTTGCAAGCAGAGTTACCCAGTGTGCTGTGAACAAAATATATTGTCCCTGACCATGCTTGCTGGACCACGAATTAGCAGTAAGGTGGACCTTGTGACTGACTGCCTTGCCCAATGATGCCAAAACATTGCCTTCCACGTGATGGTACAGAGCTGGAATGGCCTTGCACAAAAAGAAATAGCAACTGGGAACCTGCCATTGTGGTACAGCACATTCTGCAAATTCACGTAAGGGGGCATAATCCACCAGACGGAAAGACAGGAGTTGTAAAGCCAGCAATTTCGACAAGCTGGAATTTAGACACTGGGCATCTGGGTCGCAGGGAGTGTATTTTTTTTGAGGCAGAGAAATTTGCCTGCTATACTCTACAGCTGGTGGCATGCTGCTGGCAGATGTGTTGCAAGGACCTGTGACACCCTTTGCTTTACCATCATCCCTTTCAGTGGAGACTGCTGAGAGGTCATGAGATATAGCAGAGTAACACATGAGAAGTGAGGAGGAGGAGAATTTGGTCCCTTGTGCGTGGCTTTCAGGTGCTCTTGCCAATGGGCTAAGTGGTGAGAGGTTAAATGCCTTATCAAGTATGTGGTACCCAAATGGCTTGTGTTTTTGCCACACTTGATCTGCTTGCGGCAGGGATTGCAAATTGCAACAGTGCGATCAGCTGCACATGAAAGGCCCACACAGCAGAGCTCTGGGAAGTGGGCTGGGAGATAACAGCTCCACAATCGGATGGCATAGGGTGGCTGTGTCAGGGCTGGGACCAGCCCTTCTTTCTCTGAGCTGGCCGCTCAGCTGTCAGCTAATTTCCAGCTCCTATCTCTCCACAGTGACTCACCTGTTGATGATATCCTGCTCATCAGTTCTGCCTACTTAAGCCATCCAGCCCAGATGATCTCTGCCTTCGCCTTGGTCAACATCACAGAGACTATCTCCTGTGTTCCTGTTAAAGACTTGCTTGGCTGACATTCCTTCTGGCTCCAGATCCTGCTTGCTGTTCCACTACGCTGTTTCCTGGCTTCCTGACTTTCTGGCTTGTCTGACTATCCGTTCCGGTTACCGAACGTTGGCTATGTTTTGACTACGTTTGTTCTATTTACTTTTATTATTAAACAAGTGTGATTTAACTGTACTTCTGTCTTGGTCTGATTCATGGTTTCTGACAGGCTACTCTCTACTCTTCCATGATGCCTGCCTCTGGAGGACATCGTGCCTCATTGGGGTTGTTTCACCACCTCACTTTCCTCCTCTGCTCTATCCGGCATCCAAGTTGTGTCAGTGACCTCTTCATCAGCATCCCATCCATTCTCTTTATCACTGGAGCCAATTTGGCAATACGCTGAGGCTGGGGGAACAAGACTGCCAATTTGTTGTTTATCAGGGTTCTTCCCTCTCTGTTGGCTCATGTTAGTCTCTTCTTCTACCTCAGAACCAACATCTGAATCAAGTAATGTCTGTGCATCGTCAAGCAGCAAGTGACTGAAGCTGTGAATAAAGTAAGTGGTGATTGCGCTGTGATAAGTGGGGAAGGAAGGAGGAGACAGGGGAAGGGGCTAGCTCAAATGTATAGAGAGGTGAGCTAGCCCCTTCCCCTGCCTCCTCCTTCCTTCCCCACTTATCACAGCACAATCACCACTTACTTTATTCACACCACTTTTGTCTGTTTGGATCAGCCATTTAGGTGTTGCAGCAGTGCCCCTTAGCATAGGTATTTCTGACAGCGCAGGAGTTTCTTCATTATTTATCCAAGTGACTGAAGCTGTGTTCAAATAATTCAGTTGACTCCGCCATGCATGATGCTGACGTTATTGCAGGAATAGCTGTGGGCAAGGAGGCAGAAAAGCCGCTCTGGTAGCTGCAGTAGCCTGTGCACTAGTTTCAGATTGAAGGGTCATAGAAGATGATGAGGATGGTTTAGTAAGCCAGTCCACCACCTCCTTTACATGCTGTGGCTGGAAAGCACTGGCAACATCACTAAGCAAATACAAAGTTGCCCTGCCTGAGGACGGACCACGTCCACATTTGCCTGTGGATACAGACGCTGCTGGCCCCCTAATAGTGGCATGGGAAGGTCTGTCTCTCCTTGTTGGCCTCCCAGACATGATGGGGGGGCTTATTGCCCAAATTTTATAGATACTGGCAAATGTGTAATTGGATGCATTTTCTTCACTGAAAAGTGGTGTTTGATGCACTTTAAATTGAGGACTGTCTGTAAAAAACTTTAAAAACAAAACAAAAAAATATATATATATATGGGGGAACACCACCTTGCAGTCAAAAAAACTGCAGCTGACAATTTAAAAAAAAGGAGTCAGGAAGGAGACAAAAAAAAAGCAACCAGAAAAAAGGGGGTATACAGCAGCACTCTATACAGCACTAAATGTTATGTAAAGCTGTGTTAAACACTGCACTACACTGACACGCTATTCTCACACACTATACTAACAATAAACTAACACTCTGCACTCAAGAGTCACAATGAGTGAATTGTGAACACACTAACTGCTAGTAGCAAAACGAGTCCTGCTCTTTCTATCTCCACTCGAACACACTACAAGAGCTGGCTATGGTAAGTTAGCTTGTATAGTGTGGGGTGGGACTATGAGTACTGAGCCATGATTGGCGAAAGTAATCATCACATCCAATCAGGGATCTGACAGTGCTAATTGGCCAGCGGTCAGGTGCAAGGCTTTATCCAATTAGGGCCCTAGAATGCATTGTAAAGCGTGCAGTGCATTGTGGGGCGGGTGAACATACCACAGAGCTATCCGCAAATTCAGATGTTCCCCCAAATGGTCAAGGTTAAGGCCGAATTTACAGTATCTCACAAAAGTGAGTACACCCCTCACATTTTTGTAAATATTTTATTCTGTCTTTTCATGTGACAACACTGAAGAAATGACACTTTGCTATAATGTAAAGTAGTGAGTGTACAGCTTGTATAACAGTGTAAATTTGCTGTCCCCTCAAAATAACTCAACATGCAGCCATTAATGTCTAAACCGCTGACAACAAAAGTGAGTACACCCCTAAGAGAAAAAGTCCAAATTGGGCCCAAAGAGCTTCACAGGTTGCCACTGGAGTGCCCTTCAACTCCTCCATGACGACATCATGGAGCTGGTGAATGTTAGAGACTTTGCGCTGCTCCACCTTCCCTTTGAGGATGCCCCACAGATGCTCAATAGGTTTTAGGTCTGGAGACATGCTTGGCCAGTCCACCACCTTTACCCTCAGCTTCTTTAGCAAGGCAGTGGTCATCTTGGAGGTGTGTTTGGGGTGGTTATCATGTTAGAATACTGCCCTGCGGCCCAGTCTCTGAGGGGAGGGGATCATGCTCTGCTTCAGTATGTCACAGTACATGTTGGCATTCATGGTTCCCTCAATGAACTGTAGCTCCCCAGTGCCGGCAGCACTCATGCAGCCCCAGACCATGACACTCCCACCACCATGCTTGACTGTAGGCAAGACACACGTGTCTTTGTACTCCTCACCTGGTTGCCGCCACACACGCTTGACACCATCTGAACCACATAAGTTTATCTTGGTCTCATCAGACCACAGGACATTGTTCCAGTAATCCATGTCCTTAGTCTGCTTGTCTTCAGCAAACTGTTTGCGGGCTTTCTTGTGCATCATCTTTAGAAGTGGCTTCCTTTTGGGACGAAAGCCATGCAGACCAATTTGATGCAGTGTGCGGAGTATGGTCTGAGCACTGACAGGCTGACCCCCCACCCCTTCAACCTCTGGAGCAATGCTGGCATCACTCGTATGTCTATTTCCCAAAGACAACCTCTGGATATGACGCTGAGCATGTGCACTCAACTTCTTTGGTCGACCATGGCAAGGCCTGTTCTGAGTGGAACCTGTCTTGTTAAACCACTGTATGGCTTTGGCCACCATGCTGCAGCTCAGTTTCAGAGTCTTGGCAATCTTCTAATAGCCTAGGCCATCATTATGTAGAGCAACAATTCTTTTTTTCAGATCCTCAGAGAGTTCTTTGCCATGAGGTGCCATGTTCAACTTCCAGTGACCAGTATGAGAGAGTGAGAGCGATATAACCAAACCTTGTAACACTAACGAGTCACATGACACCGGGGAGGGAAAATGGCTAATTGGGTCCAATTTGGACATTTTCACTTAGGGGTGTACTCACTTTTGTTGCCAGCGGTTTAGACTTTAATGGCTGTGTGTTGCGTTATTTTGAGGGGACAGCAAATTTATACTGTTATACAAGCTGTACACTTACTACTTTACATTGTAGCAAAGTGTCATTTCTACAGTGTTGTCACATGAAAAGATATAATAAAATATTTACAAAAATGTGAGGGGTGTACTCACTTTTGTGAGATACTGTATGCTCGACTCAAACTGTTTGCCCATCTCTATGCACGGTGATACCTGAGATGTGCGGTGCGATTGCTAGTTGTGTACTGACGTTGGACTGGTGCATGCATTCGCCTTTTTTTTTAATTATGATTTATTTTATTTTTTCATTTTTACACTGTACCTTTAATTTTTTTTGATCACTTTTATTGTTCTCACAAGGAATGTAAATATCCTTTGTGATATCAATGGGCAGTGAAAGGTCCTCTTTACTGAGACGTCTGGGGTCTATTAGACCCCATATCTCTCCTCTACCCTTAAAAGATTTGGATCATACCAAGATCAGTATGATCCAATGCTTTTTTCAACCAGTAGTGGTTTGTTTACAACTGGCGAAACCGGAAGTGACAAAATATTGTTCGCTTCCGGTTTCTTAGACCACAGAGCTGATCGAGCCGCTCTATGGTCAGCCGTCCCGGAAGGGTTGGGAGAGCCCAGAAAGGTGATGGAAGGGGGGGGTCACCCCCTCCTGCCACTTGTAATAGCAATCCAGCGGCTATTTGGCTGCTAGGATTGCTTTTAAATTAAAGTGCTCCGCTGGCCAAAAAACAAAACAAAACTAGGATGATGCCTGTAGCTACAGGCATCATCCTGGTATAACCACTGAAAGTCCCTTGACGTATGGGTACATTGCGGGGCGTCAAGTGGTTAAAGCCTCTTAAAAATGTTGGTTACCTAAGTTCTTCATTGTTTCATGGGCATGCGCAACTTTAAGGCCTGATATGGTTGTTATCAATTTATTCAGTGCAGCCTCATCATTTATATTTAACAGAAATTGGGTAAAATAGCATTTTTTTGTGTACTCTATAATTAATTTCAGTGTATTTTTTTGTACTGAAAGTTTGCCCTTAATAAATTGTTGCACTAATATTTAGGGTTTTAGATCATTTTCTAATGAAAATGTTTTTTAAATTGTGTGCAAAAAATGCAAAAAAACTATCAGCGAAAGGGTTAAACTCAAAATGTTCCACATTGATTCTTCCCAACAAACCACTCTCTCTCCTTCTCTGTACTGTTTATTCTTTTCTCTCTGCTCTCTGCTCTCTCTCTCTCCCACTCCCTGTCTATTTCTGTTCTCTTCATTTGTTTCTTTTTTCTCTTAACAGTTTATATTAATTTTGCAGCTGTCCTGGGGGCACACATCAATAATCATTTTGACTAATGAATGCAATTTTTGAATTCTGTCCCCTGTATTGCAGACATCTGAAGATTTGCATTTTTTTCCTCCGCAGGTTTTTGGGAAAATAGCTCTTAACGACACAACGGAAATTAACAGGAATAATAATTTTCAGACCTTCCCTCAAGCTGTTCTGCTGCTCTTCAGGTGAGTAGTGCTGCAGATGACAAATTTTCAGTTCTAGGATGTTTTATTTATAGTGTCAGGTGTTTTATGGGGTCACTACAATATTTAGATCTTATGCACAGATATGTAGAAAGCCAACGTATATATAAAAACTTACTGTACTGGCTTTATAAATAGATGTTTCTTCATTATCCCCCTTTGTGTATTTTGTATGAAATTCTGCATGACAAATGAAAATACTCACCAATGTTAATTGCCATGTAAATTGCCCCTTCTCCGAGGCAAAGTAATCAGCGCTTAGTTTGTGTTGGCCACTTTGTAGCATACTCTTTTCTTGTAAAACATTATTATAGACTACAGCACAATTACTTAGTATTTGTGTCCTTGGTTCTGTTTTGACCTCATTGGTTGATGGCATTATTCTGGCAGATGTGCTACCGGTGAAGCATGGCAGGAGATAATGTTGGCTTGTCTTCCCAACAAGATGTGTGACCGGAATGCTGAAAATCCCCCAACTTCCGAGGATGACTACTCCTGTGGAAGCAGCTTCGCCGTCTTCTACTTCATCAGCTTCTACATGCTCTGCGCCTTCTTGGTGAGTGCCTGCTCTACTAAAGATAGTATGTAGACACATTTTAAAACTCATGCTAATCCTCTAGTTTTATTTCTAATTCTTTAGATTTATCCCTAAACCTTTATGTTTATTCATAATCTGTTTGTCTCTGATATCTTCTAGGCTCATTTTCAGTTTTCTAGGTTCAGCCTTAAATCCTCTAGGTTATTCCCTAATCCTCAATACTAATCCCTAATTCTCTAAATGTATTCCCAACCCTCTTGGTTCATTCCAAATCTTCTTGGTTCATTCCCAGTCCTATAGGTTGATTCCCAATTCCCTAGGTTCATCCTCAATCCTTTACGTTAATCCTCAATCCTCTAGGTTAACCCTTCAACCCTCTAGATTCATCTCTAACCCCCTAGGTACATCCCTAATCCTCTAGGTCCATTCCCAATATTCTAGAGTTATCCCCTCCTATCATTTTAATTCCTCTAGATTCATACCACATTCTCCAGTTTCATTCCAAATACTATAGATTTCTCCCCAATAATCTAGGATTATTTCCAATCCTCTAGGTCTATTCCCAATCCTCTACACTCATAACCAATCCTCTAGGTTAATTTCCTGTTTTCTAGGTTCATCCCAAATCCCTGTTCTTGGAACCAACAAAGTGACTTTTAATGAGTCATCAAGACTCATTCTCAATTATCTGGGCTCATCCTAATGCTCTAGACCAGTGGTCTGCAAACCGGTTTGCAGGCCAGATGCTGCCCTTTGCTAGTCTTTATCTGGCCCTTGGGACACTGTTCCTCTCAATTAAATCAACAGTGGGGCATAATTCCTCCCACTGACACCAACAATGGGGCGCTATTCCTCCCACTGACACCAGTGATGGGGCACTGTTCCTCCCACTGACACCAATGATGGGGCATTATTCCTCTCACTAGTACCAATTTTGGGGAACTATTCCTCCTACTAATACCAATGATGGGGCATTTCTACTTTCACTAATACCAATAATGATGGGGCACTATTATTTCCACTGACACCAATGATGGGGCACTATTCCTCCCACTGACAGCAATGATGGGGCACTATTCTTCCCACTAATACTAAAGATGGGGAACTATTCCTCCCACTTATACCAGTATTGATAGGGTACTATTCCTCCTTCTCCTACTGACCACAAGCACTATTTAATTTATTTTTTCCCACTCTCCACCAAACCTGAGGAATTGTTTATTACCAGTGAATGCAGGGTATTTTCTACTCCCACTGGCTACATTCCAGCCCCCCTAAAGTCTATTGGACAGTAAACTGGCCCTTCATTAAGAACATTTGGAGACCCCTGCTCTAGACTAATTTCCAGCCTTCTAAACCCTAACATCTAGGTTTACTTTTAATCTATTTTTTAATCTATTAACCACTTTTGTTCCGCCCTATTGCAGTTTTACTGCTACAGGGCGGCACCTGTGCGCCGGATCACGTATATATATTCGTGATCCAACAGTTCCGGGTAGGGGGCACGCATGCGCGCTGCCGCTGGTTCGCTTCCTCTGCGATTACACACAGCAGAAGCCAGTCGGTGGGTGCAGGGTACTCAATGTCCACCCGCGGATCATCAGGCAGAGAGACAGAACTGCGATCTGCCTATGTAAACAAGGCAGATCGCCATTCTGACAGGAGGGAAGGCATGGATCCTGTGTCTCTGCAAAGCAGGGAATTCCATCTCTTCCCCTAGTAAAAGCACCTCACACAGTATAGTAAAACACTGGCTAGGCATACAGTTAACTCCTTCACGGCCGTGTCATAGTACAGTGACAGTGCATATTCTTTGAACTGATTACTTTATTAGTGTCACTGGTCCCCAAAAAGTGTCCGTTATTGTCAGAATGTCCGCCACAATATCACAGTCCCGCTATATGTCGCTGATCACCGCCATTACTAGTAAAAAAATTTAACTAACTAAAAATACCCCATAATTTGTAGGCGCTATAACTTTTGCGCAAACCACTTAATATACGCTTATGCCCGTACACACGGTCGGACATTGATCGGACATTCCGACAACAAAATCCTAGGAACTTGTCTTGCATACACACGGTCACACAAAGTTGTCGGAAAATCCGATCATTCTGAACGCGGTGACGTAAAACACGTATGTCGGGACTATAAACGGGGCAGTAGCCAATAGCTTTCATCTCTTTATTTATTCTGAGCATGCGTGGCACTTTGTGCGTCGGATTTCTGTACACACGATCGGAAATTCCGACAACGGATTTTGTTGTCGGAAAATTTTATAGCCTGCTCTCAAACTTTGTGTGTCGGAAAATCCGATGAAAAATGTGTGATGGAGCCTACACATGGTTGGAATTTCCGACAACAAGGTCCTATCACACATTTTCCGTTGGAAAATCCGACCGTGTGTATGGGGCATTATTGGGATTTTTTTTTTACCAAAAATAGGTAGCAGAATATATATTGGCCTAAATTTATGAAGAAATATGATATTTTTTTTTCAATGTTTGTATTGGATATGTTTTACAGCAGAAAATAAATAATACAGTGCCTTGAAAAAGAATTCATACCCCTTGAAATTTTCCACATTTTGTCACGTTACAACCAAAACTGTAAATGTATTTTATTGGGATTTTATGTGATAGACCAGCACAAAGTGGCACATAATTGTGAAGTGGAAGGAAAATGATAAATGAGTTAAAATAAATTTTACAAATAAACGTGCATTTTTATTCAGCCCTCCTCAGTCAATTCTTTGTAGAACCACCTTTCGCTGCAATTACAGCGGCGAGTCTTTTTGATGATGTCTCTACCAGCTTTGCACATCTAGAGAGTGGAATTTTTGCCCATTCTTCTTTGTAAAATAACTCATAATAACTAATAAAATAATAATAAGCATCTGTGAACAGCAATTTTCAAGCCTTGCCACAGATTCTCAATTGGATCTAGGTCTGGACTTTGACTGGGCCATTCGAACACATGACTATTGTCTGATCTAAACCATTCCATTGTAGCTCTGGCTGTATGTTTAGGGTCATTGTCCTACTGACTACTGGACCTCCACCCCATGCTGCCACCACCATGTTTCACGGTGGGGATGGTGTGTTCAGGGTGATGTGCAGTGTTAGTTTTTCGCCACACATAGCATTTTGTATTTAGGCCAAAAAGTTCAATTTTGGTCTCATCTGACCAGAGCACCTTCTACCACGTTTGCTGTGTACCACACATGGCTTCTCGCAAACTGCATATGGGACTTTTTATGACTTTCTTCTCGCCACTCTTCCATAAAGACCAGATTTGTGGAGTGCATGACTAATAGCTGAATCTCTGCGGCTCCTCCAGAATTACCATGGGCCTCTTGGCTGCTTTTCTGAATAATGCTCTCCTTACTCAGCTTGTCAGTTTAGGTGGACGGACGTGTTCTGGTAGGTTTGCAGTTCTGCCATACTCTTTCCATTTTCAGATGATGGATTGAACAGTGCTCCGTGAGATGTTCAAAGCTTGGAATTTTTTTTATAACCTAACCCTGCTTTAAACGTCTCCACAACTTTATCCCTGACCTGTCTGGTGTTTTCCTTGTCCTTCGTGATGCTATTTGTTCACTAAGGTTCTCTAACAATCCTCTAAGAGCATCACAGAACAGCTGTATTTATACTGAGATTAATTTACACAGAGGTAGACTCTATTTACTAATTAGGTGACTTCTGAAGGCAATTGGTTCAACTAGATTTTAGTTAGGGTTATCAGAGTAAAGGGGGCTGAATACAAATGCATGCCACACTTTTCAGGTATTTATTTGTAAAAAAAATGTGAAAACCATTTATCATTTTCCTTCCACTTCACAATTATGGGCCACTTTGTGTTGGTTTATCACATAAACTCCTAATAAAATAGATTTACGTTTTTGTTTTAACATGACAAAATGTGGAAAATGTCAAGGGGTATGAATACTTTTTCAAGGCACTGTATTGTTTCGTTTTTTTTTTCAAAATTGTTTTTGTTTATAGTGCAAAAAATTAAAAACGGAGAGGTGATCAAATACCACCAAAAGAAAGCTCTATTTGTGGGGAAGAAAATACTTTTTTTTTTTTGGGTACACAGCGTTGCATCACCATGCAATATACAGTTAAAGTAACGCAGTGCCATATAGCAACAAATGGCCTGGTCATGAAGGGAGGTAAATGTTCCTGAAGACAAGTTGTTAAAGAACCACACAAAAACAAACAGACGTCCTAACCCTTCCATACTCTATCCAATTACAATTTAAAATCTCTCTTTGTTTCCTGTCCAGGGGGCTGAAAATAAGGGTAACTCTGCCCAGCAGGGAAACATAGAACAATAAAAGCCTGAGAGAAAAACAAAAAAAAAGATAAATCTTATTGGTTGCTATGGAAACATGCAGTTTTTATTTAAGTCTGCCATTTCTGAGTGTATTATCAGCGCTATTCTACATTTATCTTTACAGATCATCAATTTGTTTGTCGCGGTCATTATGGATAATTTTGATTATCTGACGCGGGATTGGTCCATATTGGGCCCTCATCATTTGGATGAATTCAAGCGAATATGGGCAGAGTACGATCCGGAGGCTAAGTAAGGATGGAAACTGACAGAATATTGTGAGAGTGACCTCTGATATACAGTGACTGAGACCCTGGAGACAGTGGCCCTAACTTTTTACACGATATGTGCTACGACTGGCACATTGATCCTGTGCTGTCAAGCAAATTGTTTACTCAGGCAATTTACTATGTGTCCACGATGTTGCGCACGGGCTACAACATACAGTACTTTGCAAAGGTTTTAGACAGGTATGAGGAAATGCTGTAAAGTAAGAATGCTTTCAAAAATCCAAATTTGTATTGTTTATTTTTACTGTTTTACAAAATGAGTGAGCAAACAGAAGAAAAATATAAATCAGATTAGTATTTGGTGTGACTACCCTTTGACTTCAAACCAGCATCAGTTTTTACACTTTGTACACTTGCACAAATTCAGGGATTTTGTAGGATTAGAGGCAGGTGTATGATTAACCAATAATACCAAGCAGGTGCTAATGATCATCAATTTGATATGTTGTTTGAAACACAGTCATAACTGAAACAGAAACGGCTGTGTAAGAGGCTTAAAACTGGGTGAGGAACAACCAAACTCTGCTACTATGGTGAGGTTGTGGAAGACAGTTGCATGTCACAAGTCATACATCATGGCAAGACTGAGCACAGCAACAAGACACAAGTTAGTTATACTGCATCAGCAAGGTCTCTCCTTGGCAAAGATTTCAAAGACTGGGGTTTCAAGATGTGCTGTTCAAGCTCCTTTAAAAAAGCACAAATAAACAGACAACACTGAGGAACCATAAAAGAGAATGTTGAGGTAAGGTTGAGCAATAGAGTGGCCCCACATCCCAAATGGTAATGGCAAATGGGAAAAAATGTCCTCCTTACCGGGACTTTAATGGCCCAACTGGTAAATAATCTAATAGCGGCATGGAAAAACAAAAAAGCAGAAAAGCATATATATATATAAAAATAAGGTAAAAATGGTATTTAACAGCGATTTAAAAAGTAGCAACAGTAGTGGCTGGTGAACATGTAGGTCAACATGCAACATAACAATGGAGGTATACTACTGATAGGTCCAGGACTACCGTGATGTGACCACCATAGCGGATGTCCATGGACTACACCCAACGTGTTTCAGAATACCTTCTTTCTTCAGCTGTGTATACATTGATAGAACATGATACTTCTATAATGGAATGAATAAAGAATAAAAGTGGTTGTAAACCCTTACAGACCACTTTTTGCTACAGGTAAGACTATAATAAGGCTTACCTGTAGCTACCCAGGATATCTCCTAAACCTGCACGGTTTAGGGGCTATCCCCTGTATTTGCATGTGCCGATGTCATCGGCACATGTGCGCTGAAGCAATAGCACGTACGCACGGGAGTGACATCATCACGGCTCCGGCCAATCACAGCGCCGGAGCCGCAATACCCGGAAGTAACCCCCGGGAGTGGTGTCGCCGGCCGGTGTTGTGTACGGGCACCGCAGCGAGAGCTTCGATCTCAGATGAGTATTACATAATGAGCTAATATGCTATGCATACTAGCTCATTATGCCTTTGTCTTGCAGGTGTTAGTTTTTTTTTTTTTTCAAAGTGGGTTTACAGCCACTTAAATAAATCACAGAAAAAAACAAAATGTGCATCCATTCATTGCTCTTATGCGGTTTGTACAGGATTGAACTTACATGTTGACAGAAGTTTCTAAAAAACGAATGCAACAGTCACAAAATAGTTAAAAACAGTCAGCAATGTCCATCCAAGGATCCTGGAAAACCAAAATTGCTCACAATGCTGGCAATGTCCCAGTGAAAACCAGCGACACCATGCAATGAAATGTCCCCAGAGAAGTGGAAGCAGGCAGGGAAATATATATACACCATGTATAAAACAAGGTGATTGTCTGCGCTATTCAATAAAGAAGAGCAGCCAGCAAAGTTTGTTGATAACCAAACGTAAAAGTCCAAAAAGTCTATGAAAGCGGCGCTGAAATGATGTTTATATTGTGAGTCCAATATAAAGGGAGAGATGTTCCAATCACCAATTAAAGTGCATAGATGTGAAAGCACTCAACACCACGTGGTAAAATAATCTGCTTACCAGAGGACAAAGAAAGTTAGGCGTGTAATTAAACCCACGGATCATCCAGCCAGTCAGCCTCCACCATGCATCTTCAAGGCTTGGAAAGGCAGTATGCAGATAACAATCACACCCAATAAAACTTCTCCAGGGATTCACATCAAAAAAATATGCAGGCTCTCAGCAAATCGATCAGCAGTGCTCGATGAAGAGAACATAAGCAACCAATAGTGAAGCCCGTAATAGCAGATAAAAAGGTTTATTGTGGTAACTTACATTTAAAATTCAGGAATGCATGCATCAAGGAAAACGATAAGCTGCAGCGTTCAGCATGCTGGTGTCAACCTGCCTGACATGTTTCATCGCAAACGGATGTCTTCAGAGGCGTGGCTCTATATACACCATGCCAGGTTCACAATCTATACAAAAAAAAATTGAATAAAAAAAATGCAAAATAATGGAGAAAAGAAGAAAAGGAATGAAGCTAAAATATATATCTACATGGCAACAGCAATTGGTCGATGTATATATGGCAATTTGATTATTTTTTCTTTATCGACATGGACATTAGCCGCTAGCCGACCAGCCGCCGCAGTTATACTGCGGCAGGTTGGCATGGCTGCGCAAATCGCCGTAGATTTAGTAGGCGCCCCGTGACCCCGGAGCCGATGCGCGTGCCCAGCGGGTGTGATGTCCGCTGGGCACCCGCGATTGCTCGTGACAGAATGAGAACGAGGATGTGCGTGTGTGTAAACACACAAATCCCGGTTATCTCAGGGGAGAGGAGACAGATCGTGTGTTCATACTAAGTATGAACACCGATTGGTCTCCTCCCCTAGTCAGTCCCATCCCCCCTACAGTTAGAACACACCTAGGGAACACATTTAACCCCTTGATCGCCCCCTAGTGTTAACCCCTTCCCTGCCAGTGACATTTTTACAGTAATCAGTGACTATTTTTAGCTCTGATCTCTGTATAAATGTCAATGGTCCCAAAATAGTGTCAAAAGTGTCCGATCTGTCCGCCGCAATGTCTCAGTCCTGATAAAAAAAATCGCATATCGCCGACATTTATAGTAAAAAAAAAATTGTAATAAAAATGACATAACTCTATCCCCTATTTTGTGGACGCTATAACTTTTGCGCAAACCAATCAATATACGCTTATTGCAGTTTTTTTACCAGAAATATGTAGAAGAATATATATCGGCTTAAACTGATTTGTTTTTTTTTTTTTTTTTTTTATTTTGGATATTTCTTATAGCAAAAAGTACAAAATATTGTGTTTTTTTTTTTTTAAATTTCGCTTTCTTTTTTTTGTTTGTTTATAGCGCAAAAAATAAAAAACGCAGAGGTGATCAAATACCACCAAAAGAGAGCTCTATTTCTGGGGAAAAAAAGGACATCAATTTTGTTTGGGTACAACATTGCACAACCACGCAATTGTCAGTTAAAGCGACGCAGTGCCGTATCACAAAAAATGGCCTGGTCAGGAAGGGGGCAAATCCTTCCTGACGTGGTTAAGTGGTTAATAACTGCTCAGAGTTATAGCCAGTCAAAGCCTGTTATAGTAATGGAGCATGGCATAGAAGTAACATATTATTACAAAAGGAATAACTAATGGAATCATGAAGACCCATGTTGGAGCCCAATTAAAATAGGACATAGTGGCAACTAATTAATACACAAGAGGTAAGTAATTACTTTGCTATTTACCAAAAACAGGCCGGTACAGTTCTCTCCATGAAGGGACAGCGTGCATGCAGGACCTGGATCCAAAGTTGTGGATGGAAGGCATAGGAGCCAGTGAAGCTTCTTTTATAGTGCCGGCCAATGGGAACAACATCGCGCTGCGGTGTACTTCCGCCATACCGGGGTTGGCGTGGGCTCCACCCAGTCCCTGGGTGAACGGCGGGCGGCACAGCTCTGTCCCAGTGGGGCAGGGCAGTGTCCTGCCTCAGAAGCCAGCTGACGCACGTATGGGCAGGACCTCGGTGAAGCATCAACCCACCCCCGGGCTGCCAGGCAGCCGAGCTGAAGACAGTCCAAGGGGGAAAACACTGCCACTCCGTGCAGGTGCACTGGAGTGGCCTACGCATGTCGGTCGAATAATCACAGGGGCACAGCAAGCAAGGAGAAGATGGTATAATGAAATGGTGAAAAGACCACAATGGATGAGACTTTGAAAAACAAAATGAATTAAACATAATGAGTGACAAAATGGTTATGATTATGTACATATATACAATAATACAGCAATGCAGTGCAGATTGAAAGAGTTCCTCAATAATATTCTACACAAATGGTCAGAACAGTTGTTTAAACAAAAATGTTACTACCACATTACAGAGGCAGATAATATAATTTGCCCATACGTAATATATTTCTAGGTTCATTCAAACATTGAGAAAATCCTATATGTAAAGGACTCACAAGCCATTTTAATACTAATACAGACAGGGCAAACAAAAAGATTTTTTAGAAATGCAAGTCATGTAACAGATAAGTGAACATTGGTGGTATTAAAAGGAACAGGGAACCAATAATGTATGGTCCAACATGGGTATGTAAAAGAACAGGGAACAAAAAATGTATGGTCAAGACTGGGTATGTATTCCCTTCTCCCAACCACCCGAGACAAAACCCTCCAAAAAAGGCTTAAAGTTGGTAGCTTCATTCATGCCAGGGTGATGGTGGCACATAAATGATAGATCCAGCGTAATTCTCATTGAAGTGATTTTTTATTCCAATCACCACCCCAAAGAGGGGGGTAAATTCTATCCAAGATAAGAAACTGAATATGAAGGAATCTGCCATTGTGTACAGCTGTAACATGGCGTCCCCACGGCTAATCAGGATTACAAGACTTCATGCTTAATATGTGGCGATTTGCTCGCTTCCAGAATTCCTGGATCGTTTTCCCTACATAAAAGCAGCCACACTCGCAGGTCAGGAGGTAGACAACACCTGCAGTTTTACAATTGGCATAGTGACGGTGCTTAACCACTTAATGACCGCGCCATAGCCAAATGACGGCTACAGCGCGGCTCGATAACTCGTTCATTGACGTCCTCCCAGAATCGCGCTCCCGCGTGCCCCCAGGGAGGCTCCCCCAGGAATATCCATGACCACCAACATCACGGATCACGGTAAATGGCAGCTGACATCGGCCGCTTATCACGTGCTCGCTCCGTCAAATGAGGGAGCGAACACTTGTAAACAAACCGACGTCATGTCCGGTTCCTCTCTCCCCTCTCTGTACCGATCGGTACAGTGAGAGGGGAGAGATTGGGTGCAGCAGCGCTGTGGGCTGGATCTGTAGTGCCCACAGCGCTGATTTGTGCCCATTGCAGCCTCATTCATCCATCCATGCTCAGCCATCCATCCCTAATCAGCAATATTCATCCATGCTCAGCCATATATCCCTAATCAGCAATACTCATCCATGCTCATCCATCCATACTTAGCAATACTCATCCATCCATTCATACTCAGCAATACTCATCCATCCATGCTCAGCCATCCATCCCTAATTAGCAATACTCATCCATGCTCAGCCATCCATCCATACTCAGCAATACTCATCCATCCATCCATGCTCAGCCATCCCATCCATCCCCATCCATACTCAGCCATACCCAGCCATAAGCCATACTCAGCCATACCCAGCAATACCCAGCCATACCCAGCCATACTCAGCCATACCCAGTCATACCCAGCCGTACCCAGCCATACTCAGCCGTACCCAGCCATCCCATCCATACTCAGCCATACTCAGTCGTACCCAGCAGTACTCAGCCGTACTCAGTCATACCCAGCCGTACTCAGCCATACTCATTCATGCTCAGTCATCCCATCCATACTCAGCCATTAACGGCTCATCCATCCCCATTCATGCTCATCCATGCCACATCAGTTCTCATCCATGCCACTAGAGTGCCTCACAAAAGTGTAATAGGTAGTCAAATAAGATTTGAAACTTATGCCTCTAGAACACCTGATGGTGCTCCCTGCATGTTGGGCCTCTGTATGGGGTGTCATTTTTGGTATGTACATGCTATATATTAGAAATATTGTATAAATGGACAACTTTGTGTAAAAAAAAAAAATGCGTTTTTATTTTCTTTACAAAGTTCCAAAAATTTGTAGAAAAAAATGACATGTTCAAAAGACTCATTATGACTCATAGATTATATGTTGGGATGTTTTATTTCCAAAATGGGATCATTTTTGGGGCGTTTCCATTGTCCTGGTGCTCCAGGGCCTTCAAAAGTGTAAGAGATAGTCAAGAAATTGTATGTGTAATTTATGCTCCAAGAACGTTTGATGGTGCTCCTTGCATGTTGGGCCTCTGTATGTGGCCACGTTGTGTAAAAGTCTCACACATGTGATATCGCCATACTCAAGAGAAGTAGTATAATGTGTTTCGGGGTGTAATTTGTGCTATGCATATGCTGTGTGTGAGAAATAACCTGCTAATATAACAATTTTGTAAAAAAAAAACAACTTGATTTTGCAAAGAATTGTGGGAAAAAATTACAACTTCAAAAAACTCACCATGCATCTTACTAAACACCTTGGAATGCCTACTTTCCAAAAAGGGGTCATTTGGGGGGTATTTGTACTTTCCTGGCTTGTTAGGGTCTCAAGAAATGACAGTACATCAGGGGTGAACAATTTTCAGAGATTGGCACCATAGCTTGTGGACTCTATAACTTTCACAATGACCAAATAATATACACCGATCTGGGTTATTTTTACCAAAGATATGTAGCAGTATAAATTTTGGCCAAAATTTATGAAGAAAAATTACTAATTTGCAAAATTGTATAACAGAAACAAAGAAAAATGCATCTTTTTACAGAATTTTTAGTCTTTTTTTCTTTTATAGCGCAAAAAATAAAAAACCCAGCAGTGATTAAATACCACCAAAAGAAAGCTTCATTTGTGTGAAAAAAATGACAAAAATTTCATATAGGTACAGTGTTGCATGACTGAGTAATTGTCATTCAAAATGTGAGCGCCCCGAAAGCTGAAAATTGGTCTGGTTAGGAAGGGGGTTTAAGTGCACAGTGGTCAAGTGGTTAAAGATGATGCCACTAGGTAGGCGCACTTTCTTGTCAGTCCGCATGAATTGACAATAATTACAACCGCCACAGCGAAAAGTGCCCAGATGCTTACACGGATCTTTTCTGGCACTGAGCTTGAATTCACTGTGGACTAACTGATCACCAATAGACTTGGCCCTTCTGTATGTAATAGCCGGTTTACCCGACACAAAGGGAGCAATGTCAGGGTCCATACTCAAAAGGTGCCAGTATTTGTCCATAATCCTTCTGACCTGCGAGTGCTGGCTGCAGTAATAAGTTATAATGCGAGCAGTACTATCAGCTTTCGATTTCTTTGGAGCATAGAGTAAAGCCTGTCTTGTGGGTATAGTGGCATGTTTATATGCCTTTTTGAGGCAAGTATTTGAGTACCCCCTAGCTAAAAGTCTGTCACGTAAAGCATCTGCTTCAATCTTAAAGGAGCTTTCGCTCAAGCAATTTCTGCAGATGCCTAAATATTGGCTGTAAGGAATGGAGTTTACAAGGGGTCTGGGGTAGAAACTAGAGAAGTGAAGAATGTTATTCCCTGCTGTGGGTTTACAGAAAAGTCCACTAGAAAGTGCACCATCCAAACCCTTTGAGATGGTAATGTCAAGGAAGGGAATGGAAATTGGACTATAATTCATTGTGAAAGTAAGGTTAAATTCATTTGGAATTAATTGCCTGTAGACAGCAGTGGAGAGAACGGGTCCATCCCACACCAACAGGATATCATCTATTTATCTGTACCATAAGCTAATATGGCCAGAGAATTCCAAAAGGTCATCAGAAGACAAGAAATTTCACTCCCACTCCCCCAGGTACAGGTTTGCATAGGAGGGGGCACAGCAAGTCCCCATAGCCACCCCCTGCACCTGGAGGAAGTGGGAGCCCTGGAACAAAAAGAAATTATGGGTAAGTATGATATCTAGAGCCGTGACTATGAACTCGTTGATTGGCACGGAGTGGCAGTCTTTTCCACCTTGGGCTGTCTTTAGCTTGGCTGCAATTCCCTCTCCCATTGGCTGCCTGGCAAACTGGGGGTGGGTTGATGCTTCGCCAAGGTCCTGCCCATATGCGCGTGGACAAGCATCCGACGAGGGAGGCCCTCCCGTCCCACCAGGACAGAGCTGCGCCGTTGACCCGGGGACTAGGTGGAATGCAGGCCAACCCTGGTATGGCGGAAGTACACCTTAGCGCGGTGTTGTTCCCATTGACCGGCACTATAAAAGGTGCTTCCCTTGCTCCTATGCCCTCCATCCACTTCTTTGGATCCAGGTCCTGCATGCATGCTGTCCCTTCATGGAGAGAACTGTACTGGCCTGTTTTTGGTAAATACTAAAGTGATTACTTACCTCATGTGCATTAACTAGTTGCCACTATGTACTATTTTTTGTTGGACACAACAAAATAAACAAAAAATACAGGATTGCGCTAAAGAATGTAAGGAGTCCAAAAAGCAAAAAAATCATAAAATAAAATAAATACACAGTCCAAGGAGAAATGTCCAAGAAAATCCTTCAGTGAAAGAGTTAATATCAATAGACTCTCTCACACCACTCTCCTTGCAGCTCTGCGATCAGCGGGGAACTGACAGCTGTAGAAACATAAAGGGAGATACGAGTGCACAGGCTCATGGTGCAAATAATGTTTTTTTATTTGATAAAGGAAATAAAATCAATACACTTACAAGTGTAGATAGGACATAAGCGACTAGAATCCTCCTGTGTGGAACCCTGAACAGGGTCACAATTGAGCAACAAAATAGATGGATTGTCCACAGGCTGTGGAAGACTCCACCACGTATTTCAGGGGGGTGTGGTCCATGGACATCCGCTATGGTGGTCACATCATGGTAGTCCTGGACCTATCAGTAGTATACCTCCATTGTTATGTTGTATGTTGTCCTACATGTTCACCAGCCACTACTGTTGCTACATTTTAACTCACTGGTAAATAAAATTCACACCTATTTTAGATATATATATATATATATATATCTAAAATAGGTGTGAATTTTTGTTTTTCTGTGCTGCTATTGCATTATTTACCAGTTGGGCTATTGAAGTCAAGTAAAGTAAAGGGGGAAATTTTTTCCCATTTAACACTAAGGACCATAGACGCAGTGGTTGGCCAAGGAAATCAAATGCAGCAGATGAAAGACACATGCTTACTTCCCATTGACATCAGGACATGTTCAGCAGTGCGATCCACACAGAACTGGCGGAAACCAGTAGGACCCAGGTACACCCTTGTGTTCCAAGAAGACTGCTCAGAAGTGGTCTTCATGGAAGAATTGCGGCCAAAAATCCATACCTCAGACGTGGTAACAAGGCTAAACAACTCAACTATGCAAGAAAACATAGGAACTGGAATGCAGAAAAATGGCAGCATGTGCTCTAGACTGATGAGTCAAAATTTTAAATATTTGGCAGTAGCAGGAGGCAGTTTGTTCCCCGAACGGCTGGAGAGCGGTACAATAATAAGTGTCTGCAGACAACAGTGAAGCATGGTGGAGATTCCTTGCAAGTCTGGGGCTGGAGATGCAAATGGAGTTGGAGATTTTGTCACGATCAATTTTATCCTCAATGCTGAAAAATACAGGCAAATACTTATCCATGCCATACCACCAGGGAGGCATGTGATCGGCCCCAATTTATTCTGCGGCAGGACAATGACCAGAAACATGCAGCCAATGTCAATAAGAACTATTTTTTTAAAGAAGAGCAATTAGTCCTTGAAGTGTTGGTTTGGCCCCCACAGAGCCCTGATCTCTCAACATTGAGTCTGTTTGAAATTACTTGAAGAGACCGAAGGATATGAGGCAGCCTACATCCACAGAACATCTGTGGTTAGTTCTGCAGGATGTCTGGAACAACCTACCTGCCGAGTTCCTTCAAAAACTGTGTGCAAGTGTACCTAGAAGAATTGATGCTGTTATGAAGGCAAAGAGTGGTCACACTAAATATTGATTTGATTTGAATTTCTCTTCTGTTCATTTACCGTATTTATCGGCGTATAACACGCACTTTTTTCCCCTTAAAATCAGGGGAAAATCGCGGGTGTTTGTTATACGCCGATCTCCGCTGTCTGTGAGGGCCGGCGACATTGACATACTGTGTAGAGTGTACTGTGTACTCGGCAAGGCTCAGCTCTGCTCGCAGTCACACCCAGTCCCGCCTCCTAGCCTTTACGTCCTGGTGTTGTGTCCATCATAGGAGCCGGGCCAAGGGGCGGGACGGGGGCGTGACTGTGAGCGGAGCCGAGTACACTGTACACTCGGCTCGGTCTTTGTCGGTGGCGAGAAGAGCCGAATATCTCGGCGGCGGCGGTAAATTTAAAACCCAAACATGCTGCAATTTTAGGGAAGGCTGCAGACGGACACTATAAGGCTGCAGATGGACACTGCAAGGCTGCAGATGGACAGTGTACAAGGCTGCAGATGGATAGTGTACAAGGCTGTAGATGGACAGTGTGCAAAGCTGCATTAATGGGCATTTAAAATGTAAGTTTTTCCTTAAACTTCCCTCCTAAACTTGGAGTGCGTGTTATACGCCGATAAATATGGTACTTTCCATTTTGTTAATTGATAAAAATATACAATTCACACTTTTATTTCTGAAAGCATTCTTAATATACATATTTTTTTTACCCCTGCCTAAAACTTTTGCACAGTAGTGTATGTACAAAAGAAGTATGGTTTGCTATGGAATGTACACTTCAACATCTGAATGTATGCCAGCTAAACAATGTGACTTCCATCAGTGATTTTAGCAAATTTAAATGTGCATGCCATGTAGGGAAAAAAGGGTGCATGGCTAACACAAATGGAGACTGTGAAAAACCCACATTTTTAAAAAGCCTCAGTGATCCATGCATGGACAAGTATTGCACATGGGGATCAGTTTACAAGAAAACTATCATTTATACTGTGACCAATTTCAGTATGTTTTACCTAGTTATAGAAACTCCACAAAAAAATGTACTAAACAGTGGTCCCCGTAATAAAAGACTGACTTCTTAAGCAATACAGCCTCCAGCAACATCTTTAGCATTTAAGACTCACCAGAATCTCAGTCTCCTGATCCCCTCCTGCATGTTGTGGTTCAACCTGCCAGCTTCTAGGTCACTACAGGACACCACAGTTGGCGGAATTAACACTTTGTTAGCAGAACACCACTGACTTTTTCACTGGTACTAGGACACGTCAGTAATTGCTTTTCAACCACACGCCTCTTGGACAGGCATTTGGCTAGTCCAGGGAAAATGTTATACTGGCCTGAAGGCCTGCCATTGCACATGGCACTTTTTATTTTTATTTTCACTATTTATCATGAGTACTTGCACTGAATGTGTATGTTGTTTTTTAATTTTTTGCACAGAGACTGAGGCTGCAGGTTATCGAGGCGCGCCCTGATGTTGGGGGGAGGGGGTGACCTTCTGTATTTGGGTGTGAAAGGGTCAGTGTATTCGAGAGAGCATAATAGACATACCTGCTGTAAGGAGACCCTGCTTTACTTCAGTTCAGGTCACATGGCCTTAACCCAACATCAAAGCACATAGCCTGCAGCAGCTGTGCACTGTGGGTCATCTAACCACCACACCACTAGCGTGCACCTATACACAAATTTCAATATTGTATAAAACATAAAAAATCTACTGATTACCAAAATCACATTTAGTAAAATGAAAGACCAACATCATTTAGTGATCATCTTCAGTATCATAAACATCATTGGTGCCGCACCTAAATGCCAACTTTTTAATGATTTCTGTTGTCCCTAGGGGGCGCATCAAGCACTTGGATGTAGTGACACTCCTCCGGCGGATACAGCCTCCTCTGGGTTTCGGCAAGCTGTGCCCACATCGTGTGGCGTGTAAGGTAATCTAATGACTCAAGGCAGGAACTAATTATAACATTTTATCATTATCAATAAGTACTCTTAAAACATTCATTGGTATCTAAAGTATAGCCCCTGTCAAAGTTTTTTTGACCTTGTAATTATTGGTCATCCTTGCCTCATATATGGCACATTCTCTGGCATGTAGGATGTAATTACTGGGAGTGCAGAACGTACAGAAGTCTTTAGGCTCGGAAGGTTAGGAGGACCTACCATAACAGCTCCTCCCTCCTTCTTCACACCATGAAAGCCATACATTTCTAAAGCTGGAGCAATATTTATCTAAAAAGCCCAGGAGATTTGTTTTCTAGGCTGAGAGTGTTTCATTATAGATGAAGGTAGAAGACTCTTTAGTGAACCTGTACTTTGCCCAAGTACTGGAAGGCACACCAGTAGCCAGGGCCGATCCTAGGCGGGTGCTCGGGGTGCAGTGCACCAGGGCGCCAGAGAGGTGGGGGCGCTGAAGTGCCAGAGTGCTCCCTTCCCTCCTCCTCCTCTTGTCTTGTCTTGTCTGAGGCGGCTCTCTCGTCGGTCACCGCCGCCGCTGTTTCCTGCTCAAGCCCCTCCCTCCTCCTGTCAGAGAAGGAGAGCACCTGGAGAGATCGGAGGCAGAGCGGCTGGTCTCTGTGTGGAGAGAGACCAGCCAGGCAGTGACATCGCTGGGGGGGGCGGTCCGTGCCTGACACATGTTCTCCTCCTCCTCCTCTCTGTGTCTCTCACTCCTGCCTGCTGTGAACTGTTCTCGACCTGGCTGCACACTGTCCTCTCCTCTCCAGCTGCCGCCCAGGTGTTTTTATGCACCCTAATGGAGGGGGGGTCTGTACTAATGGAGGGGGGGTCTGTCCTGGGGGGGTCTGTACTAATGGAGGGGGGGTCTGTCCTGGGGGGGTCTGTACTAATGGAGGGGGGTTTGTCCTGGGGGTCTGTACTAATGGAGAGTGGTTTGTCCTGGGGGGGTCTGTACTAATGGAGGGGGGTCTGTCCTGGGGGGTCTGTACTAATGAAAGGGGGGTCTGTCCTGGGGGGGTCTGTACTACTGGAGGGGGGTTTGTCCTGGGGGGGCTGTACTAATGGAGGGGGGGTCTGTCCTGGGGGGTCTGTACTAATGAAAGGGGGGTCTGTCCTGGGGGGGTCTGTACTAATGGAGAGGGGGTTTGTCCTGGGAGGGTCTGTACTAATGGAGGGGGGTCTGTCCTGGGGGGGTCTGTATTAATGGAGGGGGGTCTGTACTAATGGGAGGGTCTGTATAAATGGAGGGGGGTCTGTCCTGGGGGGTCTGTACTAATAGGGGATCTGTACTAATGGAGAGGGGGTCTGTCCTGGGGGGGTCTGTACTAATGGAGGGGGGTCTGTACTAATGGAGGGGGGTCTGTACTAATGGAGGGGGGTCTGTCCTGGGGGGGTCTGTACTAATGGAAGGGGGGTCTGTACTAATGGGGGGATCTGTCCTGGGGGTCTGTACTAATGGAGGTGGGTTTGTCCTGGGGAGAGAACAGTGCTGAGAGAACACCGCTGCCTTGCGCCACCAGAGGGAAGGCCACACAGCCTAGCGCCATCCCTGGCGGAGAAAGGTATGGAGTCATTGCAGGAATCTACCCAGCAGAGTCGCCACGGGCAATTCAGCATGAGCTGACTCCTGATCAGAGGAACCGTTGCTGTATAGCTGGGTCAGGTGATAGGAACTGCAGTCTCTGACCATCTCCTGTACTATGTCTGCAGTCTCTGACCTTCTCCCGTACTATGTCTGCAGACAGTCTCTGACCATCTCCTGTTCTATGTCTGCAGTCTCTGACCATCTCCTGTACTATGTCTGCAGTCTCTGATCATCTCCTGTACTATGTCTGCAGTCTCTGACCATCTCCTGTACTATCCTGTACTATGTCTGCAGTCACTGACCATCTGCTGTAGTATGTCTGCAGTCTCTGACCATCTCCTGTGGTATGTCTACAGTCTCTGACCATCTCCTGTACTATGTCTGCAGTCTCTGACCGTCTCCTGTACTATGTTTGCAGTCTCTGATCATCTCCTGTTCTATGTCTGCAGTCTCTGACCATCTCCTGTACTATGTCTGCAGTCTCTGACCATCTCCTGTACTATGTCTGCAGCCTCTGATCATCTCCTGTACTATGTCTGCAGTCTCTGACTATCTCCTGTACTATGTCTGCAGTCTCTGATCATCTCCTGTACTATGTCTGCAGTCTCTGACCATCTCCTGTACTATGTCTGCAGTCTCTGATCATCTCCTGTACTATGTCTGCAGTCTTTGATCATCTCCTATACTACGTCTGCAGTCTCTGATCATCTCCTGTACTTTGTCTACAGTCTCTGATCATCTCCTGTACTATGTCTACAGTCTCTGACCATCTCCTGTACTATGTCGGCAGTCTCTGACCGTCTCCTGTACTATGTTTGCAGTCTCTGTTCATCTCCTGTTCTATGTCTGCAGTCTCTGACCATCTCCTGTACTATGTCTGCAGTCTCTGACCATCTCCTGTACTATGTCTGCAGCCTCTGATCATCTCCTGTACTATGTCTGCAGTCTCTAACTATCTCCTGTACTATGTCTGCAGTCTCTGATCATCTCCTGTACTATGTCTGCAGTCTCTGACCATCTCCTGTACTATGTCTGCAGTCTCTGATCATCTCCTGTACTATGTCTGCAGTCTTTGATCATCTCCTATACTACGTCTGCAGTCTCTGATCATCTCCTGTACTTTGTCTACAGTCTCTGATCATCTCCTGTACTATGTCTGCAGTCTCTGACCGTCTCCTGTAGTATGTCTGCAGTCTCTGATCATCTCCTGTACTATGTCTGCAGTCTCTGATCATCTCCTGTACTATGTCTGCAGTCTCTGACCATCTCCTGTACCATGTCTGCAGTCTCTGACCATCTCCTGTACTATGTCTGGAGTCTCTGATCATCTCCTGTACTATGTCTGCAGTCTTTGATCATCTCCTATACTATGTCTGCAGTCTCTGATCATCTATTTTACTATGTCTACAGTCTCTGATCATCTCCTGTTCCATGTCTGCAGTCTCTGACCGTCTCCTGTAGTATGTCTGCAGTCTCTGACCGTCTCCTGTAGTATGTCTGCAGTCTCTGACTGTCTCCTGTACTATTTCTGCAGTCTCTGACTGTCTCCTGTACTATGTCTGCAGTCTCTGATCATCTCCTGTACCATGTCTGCAGTCTCTGACCGTCTCCTGTACTATGTCTTCAGTCTCTGACCGTCTCCTGTAGTATGTCTGCAGTCTCTGACTGTCTCCTGTAGTATGTCTGCAGTCTCTGACCGTCTCCTGTAGTATGTCTGCAGTCTCTGACCATCTCCTGTACTATGTCTGCAGTCTCTGACCATCATCTGTAGTATGTCTGCAGTCTCTGACTGTCTCCTGTAGTATGTCTGTAGTCTCTGACTGTCTCCTGTAGTATGTCTGCAGTCTCTGACCATCTCCTGTAGTATGTCTGCAGTCTCTGACCATCTCCTGTACTATGTCTGCAGTCTCTGACCATCTCTTGTAGTATGTCTGCAGTCCCTGACCATCTCCTGTACTATGTCTGCAGTCTCTGACCGTCTCTTGTACCATGTCTGCAGTCTCTGACCGTCTCCTGTACTATGTCTGCAATCTCTGACCATCTCCTGTACTATATCTGCAGTCTCTGACTGTCTACTGTAGTATGTCTGCAGTCTCTGACTGTCTCCTGTAGTATGTCTGCAGTCTCTGATCATCTCCTGTAATATGTCTGCAATCTCTGACCATCTCCTGTAGTATGTCTGCAGTCTCTGATCATCTCCTGTACTATGTCTGCAGTCTCTGACTGTCTCCTTTAGTATGTCTGCAGTCTCTGACCATCTCCTGTATTATATCTGCAGTCTCTGACCATCTCCTGTACCATGATTGCAGTCTTTGACCGTCTCTTGTATCATGTCTACAGTCTCTGACCATCTCTTGTATCATGTCTACAGTCTCTGACCATCTCCTGTAATATGTCTGCAGTCTCTAACCATTTCTTGTATTATGTCTGCAGTCTCTGATCTTCTCCTGTATTATGTCTACAGTCTCTGACCATCCCCTGTACTATGATTGCAGTCTCTGACCGTCTCTTGTATCATGTCTGCAGTCTCTGACCGTCTCTTGTATCATGTCTGCAGTCTCTGACCATCTCCTGTACTATGTCTGGGGTTTTTTCTAACAGACTCTCTAACAGAAGCCCTTTCTGTGTGCATCAGAGAGACTCCCCTCCAGGTCTCATTAGTGTACGTTCTTGTACTCCTGTATTTTCTTTATTGTTAAAAGATCATGGGAGCATCCCAGGGTAACGAAGACTTCTTAGGAGAGTGTCTCTGTGTTTGAGTCATTGCCATAGAAACATTTGTAAAGGGGAGGAGTTGGTAAAATGACCACGCCCATGTGGGGGCAGCAGAAATATTTCTGCACCCAGGCGTCTGTGACCCTATTATTGGCCCTGCCAGTAGCATTTATTTACCTTTCCTTCACTTTCTTGCCACAAAGTTTGCAGTGATGCCATGTAACCTCCAAATTGCTTATTGGAACTTAGAATGGGCCAAGGGCATTCCCCCCACCCTCTCGTGACAGCGCTGTGAGCAAAGCACAGGGCATCAGCATTGTCATGTGAAAGAAAAGAGAATGAGTCAAGTGCTTTCCATAGCTTGAAGTAAGAAGTATTTTTTTTTTCACTCCCAATGGCAGAACAGTAAATCTGGGGCATTAAAAGAAACTAACTATGTGCTGCTGATGAGGCCTGGTATTATGCTGAATCTCTTAATTTGCCCCCAGCAGACAAATCTCCATTTTGCTTTTAATATCTTTTCAAGATGTTTTTGATTATATTTAAAAATGTGATATTTGTACTGCCAGATAAGAAACATTGACTTTTTTGTCTTCTATCTTCTGTTCAGCGTCTGGTCGCCATGAACATGCCTCTGAACAGCGATGGGACAGTCATGTTTAATGCTACTCTCTTCGCTTTGGTTCGGACTTCTCTATGCATTAAAACTGATGGTAACTCATCCTATTTTCTAATTGTCAAAAATGTACTTTTGTCTTTGTTATTGACCTAATGCTTTAGAAATAAGACATTGCAAAGTGTCAGGGTGACAGTAAAGATCAGTGAGCCACACCAACCAATAAGGTTTCAGTCCACTGGAGTTGCATCATGAAATGTGGTTGTTGTTTTACTTTATTTGTAGGCCTATAAGTTAGTAACAGTCCTCTTGGGTATCTTGTCCAATTCGCAGGTAATCTGGAACAGGCCAATGAGGAACTCAGAGCTATCATTAAGAAGATATGGAAGAGGACCAGTATGAAACTACTTGACCAGGTGGTGCCGCCAGCTGGTGGTAAGTGAGCTGTGCCAAAATGAAAATGGCCATCCATTCACATCCACTACAGACAGCGGTGTACCTAGTATATCTGGCATCCCTGCCCCCACACACATACAGAAAAACAACTAAAAGAATAAGAAGAATTGTGGGTGTGGCCAAACTTTGCTGGCCGGTCTTGCTCTCCACTTTTCAACTCAAGTGGCCAGAACGTTTTTGTAATTTTCCCTTGTTTATTTTCCGAATACAGCATTGTTAACCGGGTTTAACAACCTCTCCCCCCCCCCATCCCAAGCCATACATTTGCTGAAAGCACAGGACTGGTATCAAAAGGTGCTCTTGATTTTGTAGGCCCCCTGATAGTTGCAGAAATGTTTATCAAATCAATCTTTCTGTAAGAAAACACTACACTAATATCATATTTACCAGATACAAACACAACGTAACTTAAATTCCCTACTAAATCTAAAAGCTAATTTGTATTGAGTTACTAAATAACAAATAATTACAAATTTTAACCACTTGCTCACAACCCGCTCACATTACCAGTATGTTGCAGTGCACATACACACTGGCTCGCCCCGGGCCGTGCAGCGACAGGCTGTGTCCGCTGGACACAGCGGATCATGTCGCTTGGTACCCAGCTGCTACCAGGGTGTCATGTGATCACTATGGCCAATCATAGCGATCACATTAGATAGCACTGATATAACACTTTACCTCGGTATCAGTCCCTATACTATATGTAGAAAACCCACAACAAGGAAAAAAGTGGAAAATGGGACTTTGCGATACCATGAACATAGAAAAACATACAGTATAACGTTTGGCTAAAATTTCAACATTTTATTGCAACAACATTAAAGTGTTTAAGTGTAAAATATTATTCACTGCCGGCCCCTCTATTAGAGGCTGGCATACCACACTATGTAAGTCCTTTGTAAAAATGAGCATTATAAATAGCTATTTAGAGCTGTCTTCAGGCCAGTCACGACTCGCGTCCACTTTACAGCTCCGAAAAATTGCTATTGCGGGAAGGGGCTGTGATCTGCCTCTGAAGTCAGCCATCAGCCTGAAGATAGCTCTAAATAGCTATTTATAACTCTCGTTTTTACAAAGGACTTACATAGTGTGGTATGCCAGCCTCTAATAGAGGGGCTGGCAATCACAATTGTAGGTTTTTTATTGTTAATAGTAGCGGTGGGGGGGGGGGGGTGGAGACGGAGACAGAGAGAGGGAGCTGACAGGCAGGAAGGAGGGTGGAGGGGGAGAGAGGAGAGCAGATAGGAGAGCTATGTATGATGGCGGGACGTACCCTGACCACGGTGGTCAGGGCTGAGCATCCCTGGTTATCGTGATCAGTATAGAGAGGGCATACAGAAAGTGGCAGGTTCAGGGTGGATTTTTTTCCGTTTAGAGGGGGGCAGATTACACAGCACAAGGACTATGCTGTGTAATCTGCTTTAAGGAACCAGAATCTGAATTTTTTTTGGGGGGTTAACAAACACTTAAAAAATAATCCCTTAAGACCAAAGCAAACAGTATATATAATAGCAGTACATGTAGACTTAAAAAAGGATCAAGCACAATAGGGTGTCAGTAGAGTTATAGCACAAGTTAAAATGATGATTCTGGATGCAAGTCCAGAGCCCCGACGTGTTTCGACGAATGAAGTCTTCCTCAGAGGGATGTCCGGTAATGCATTTAAAAATCTCTATAATACATACGTATGTCAGTACAGCAATTAAAAGTACAGAAGAAAAAAAAAACACAAGCATTGCCATATAATGAACATAAACAGATGTATCAAACTTGCATATTAAAAGGTAGTAGACACATGGAAAATTCTTTTTATTCGAGTTTTCATAGCAATACAAAAAGAAAACGCATAGCTCCAAGGCTAATACACAGCTCTGATATTTCACTACACATTTAACACAGATATAAATTCTTAAAATGTGAATTTTACTGGCTCCCATTACAAATAACATTGTATGAGTCTATAAAAATATACAATAGACCCTGGATACAGTACCTAAATACCCAATCTGCATCAAGGGAAGCTCTGTACAAATGCACATACATAAAATATTGCAACTGTCAGGAGCCTATACCATACCGGTTTATTCAGGCACAGTAGATGAACTGTTCATCCACCCACCCCCACACTTTATCAAATGTATTGGGTATTCTCCTACTAGTATACGTGGCTTTATACAAAGGAAGGGCTGGCTTAATAAGTGCCTTCCAGGCCTGAACAGCAGGAGGTGTAGGCTTTTTCCAAGAGAGAACTATTATCTTTCTAGCATAATAAAATAATACTGTCAAAAGGTAATGTGTACTTTCTTAGCGGCTAGGGCATCAACTAGCCCCAAAAGACATACTTCAATGGTTGGCCGAACACAGAGTGTAGTAACTTCCTCTGCACATTCAGTAACTTCCTACCTAAACCTCTGTATAGCCGCGCAGTCTCAAAAAATGTGTAGAAAGCAACAAAGATGATCTTTAGTCGATACCAGCCTGGAAAAATAGATTTCCCAAAATCATCCCAGTCATCCCCGTCTAACTGAGGGAACACTCCCTCCCAAGTTGCTCTGCAAGGTGCAAGGACCCTGTTGACATCCACAAACAGTTGCTTATAAATCAGTGTCCCCAGCAGAGCCCCTCCATACATCAGTGTCCCCAGCGGAGCCCCTCCTTACATCAGTGTCCCCAGCGGAGCCCCTCCTTACATCAGTGTCCCCTCTCGTCTGACACATTTAGCGGAGGGTTGGCGGCAGCTTTATTTCCCGTCTTTCCCCGTTTGTTCAGTGAAGAGGGGAGGGGCCTCTGATCCGCGCAACCAATCGGCTTCAGTGTAGAGAATTGTCTACTTGTACACTGAAGAGCAAAGCCGATTGGCTGCACGGATCGGAGGCCCCTCCCCTCTCCACTGAAAATACGGGGAAAGCCAGAAAGAGATCTCGCAGCCATCTTTTTGTAGCCCGCTGCGGTCTTTGCCAAAAACAGCCCCCATTCCCGGGACATCACAAAAATGGGAGGGAACACAGAAAAAGGTGCAATAACCAAAATAACCACAAGATGCCAGTATATTAACCAACTATGCAGAGGCTAAATAAACAGTAGCTAAGGAAATTAACTATAAAAATTCTCAGTTCACAGTAATATGAACATTAACCATGACTATGCCTTGTATTATATTTTACATACAACAAGTGTAAAAGCACACTCCCCATCTGGTATTGTAAAATACCATTATATTACAACATATCAACAATCAATAAACAATAGTGCAATTTGCAGTTGTTTTGCAACAACAATAACATGAGGCATGAAGTAGTGTAAATTAAAGTTCAAGGCACATGCAGAAACGGGATCCAACAAACCCAGGTAAGCAAGTTCAGTCCCCAAAAGGCAAGAACAAAATAAGTTCTGTAATGGAAAGTCTTTACAGTACCTTGTCTGGCAACTTTCACCTCTACCTTAGGTACCTTACCATCATCACTAGGAATGGTCTTTACAATGAGCCCCATGGGCCATTCGATTCTTTCAGCTTTCTGGTCTTTGAGCGGAATCTCCAACTTGGAGATTAGGGTTCAGACGTGGCCGTTTTCTAACAAGCCTTGTCCACTTGGAGAAACATGCAAAGCTTTGACAATTCAAGATAAATCTTTGTTCAGATCTGGTGACAAGAGTTTTGACTTCAGGACGAATCTCTGGATCGTTGTCAGGATCTAGAAGACTGAAGACCTCAGTTGTAGTTTCTTCAGTATGATCCAGCAGGAATTCAGGTCCTTTTAACCAAGAAGAATTTGTGAAGACTCTTGCAGACACTGGCCTAGTGGCATGATCTGCAGGATTAAACTCTGATGGAACATGATGCCTTGAGGATTATCTGATTCTTTCTACATAGTTGCTGACACAGACAATGCATCTGATTGTATATCCAAAACGACTTTGCTGTCAATGTAGAATTTGATGTCATCTATCTGAATGTCTAGTAAAATCTGCAATTTCTACGGCTAACACAGTCCCACAAAGCTGCAGCCTGGGAATTGTGTGCTAAGGCTTAGGTGCTAACGTAGCTTTGCCAAACAGAAGCCCTACATAGGTTTGTTTGGGAGAGTCTCTTACCTTGGGGTAGGCAACCGCTGCTATGGCCTTAGTGGAGGCATCTTAGAAGATATGGTTGTCTTTTCTCCGACTTGCAGCAAGGGAAGCTGAAGTGTAGCAGCGTGGTATGTAAATTCTATCGAAGACATGTAGAGATTGTTTCCAGGACTCCCATTTTAAAGATTTGTCTGTTGGTAGGTGAGCATCCCAATCTTTAATAGTCTCTGATAGTCTTAATAAGGATTTACCTTGTATGGTGATGGGGCCACAAATCCCAGTGTATAGTATAGACTGTTCACCACTGAGAGAACACCATGTTTGCCTAATGGCTTGTCTGCAGAGCTGACATAAAAGCCCAAGGGGTCTTTTAATAAGTTCCACCCTAAGCCCAGACTTCTCTAAACAGGACGTATGTCCATTCCCAGATTGAAATCTTTAAATCCTGTGGCATGATTGGCAGGCTGAAAGGCTTTCATCACTGTTTGAGCCAATCTTATGGAGTCTGAGGTTGGTCTCAGAAAGCATACCCTGAGTCCTTTGGAGCAGGTCTATGGCTTCTTCATGTGTGGGTAAGCATTTGAGTCCATCGTCTATCGTCCATGTAGACGTCTCTCTCAAGGAAGTGTCAAGTATCTGCACCATATTCCTTTTTGCCATCAAGAGCAGTCCTTCATAGACTATATGTTGCAACAGCAGGCGAGGGACTGTTTCTGAAGACACTTTCAACCAAACGCAAGAAGTTGCCTTTGGTTCAGCGTCGTTCGGGGTTGTAGATATGATGTCTTTGTAACAAGGGCTAGATGTAAATTCGACCCATGGGGCCCAATTGAGGTGTGGCGTTTGGTATTTCCTCTATTAAAGTGGGTGAGGTCTTCCATGAGGCAAACCTCGCCAACCTTTCATAATTTAATCTTCATGGCTGGGATTGTAGGTTGGCCCCAGAGGGAAGTTATGAGGGCCTTAGCTGTGTTCAATAAATGAGGAATAAGGGAGCATTTGTACGTGCCAATTGGTTCAGGAGTGGCATGGAAAAATATTATCCACGGATCGCGAGGGAGGTGGATGCCAATTATTTGATGAATCAAGTTGAGAATGTCCCCCATTCTTGAATATAATGAGGAGACATGCGCAAGTTGCAATATTTTATCTCTTTGTTGGTGAGATGAGATTCAAGGTCGATTTTACACTTAGCAAGGAAGTCCGGGTATGAAGAGCTTTGTATTTTGATGAGGGCCTTGTAAAACTGCGAAACGCAATGTAGAGGGGGTTCTTTGTAATTGAACATGGATTTAATTAAGGTAAGGACCTGTAGGCCTCGTAGTGGTGAGAGCTAACCCCCCAGAGCACTTGGAGCGATGAAGCACTGCTCTAGATATTCTGGGATGTCTGCCCCTCCAAATGACTCGGGAGATCATGGTCTGAAGTAACGAGAAAAACCTTAAAGGAACACCCAAAGGCAACATTTGAAAGATGAAGAGTATATGCGGTAAAATATTAATTTTTATGATGCTTAATTTACCTAGCCAGGAATGGGACAAGGAAGACCATTTCCGGAGATCCAATTTATTATTATTCAATAGGGGGATATAATTGTGTTTAAAAAGATATTTAAGGTTGGGGTGAGATAGATGCCTAGGTATTTCATGCTCTTCGGTTACCAGCGAAAGGGAAAGAGAGGTTTTAGTTGGTCAGCTTCTGAGCAAGGGATATTAATGTTTAGGATCTCGGATTTAGATAAATTTATTTTGAAGTTGGATACTGTTTAGAAAGTAGAAAAGGATGACATTAAATTTGGGAGTGAAATGCGCGGCTGTTGGAAAAAAAAATTAAATGTCATCCGCGTTTGCTGCATATTTATGGGTTCTATGTCCTACCTTAACACCTTGGATGCTATCATTGTGTCTGATTGTGGCCAAAAAAGGTTCTAAAGCGATGGCAAATAATAGAGGGGATAGGGGGCAGCCCTGTCTGGTGCCATTGGGCAGTGTAAAGGGGTCACTTAGTGATCCATTGATTCAAATTTGTGCAGATGGGTGAGAGTAGAGGGAGGAAATACGATGGTGCATCTTGGGACTAGGCCAAAATATTGTAAGGTCATCATAAGATAGTCCCAGTCTACCCTATCAAATGCTTTTTCAGCATCCATAGAAAGGAGGAGTGTGGGCTGGGCGTATCTACGAACATAGTGAATCAGTGATAGGGAGCGTAGGGAATTATCTCTGGCTTCTCTGTTGGGTATAAAACCTGTTTGGTCTGCTGTGATCCCTTGGGGGGTGAGTAACCTATTGGCCATGACTTTGGCGTAAAGTTTAGTGTCTACGTTTAGCAAAGAAATGGGCCTGTAGCTGCTACAGAGGGCAGGGTCTTTGCCAGGTTTGGGAATAACTGTTATATGGGCAGAAAGGGATTCCAGGCATAAGTCAGAGATGTTGGAGATAGAGTTGACATAAGCTGTGAGATGGGGGGGTAGAACATCACAAAATGTTTTGTAAAAAGGACTGTGAATCCATCTGGTCCTGGGGCTTTACCTATCCGCGTGGATTTTAGTGCGTTTTGGAATTCTTTGATCGAGAAGTCAGCTTCCATACTTCTAAGGACAGTTCGTGAGAGTTTGGGAAGTTTTGATAACTTTAGGTAAGAGAGTATTCGTTTGTGTTTCTCTTCTGGAGAAAGAGAAGCTAAGTCGCCCTTAACAATATACAGATCGGCATAGAATTCTCTGAAGACCTTGGTAATTTGAGGGTTGGCATGGACTGTTTCACCTGATTGGAGCTTGATTTTAGGGATAAAGGACAGTTTTTTGTGCTCAAAGGGGTCGTGCTAACTGTTTGCAAGTCTGCAACCTGTTGTAACACTGTTTTGAGCTGGTGGCCACTCTCCCTTTTTTTCCTCGCACAACTCCAGTTCAATGAGTCTACCCCTCATCGTAGCTTTGTGAGCCTCCCATATTATCGAGAGAGTAGTTTCGGGAGATGCATTCTCCGTGAAATACTGGGTCAGGGATGAAGATAAGATCTAGACTTCAGTGGGATTAGAGAGGAGAGAGTCATTGAGTTTCAAGTTATTGGTGCGATGTGGTAAAGAGGGCATGGTCAGGCGAATAGAGACAGGTGCATGATCTGATATAGAAGCGGTACCAATAGAGGCTGAAAGCAGAAGAGGAAGGTGGAAATGGTCTAAAATATATTATCTATTCTGGAATAGGAGTGGTGTGTTTTGGAGAAATAGGAATAATCTTTAAGCGTCAAACATCTATTAATCATACATCATGAAGCCTTTTTTTAACATAAGCTAGGCTTTTAAATGGAATACCCGAGCGACCTTGTGGGGTGTCCATAATGGGATCTAGTGGCATATTTATGTCACCTGCAAGAATATACCCCATTAGCAAATTCTGATAGTTTAGTGAGAATTTGGGAAATAAAGGGGGGTTGGTTGTGGTTTGGGCAATAGACATTTGCTAGGGTGCATTGGATGTTGCCTAGAAAGCCCTTAAGGAAAAGAAAACGACAATGATCATCCGCTAACCTGTCAGTAAGTCAAAAGGATACAATTCTGCTTAACCCAATGGCTACTCCTTTTGCTTTATTAGTGTCTGATATATACCATTGCGGGAATTGAGGCCTGGATAGTTTGACAGAAGTGGAGTGTTGTTAGGTGCGTCTCCTGAAGAAAGGCAATAGAGCAGGAAGACTGTTTCAGCCCTCTCAGTACTTGATGCCGTTTCACAGCCACATTCAAACCCCTTACGTTATATGAGATAACTGTTAGAGTAGCCATTGTGCCAGATTTGTATGAACTCTCGGCTTACAGAGCCTTCTATACCAGCAAGGGAGGGGGGGAGGAGAAAAGATGAAGGGGGAGAAATAAGGGTGAGCCAGGAAAAGGAAGAGAAAGAGCATGAACAAGACAGACATTTACAGAAAAGTTTTTATTGAACAAATCAGTATTACAATACAGTCAGCTTCCAAAAATCAAAAATTGCTTAGTTACAGTATCAGTTTGAAATATCCATATTTAGCATCCTACCAATCCATAAAAACATAGTTTCTACCATTTCTCAACCGGTGATAATTCCCAAGTAAATTCCTGTGTAGGTCCGGTCCACAATACCATTAGGGCACTCGATCTCTCTTCCCTGGGGGGGGGGGGGGGAGCCATCAGATACCCAGCCTGTGCATTTAAGTAGTTTTATTTGGTATGGTCAGAAGTCCCCTGGTGGGAGGGAGTCCATCACTTGGTCCCCCACCTCTTCGGCCCCTCACCCACCCGCATCCACCCAAGCAGCCCACACCTTGTCAAATTTAGCCGGGCACTGCCTGTTCTCGAAGGTGAGCTTGTACAGGGGTAAATAATGATATTTGAAGCGCTTCACAATGTGCATAAAAATGAATACATATGAATAAATATAAATACTCAAATAAACCCAGCGGTGAGTAAAAATTCCTAAAAAATCCAGCAATCAAAATAGTGTAAAATTATAAAAAAAATTATAAAAAATTAGTGACACCAAATGTGTAAAAAAATCCACATAAAAATAAATATATAGGGATGTATTCAGAAGGTTCAATTATACAAGTGCAGAATCCGATTGGTATAGAGCTTTGATCCAGTCCCACTAGCAAAGCTGTTTAAAAACACTTGCTTAATTAAGGTGCTCATTGACCTTTATAGTAACAATGTTTATTTTGCTTCTGTTCACAACCAATGTGAGAATCATAAACCAGATCTCATTTGACAGGCAGATAAGAGAAAAAAACAATCATTGTGCAATAGTTAGGATACCAAGGTACACAGGCAAACTTCAATCCACTCACGTGTGCCTTATAATGATAAGGCATATGCAGGTTTTTCTATAGCAGTCAGCCGCCTTAGACAGGAGCAGATTCACTGCAGTACACTGAGTGATACTGCTTATCTGCACAGAGCGTCCTTGGCTCCTCCAAGGACGCTCTGTGCAGATCAGCAGTATCACTCAGTGTACTGCAGTGAATCTGCTCCTGTCTAAGGCGGCTGACTGCTATAGAAAAACCTGCATATGCCTTATCATTATAAGGCACACGTGAGTGGATTGAAGTTTGCCTGTGTACCTTGGTATCCTAACTATTGCACAATGATTGGTTTTTTCTCTTATCTGCCTGTCAAATGAGATCTGTTTTATGATTCTCACATTGGTTGTGAACAGAAGCAAAAGAAACATTGTTACTATAAAGGTCAATGAGCACCTTAATTAAGCAAGTGTTTTTAAACAGCTTTGCTAGTGGGACTGGATCAAAGCTCTATACCAATCAGATTCTACACTTGTATAATTGAACCTTCTGAATACATACCTATATATTTATTTTTATGTGGATTTTTTATGTGGATTTTTTTACACATTTGGTGTCACTAATTTTTTATAATTTTTTTATAATTTTACACTATTTTGATTGCTGGATTTTTTAGGAATTTTTACTCACCGCTGGGTTTATTTGAGTATTTATATTTAATCATATATATTCATTTTTATGCACATTGTGAAGCGCTTCAAATATCATTATTTATTCTTTTTAAGTGACTCTGAAAACACTCTTTTTTGATAGCAGCCTCACTTGGTTTTCTGTGTAATTATCAGCTATTTAGCATCACAGCGCTTTGTGTTTTATATATTCTTGTACAGGGGTAGTACTGGATCAACCGCCTTTTGCCAGGATTTTAGTGTGGGGGGTTCGGCTGACTTCCAGTGTATCATTATCTCCCTCCTGGCATAGAATAGTGAGAAAGTAATGCAGAGTTTAAGACAGACATTTACAACTTGTAATGCTATTGGGTTAGAGGATAAACACGCAGAAAACTGCTGTGGTCCCTGTGGGGAAGGGGAAAGTGAGCAGCCATCGAGACCTTTAGAGAGGGTCCAACAAAAAATATATTCGGGCAGCACGCACTCACCAACCCCAAAAGGAGGGGGTGAGGAACATACAAAAAAGATAGAATATGAACTGGGATCAGCGGGCCCCGTCAGCACACGGCCGATATGATAATTATGAACAGGACTTAAACTCTAGCAATGCCAATACTTGAAAAGAGTAACTCAGAGATAGTAGTCCATATTAACCACTTGCTTACTGGGCACTTAAACCCCCCTCCTGCCCAGACCAATTTTGAGCTTCCAGCGCTGTCGCACTTTAAATGACAATTGCGCGGTCATACAACACTGTACCCAAATGAAATTTTTATCATTTTTTTCCCACAAATAGAGCTTTCTTTTGGTGGTATTTAATCACAGCTGGGGTTTTTATTTTTTGCTAAACAAACAAAAAAAGATGGAAAATTTTGAAAAAAAAAAAAATCATGTTTAATAGTTTGTTATAAAATTTTGCAAACAGGTAATTTTTCTCCTTCATTGATATGCGCTGATGAGGCGGCACTGGTGGGCACTGATAGGCTGCACTGATGGGCACAGATAGGCACAGATAAGGCGGCACAGATAGGCACAGATAAGGCGGCACTGATAGGCACAGTTAAGGCGGCACTGATAGGCACAGTTAAGGCGGCACTGATGGGGACAGATAAGGCGGTACTGATGGGCACAGATAAGGCGGCACTGATGGCCACGGATGGGCGGCACGGATGGGCGGCACGGATAGGTGGCACGGATAGGTGGCACAGATAGGTGGCACAGATAGGTGGCACTGATGGGGGGGCACTGATGGGGGGGCACTGATGGGGGGCACTGATGGGGGGCACTGATGGGTGGCACTGATGGGCAGTGATGGGCGGCACTGATGGGCATTTATGGGCACTGGTAGGTGACACTGATGGGCACTGATAGGTTGCACTGATGTGGGTGCTGATGGGTGGCACTGATGTGGGTGCTGATGGGTGGCACTGATGGGTGGCACTGTGGGCACTGATGGATGGCACTGTGGGCACTGATGGGTGGCACTGTGGGCACTGATGGGTGGCGCTGATTGATGGCACTGTGGGCACTGATGGGTTAATCTGGTGGGCACTGGTAGGCAGCACTGCTGCCTATTGCTTTGTGACAGATGATCGCCGTGATCGGGACTGATGTCCCGATCACGGCCGCCGGTGATCGGGTTTTTTTTTCCTCCTCACGCTGTCAGCGCGAGGAGGAAAAATAGCCGATTACCGGCTCTGTTTACATCACATGATCAGCTGTCATTGGCTGACAGCTGATCATGTGGTAAGGGGTTGGGACCAACCCCTTACTCTGATCTGTGATCAGGCGAGTCTCATAGACTCGCTGATCACCGAGCGCGCCGCGCGCGCCCTGCAGGGGGCGCGCAGGCCGCTCGTGCACGGGACGACGTCAATGGACGTAGTCCCGGCAATTTAGATCCGCGCTGTTGCCGTCATTTGGCAATGGCCCGGATCTGAAGCAGGTCAGTGGTGTAATGAGGAACAAATCAAGACACGGACTATTGTCAGATATCCAACAGGTCTCCGGTTGCAAAGAGAGTAGACTGTAGTGAAGAAACGTCACAATAACTCATAAACAGTGTAGCAACCACAGTAATTGTGGGTAGATCTGAATGCAAAAAGAATGCACAGAGTGTGTCTCACCCATTTTCCTCAAAAGAACTCGGTGACGATGTGCGTTTCTTTTTTTAGGGGGTCTTCCGCCATTGGGGATCTAGGTTGACCGAGAACACTGGTGTAGGAGCCTGGGAGCTCCAGCGGAGGCATATTGATGTCATGAAAGAAGACTGGGAGATCTTCCGGGAACCGGAGTGTAGAAGAATGGCCATTTTTGGTGGTAATCAAGCTTGAGGTGAAGCCCCATCTGTAGGTGGCACCATCTGCTCTCAGCTGGTCAAGAAGGGATTTGAGTGCCCTGCGGTGTTCTTTGGTCTCCTTGGAAAGGTCAGGGAAAATGTTAATGATGGCTCAGTCAAAATCAATATTCGGGTGCCCCGTAGCTTGACCGTGATGGCGTTCTTGTCTTCAAAATAATAAAGGCGGCAGATAACATCTCTAGGTTGGTCGGCTGTGATATTGCGTAGTCTCAGAGCATGGTGGACACGGTCAAATCTCAGTGAGTCAGTGACAGGATTGTGTTCAGGATACCCCGGATCGAGGGTTTAAGATCATTATCTTTAGTTGTCTCTGGAAACTCCCGGATATTTTTATTCCTGCGATTAGGTTTTTTTAAGTCCTCAAGCTTATAAAGAGAGGAGTGGTGGGAAAAGGCCAATTGAGTGCCTGTATCCTGCAGTTCTTTAATGGCTGCCTCATGTGAGTCCTGGCGTTGCTCTGTGTCTTCTACTCTGGCTAGCAGGTGTGACATGTCAGTTCTCACTGCTGTGATTTCCTTTTAAATGGATTTCTCAAGGCTATGGAACATAACTGCCAGTTTTTTTTTAAGACCGTGAGACCATGACACCAGAGATGACATTTCTGAGCCAGCAGGGGAGCCAGGGTCTTCCATGAGCTCCGGGCAGCAGGAGAAGGCAGGGGAGCTCTCCCGGATTGAAGCCTCGTGTATGGAGGAAGAATCAAGGGATCTTGAGGCTCTGGCCTGTACGCTCCACATGTTAGGGCTGGTTCTCTCTGAGGCAAGAAACCGTTTATTGGAGCCCACAGAGGCTAGATGGACAGCTGATCCTTTCCTGGACCTCTTGCCGAGTGTTTTGCGGGGTCCCGAAGCATCGCTAGAGGAGTAAGGGCCGGTGTCTGGATGGAGCTCTCTTCAGACACGTCTGTTCAGCGCCATGCATAGACCACACCCCCCACTATCCTGATTTGATTTGGTTTATGTACATGATACACTCCGAAGAAAGGCAGATACCAGCACTCATCATGTTCTAGAAGAGGTGGAGCTGGCTCAGCATGATCATTATCAAAGATCCTTTTAATAAAGGCATAAATAAATGGTCCTGCATTTCAGGCCTGTTCTTTAGTTTTCGCTGAAATTAGTTGAATCCAGATAAAGCTTGTTCATGATTGTTTGGAAGTCTGACTCTTGTAGCACAAAGAGATAATGTTGCTACCCAGCTGCTGATTTTTCTTTAAAGAATTCATTGTCCATTATTGTGATGAACTTTCTATCTTCAATTGACAAGGCTATTCTGTTGTTATCAGGTGTAGTACAAAACACTGTGCTACCTAAGATGTCATGGAATGGGGGTAACATCAGATATCTGTATGATGTCAAGAGACTTCTCCTTTACTTCATAATGATGAGGGCATTGCCTGAAATGAGATGCACGCCCACTTCTTAAAACGTGAGTTTTGAAGGAGTTGATATCAGATGGCGTGCGCAGTCTATTCAAGCATACATCACCCATTATTACCCAGCCTAGGCTGTGTATATGGGGCATCGTCAGATCCATCACACTGCTGGCATACTTTATGTACTCTGAGAATGTCTCTTCCCAGCAAGATCAAGATTTTAGTATCCATGTACACTGGAGGAATCTCAGTAACCAGGTGCCTTAAGTGGGGATGGTGATACACAGCTTCTGGAGCAGGAATTCCTTCCCTGTTGTATCGTATTTGGTCACACTCAACTCATGTTGGCAAGGGTATACCATTCTTTGCCTTGATATGGGAGAACCTTCCACTGGAGGTTTCTACATGACCAGAACAGGTGTTGAGAGTATATGGTGTTGCATGTCCCTTTATGCCAAAGATCTCAAAGAATTTAGGTTTAACCAGGAATCTATTATGGCATTCATCCTGGTAGCTTTCTCAGGTTCATCCTTTGGGTATATTTTGACTAGACATACCTTGGCACAGCATTTGTGGTTTAATGAGGCTTAAAGTTTAGACTAATCAGGAACCAAACCTCCAACAGGTCTGGACATGCGTTGGTCAGGCAGAGTGAACCCACATAGTTGGTCCACATGATTTCCATTCTTGGCTGCAGGGAATAGTTGTCATTGGTAGGTGTGAGGAAAGAGGTTGTGTGCCCGGGCTTCAGCTGGGAGGTCTTTACTTGGTCTGCTGCTGGGGAGAGGGGCCGACTGCCTAAACTCCCTGGAGCCGTGAAGACACAGTAGGTGCTAGACGGAGGCCAGTGGCACTCTGCCCTTTTGCCAGCCCTTCAGCTAGGGACCCCACATCCTCCGCTCTGGCTGACTGTTGGGGAAGGGAGATCTGCCACAGGGGAGTGAGGATGGCTTCCTCCCCTTCCTGGCCCTTAAACTGCTGCTGGGGGGGTGACCCGGCTGCTTCATCTCCCGTACCCTCTTCCGGTTGCTGGGATAACATTGCTCTGGTACTGTCTCCCAGGTGCAGGGCTGACTGTTGGGGGGGGTTCCTCCGCTCCTGGACTGTGGGTCTGCTGCTGGGGAGGGAGGACGATCACCTCCTCTCCCTGGTCCTTGGCCTGCGGCAGGGGAAGCCACAGGCTTCATCTCAGAGTGCTGCCCAGGGGAAGAAGAACCGCCACCTTCTCACCCTGGCTCTCCGGAATTGCTGCGGGTGTGGAGTAGAGGTCTTCAGCATTCTGCCTTGATGCCAACTCCTCTGCTGGAGGCTCACTGGGTTGTTTCTCCTCAGCAGAAAAGTCTATTAAATCCCCAGCCTCTGGAATTGCTGAAAATCTAGAGCCCAGGCTGGCGGCACTTGGGGCCAGTGCCAGTGCTTCGGCAGGTGACTTATAATTAATAACATCCATGGGTGCTGGGGCATACTATTGAGCTTCGTTGAACAGTCTTTTATATGCTTGTTCCAGCTCCCATTCTTGTGTAACTATAAAGTCCAAGTTACTTCTCAATCCAAGCTCACTGGGAAGTTCCAACTCCCTAAAATCTCGAATGTCCGCCCATCTCCACTCTGCTGCATCGATATGTGTCTCAAATATCAATCCCGGGGTGTCGTAGCCATAGCCTTCTATGGGATTGTTGTTTTTCAACCATAGACACACTTGGGTAGCATACAATTTCAGCACCCGATAATCATCGTCCAGCACCATTTCCATCTGGACCAGCCTATCCAGCTCCATCAGCCATTGCTCCTGAGGATGCTCTCGAAGGAATGGTATAGGCAAGTCCAACTACAATCAGTACCAATCCATGGACGTAGGGAGGACCTTTCCATAATAGTCTTGTTCCACTTAGAGAGCCACCATCCAGAGCTCCCAGCGGATCGCGTCTGTCAATTTCAATATGTCCTGGGCAGAACCAGTGTCTCTTGCATTTGCCACTGGAACTCTGTTTCCATGGTGACTGGCTCTTGGAACACTACTTCACCTGACACTGGGTCCTGGTGGTGGTTTGGACTACCCGTAGGGAGGAAGCAGAGCCCGCTGCTGTCACCAAATGTGACTGACTGCTTGGCACCCTCTAGGTTTCTCAGGTTCATCCTTTAGATGTATTTTGACTACACATAACTTGGCACAGCATTAGTGGCTTAATCCTTTTCCACAGACTAGGTACAAACTGGAACTGACTTTATTGTATATTCACATAAACAGTACATTATTTAAACAGTAAGCTATTTAACAATTTGTCACATAGACAAGCCTAGGTGACTCAGGTCACTGCCCACCCAGACAACAGTGTCAGGTCACCCTGAGGCTGGGTGACAGATGCACCGTAGGGATCAGGAGTGCACCGCAAGGTAGTGGACCCTACACATGACTGCTGCGGACTGAACCCTGGGAGGTCCAGGAAGCAGGTCTACTGGATCACTGACACAGATCCCACTGGGAGCTAGAGCATAGATTACCCAGGGCGCGGAGTCTAAGAGCCAGCAGGTGTTCACCAGAGCCTTTAATGGTAAGGATGGACTGCGCTGCAGTCTGGCTCCAGGTCGCGGCCCCCAGGGTCTCACAGCTCATGCTCACGGTAGACTACAGGAGAAGAGGAAGGAGGCAGCAGGCTGAAACAACAAGGAAAGTAAGGGACAAGCCAAGGTCGGGGCCACAAGCAGACAAGGACAACAGAGTACACGCCAAGGTTCAGGGTCACAGGCAAACAGGGATGGTCGGGAACACGCCAAAGGTCAGGGTCAAGAGCAGACAGGAATAGTTAAGAACAGGCCAAAGTCGATAACAGGAAACAGACGTAGGAAACACAGCAAGAACACACAGAGGCTAACACACAATGGTTGATCAGCACTGCTGGCTTGCAGTGCACAGGTTAATATAGGGTTCCCTGATAGGGCCTGGGGTGGGGCCATGCTTAGAGGAGAGGTTACAAAAGCAGTCAGGTGAGGGTCAGCTGGTCTCTAGAGATGAACACATGGAGACAGGTATGCTGATCGACAAGCTCTATTGCATAACCATGACAAACAGTCTATGATACAAAAACTCATACAATGTTCCAACAGTCTGAAAAAGGGGAATTCATTTATCTTCATACCTTTCTTCTTTTCTTGAGGGATATTGTTGCTTAATATTTCTGTCCCAAGTGGAGGGGCTTCTCCAACTCAGTATGCAGGAGGGCCACCATATTTCCTCTGACCATTAACCTGTGCAAGATTAATATTACAACTCTCCATCCACTCCAGGAGGGAAGCTTTATTGTCCCTATTCAGAGGCTAAACTGAGCTCTTCACCATGATCTGACTGGGAGAAGCAGACAAAATCCCTGGTCTCCCCTATGGGCCATAATCAGTGGGTAGGAGGCTTGCCCCTAGTCCCCTCCAAAAGCCTCTGTCCTAGTTGGGTCTGTTACACTCCCTGCCATGATTTGAAGCAGGACTCAATGTAGATTGCCTGCTGTGGATTTTGTGGAAGTGGAGCAGGATGCATAGCTGTAATGTGTTTGTCACTACTGCAGTCTGTGCACTTGATGACAACTTTACATTTTTTAGCAAAATGGTCATAGGAAGCACAGCACCTACTGTATAGCATATTCCAAGTTTCTGGAGAATCTCCCTGTGTTCTTGGACAGTCTTTGCCCTAAGTTCTCGACATTTCTTAAGAGGGTGAGGTTTTTTGTGAATAGGGCACTGACGATTAAGATCTTTCTCTATCACCCACCCAAATCACTTTGGTGAGCAGGAGAGGCTACGGGAGGTGAGATGTCTGTCTTTTTTAGCAAATATGGCTTTATTAGTCTCTATGTTTAGCTACTTTCTTATCATACCTTGATGATGATGAAGCTAGCAAGCTAGATTCACTGAAGCTGGGATCATATCTTTTCCAGGCTTGTTTACTGATGAACCTGCAAAAATATGAGAATGGAGGAAAGAATACATTGTAGTCTCTTTTATATTTTGAGCCTGGTTGTGCCCATTTCTCTTGCAGATTGTATGGCAGTTTAGACACCACTGCATTCACGCCATGAGCGGTGTCCAGAGAGCTTTGTCCAGGTAGACGAGGATCTGTCTTTGCCAACTCTAGCTCCAAGAGGAGGTCACTTAGTTCTTGAAGCTTGCGATGATCTTTGCTACCTTTGCTCTCTGTCTTTTAATGCTATCTGCAGATTCTGGTCCCAGCCGCTTTATGAGCAAATCAAATTCCTCCTTGGTAGTAAAGTTGAGATCAACAATAGCAGCTTTGAGGGTTGATCTCCAAGCCCTATAGTTCTCTGGATAGAGAGAGACTTGAGAGACTAATGTTAATGAGCTTGCAGCAAATCATATATCTGGTGAAGTCAGACAGGTCTGTTAGTTACATATATTTACATAGTTACATAGTTAGGTTGAAAAAAGACACACATCCATCTACATAGTTCAACCAAAAAAAAAAAAAAAAAAATACAATCCCATATACACAATCCTTCACCCACAGTTGATCCAGAGGAAGGCGAAAAACCCCAGCAAAGCATACTCCAATTTGCTACAGCAGGGAAAAACATTCCTTCCTGATCCCCCGAGAGGCAATCAGATTTTCCCCGGGATCAACTTCACCTATAAATGTCAGTACCCAGTTATATTATGTACATTTAGGAAAGAATCCAGGTATTTTTTAAAGCAATCTACTGAGCTGGCCAGAACCACCTCCAGAGGGAGTCTATTCCACATTTTCACAGCGCTTACTGTGAAGAAATCTTTCCATATCTGGAGAATAAATCTTTTTTCCTCAAGACATAAAGAGTGCCCCCTTGTCCTCTGTGATGACCTTAAAGTGAATAACTCAACACCAAGTTCACTATATGGACCACTTATGTATTTGTACATGTTGATCATATCCCCCCTTAATCTCCTCTTCTCAAGGGGGAATAGATTCAGCTCCTCTAATCTTTCCTCATCCTCCATGCCTCTTATCAGTTTGGTTGCCCTTCTCTGCACTTTCTCCAGTTCCCCGATATCCTTTTTGAGAACTGGTGCCCAAAACTGAACTGCATATTCCAGATGTGTTCTTACTAATGATTTGTACAGGGGCAAAATTATCTCTCTCTCTCTGGAGTCCATACCTCGCTTAATACAAGAAAGACTTTGCTCGCTTTGGAAACTGCAGCTTGGCATTGCATTCTATTATTTAGTTTATGATCTACCAAAACCCCCAGATCCTTCTCCATCATTGATTCCCCCAGTTGTACTCCCCCTAGTATGTATGATGCATGCATATTCTTAGCCCCCAAGTGCATAACATTAAATTTATCAACATTAAACCTCATTTGCCATTTAGTTGCCCAATTAGAGAGTGCATTGAGGTCAGCTTGTAAATTGGAGACATCCTGTAAGGACATTATTCCACTGCATAGCTTAGTGTCATCTGCAAAAACAGAAATGTTACTTTTAATCCCAGACCCTATATCATTTATAAAGATATTAAAACGTAAGGGTCCCAACACTGTACCTTGGGGTACACTGCTGATAACCTTAGACCATTCAGAGTAAGAATCATTTACCACTACTCTCTGAATTCTGTCTTTTAGCCAGTTTTTTATCCATTTACAATTTGATCTTTCCAAGCCTGTAGACTTTACTTTACACATGAGCTGCATGTGGGGAACTGTGTCAAATGCTTTTGCAAAATTCAGGTATACCACATCCACAGCCACCCCTCTGTCCAATGTTTTACTTACCTCCTTATAAAAATAAATCAGGTTTGTTTGACAACTTCTGTCTTTCATTAATCCATGCTGTCTGTTGCTTAAAATATTTTTTTCCAGCAAGAACTCATATATGTGGTCTTTTAATAAACTAGCCAGTATCTTCCCGACTATAGAAGGTAAACTGACAGGTCTATAGTTACTTGTTAAAGACTTTGATCCCTTTTTAAATATGGGCACCACATTGGCCCTGCGCCAATCCAGTGGTACCATTCAAGTCATTACCAAGTCCCTAAATATTAAAAACAATGGCCTTGAAATGACAGAGCTCAATTCTTTTAGGATCCGTGGGTGGATGCCATCTGGTCCAGGTGCTTTATCCACATTCTGTCTAAATATTTCTGGACCATATCATTTTTAAGCCATTGTGGATCATTTGGGGCTGTGTCACTACCACCCCCATTATGGACATGAGGTCCCCCATGCTCCTTTGTGTACACAGAGCTGAAGAAAGTATTTAATAAATTTGCCTTCTCTTTGTCTCCAGTCACCCATTCCAAATTATTTTGTAAAGGGTTTACCTGCTCAGGCCTGAGCTTTTTACTATTAATATACTTGAAGAATTTTTGGGGGTTTGTCCTACTATCTTTTGCAATCTGACGTTCATTTAGAATTTTTGCGTCCTTGATTTCCTTTTTACATATTTTGTTATATTCTTTGTAACATTTAAACGATGATAGCATTCCTTCATTTTTATTTTTTTTAAAAGATCTTTTTTTAATATTTATAGCCATTTTAACTGTGGCCGTGAGCCACATAGGCTTTATTTGTAGCCTTTTAAACTTATTGCCCATGGGATCGCTCACTCTTTGGTGCCATAGTAACTTGTGGGACCCCTTGGGGGTTCCACTTGAACTTGAAAGTTCTCTTGTGAATAAGGGTAAGGTAAACCAGGATAAAATGACATTGCAAGAGCATTTAGCTGTGACTTAGTCTTTAAGGCTTCTGTTTGTTGCTTGAACTGTGGCTTGTTCCTGGGAGTCACCTTCTCGTAGGCAGGAGGTGATGTGGTTTGCTGTGTAGGTGCATTTGCATTGAGGACTTGAAGAGGCTCAGGCTTTTGCAGGTTGGAGGTCTGTATTAGTAGCCTGTATTAGTATTAGTAATGCACAGGAAATGATTCTGTTTCATTGCAAAGACTATGCCTTAGCACATATTCACTGGTGCATTTAACTGGATCTTCCAGTTCTGCTGGAATAGAACAGACTGAATTAATACTTTTCTCCCATTGCTTGTTTACGGACCTTCAGCCTTCCTCCCTTTCCATTTGCATAGTACTTTTTTTTTTTAATCAGAAAAGATTGTATTTAGAAAATAAGCAAGAAATACAACAGCAGTGTAGGTATAAAATTTCAAAGATGGAATCCACAATTACCGTGAACATTGACAAATTACATCATACAGGTCATGTACAGAAAACAATAATGCATGTAGAACCAAGAATATCTCCACTGTCCTCTTAAATGTAATAAAAAAAAACATAGTTTGGCCTGTTAAATCAGGTTAGGGAGTCTCTAAACAAGACATTTAGATGATGAGATAATGAGTCCAGATCTTAAGATAAATGGGTGCTTTTCTATTCACTGGAGTGGAGAGACACAACACACACTGATATTCAGCACTACCAGGCCGAACAAAGAAGAAAATGTCTCTGACTTAAAAACATCAAGTTTAACAATATATACTTAATGAATATGCATGAGCACTAGGCGTGTTATAGGTGTGATCGTATAGTTTAGTCCAATAAGCATTCATATCTTCTTAGTAGCAAGGGAACAGTTAAATGGGTGGTTACATCATGTGACTGCCAAAAAAAATTGAATTCAGCAGTATCTGGCCAGTTCAGACTGGTTTTGGTACGAAGGCCTATTTTGAGCAGCTTTCTGGGTTCTTATCAGTAGTTTGTGTCGTCACATATCCAACCATTTTGATTCCCAGGAATTGAAACAAGCCATCTAAGAAGGAAAGAAACAAATCAAGCATAATATAAATTCTTAAAGCGACAGTCTCTATATACACATATGTAATCCAAATTAAACTGGCTGTGACACTTTAACTTCCTTATTTAAAAAAAAACTCTTTCTGTGTTAATTTCCTTAACTGCCCAAAACCTCCTCTCTCGGCTGTCCTTTAAGGTCATTTCCTCAAATATACTTTGTGATCAATAAATACATGAAAATGAATATCTGCGCATTTTGCTACAGCAAATATGAAAAATCAATCCTTCAAGCTCAGTATGCCATGCCAGTAAAATGTCCCAATATTCAACGTCCCCTTTAAATCTCAAACAGCTGCGACTGCTAACTTCCCATTTTTAAAAGAAATTTTCTTCTCCTTTTTTTTCCTTTTCTCTGCGTATCAGTGCTTCTCTAAAAACAAAAATGCATTGAAAAAGCCTTGTATAATGCAAACCTTCTTTAATAATTAACTCAAATCTCTCTTCACCTTCTAACTTCACTTACTAATACCCTCAACAAGTAGGATGCTTTTATTAGAAACACCTTTACACTCACTTACTATACCTCATCACAAAATAGGGTGTTCTCTGAAACACTCCCTTACCTTACACAACCCCCTCCCACCTAACACATTCCTTTGCAAACTTCAAAATACCACTCTGATACAATTCCAAGAGTCACCAAAAACATGTTAAACATGAACAAACAAATTACACATATTTCAAGCAGAATCAAGCACTCATAATTCTAAAGCTCTATAACCAAAATCCTGCTCGCTGTGAGGGTGGACACAAGTGAGGACCTGCAGCACTTTGCTCTGTGATTGACCAGATCAATCCCCTGATCATCTTCAGGCTTTATCAAAGTTCTCTGATACACCTGCCTGCACAGCTCCCAACAAGCAGGTCCTCGTCTGCTGGCTATTTCCTGTGTCCCATACCATCCTTGGCTTCCTTCTGGCAAGTAAGGGGTATACTTCGGAGGGCCAACCCGGGCTGTCCTTTGTGTGGGACTCTGTTCTCTATCCCCCTCCTGCTGCCGCTGGACCTACTTCCCTGTGTTGGTGTACTGACCTACCCCGCCGGGCCGGAGGCCTCGCAGGCTGACAGCTGCAACACATTCTGCTTTTAAACGATAAATTCTGGATAGGAAATTATTTCAAGAGCCATACAACTTGCACGACGTTTGTACGTTCTGCGACAAATCGCATACCCCTGATGAAGAAATAGCAATTTTGAAACACGTTGGGTTTTTTCCGTTGTGTTTATTATCAACCTAACAGATCTCTGCGATTAACAGCTATCCTTATCGAACTGTCACTGTATGATTACTTTTGTCCAGAATCTGATTGTGACTTTGATATGTGTATTGTTCATACATGCTCATTATTTTAAAATATTTCTTAATAAAATCATATATATTTTTTATACATCTTTCTCATACTTCATCTTGATATCTGCCCTTTTCTAAAGTCACACCTAGAGGAAACTTGATCTTTTTCAATGTACTATAACCAAAATACTAGCGAAGGGGAGAAGTCATATTATTCATATACTATACCATTGTCTCTTCAAAGAAAACCTTAGCAAACTTATATGAACATGCATATAACAGTACTCACCACTTCCACGATACCTGAACATAACAAGGAAAAATTTACTTCACTCTAATCTAATTTGCCGCTTTTGGGACATCATATAACACAGTGAAAACAGGACTGCCTTACCCCATACAGCCCCATTTTCCACACAACAAATTGCCTTATACTCCTACACAAAATGTGACAGAAAAGAAAAGGCAAGATTAGCAAAAGTTTGTGGGTCCCAGTAGTTATGGCCTTATTAACCCTTAGCCTCCTTCCCAGAAGGAGCATAATATTACATTTTCAAACACCTTAACAGTCCTACCAAAGGACAGGGTTACCAAAAGTCAGGCTTCCCAAAAGCCACTTCTTAACAGGCATGGTCCGTCTCCCTTTTTTTTTTTAAGAGACTAAGGTTTTATCAGAGCTAAGGCAAGAAAAACCTTACCACAGGTGAATACCTTATCTCAGCAGTGCCTCCAATTGAAGAGAGTCAAACGGTATTTCCGTATACCTGACAAGACCAGCTAGGTATAATCACAGCAAATACCACACTCACAAGACCCTCTCAGTACTGAGGAGATAGCTTCTTGGTGAACACAAAAAGAGATGCTGCAGAGTCTATGTACTATGTACTATGTACTATGTACTATGTACTATGTAAAGTCTAAAAGTCCAAAACTATCTCTTTTATTCTGGGCGGGTATACAATTTATATATGGTCATCACTAACCAATCATAATATGGAAGATGGGAGTGGTTAATACAGGGGTGTACATTTTATATCATTACATATCATTACTTATCATTAATGGTCAGATGGTTAACCTTTCACAAAATGGCTGACATAGGTCACTAGAGTAACTTATGCCATCTGCTTTCATGATTCATAGTCATGAGTCCTGCTTCTCTGTTTCATGTCTCATTACACAGGAAAGGTGGCCCAGACATACTGAGCCACAATTCTTTATTTAGATGGTACAGAATAAAACTGCTTACACAAGCTATATTTTATTATATGTGTGCTTTATAGAAGACCTGTTACAAAGTTGAAAAACAGAACTAGTTGACTTAACTTAACACATAATGGTGTCACTTCTGTTCAGTCATATTACTACAAACATTATCAGACCTCTAAAATTGTACTCATTTCCCTTCTCTTGGCCCCTATGGAGGGGTCACTACCATATCTTCCCTAACTAGTATGATACCAGAGGGTCCACAGTACTACTTCACATCTATGTAGAGTAAAGTTCTTCTTAGGGTGTATGTGGATACATATCTTTACTCATTCGCATCACCCATCTCGGCATTTTGCGAATCTGCTAATCTGACTATTTGATAACACTCTATCTCTTCCTTGGGGTCATCTTCCTCAGTTCTAACTGCCATTGTAGTAATGCTTGTATTTCTAAAAAAATGCACAATAGTGGTAAATTGTGTATGTGATTCTGTGCAACAACTTCTAGGTAAATAATGCTAATACATAAAACTGCACAACTAATAAAATTCCTCCAAGTATGGAACCACAGTAGATAAAAGTGTGAATAAAAGTGAGTGTCCTTCAATAACATGAAAAACATAAAAAACGTGAATCAAGGTGACTTCAGTGCTGCTCAATCACATAAATCGCATGAAAAAATAATAACATACATAGACTGTGACTATTTAAGTGAACATGCGTTGATAGGTGATCTGGTGACTTTTCGTGGCAATGGATGCCCACTAGGGGCTCCCAGAACTCTCACCTCAATGACACAATAAAAGTGCCTATGTACATTCTTTGGGTCTGTGCATTCTTTGGTCCAGTCTAGTGCTGGCGTCCTGTTCCGTCTCAGGGGAGAAGGCACTTCCTCCGGTAGATGGACTCCACATACGGATAATTAAAAGCAAGGGACTCCAATAGGGTAATATTGTTAAGCCAAGGAATTTATTAAAAAATATATCTGCTTACATGAAAGCAAACAACGATGCGCCAAATAACAGTGAAAACAGCGTGATTGCGATCCTCGATACGTCACTTCCGGTCCGCGCTATGTATTTCCGGTTACGTCCTACGCGTTACGTCATATCACGTGACTTCCTCAGGGCACCGGATTGGCTGTAGCCATAGTCATTTTATATGGTTAGGCCAGGAAGTGGAGAAAACTCCATTTTGTTGTAGACCAAGTGTATAACTATACCGCGGCCATCATTGAGAGGACGGTGACGCTGGATGTTTGTTAATAAAGTTAAATTCAAACAAAAAACGTAAAAAAAGGTTAAAAAAGATTAAAACAAACTGCTTAATGTTTGGATGATATCTATGTTGGTAGTGTAATTGTTGATCAGAACTCCGACTGCTCAACATGCGATCATGTTATTCATACACTTGTGTATTTTACATTTAATCTTAAAACTATTGTATTAAATATATTAACCCCTTAATGAAATTTGGGAATAAAAACTAAAACATTAAAAATAACTAGAAAAATATTATATTAAAATTGATTAAAAATGTGGATATAAATAAAATCAACAGTCCATAATCATAAAGGTACTGTATATAAAAAATATATATAAATTGTTTTTCCCCCAAACTTGCGAAATTAAGCACACCGGAAATGAAGTACTGAGTTTACATAAATAGGAATGTACAAAATCTAAAAATCACTTATAAAGCAAATTAGGTCAAATTCTATATTTAACCCTTCAGGTACTAATGTTCTAATTTTGTGTATCCACTTCGATTCCTTCTGACTGAGGGTTCTAATTTTGTGGTCACCTCTCCAAGATTTATTATATTTCTCTATGCCCCAAAATAAAAGTCCCGTGGGGTCTTTGTTATGTACTAACGCGAAGTGTTTGGAAACATTGTGTTTCGGACAACCTTTTATAATGTTTTCAATATGTTCTTTGATTCTGATTTTCAATGCTCTCTTAGTCCTCCCTAAGTACTGTAAGTTACAGGAACATTGTAAAATGTACACTACCCCCTCTGTATAGCAATTAATAAAATCCTTTATTGGGTAAGTATTTCCCGTACTTGTTGCCTTAAACTCATGTTTCTTGCCTTGAAATTTTTTTGCATGTGTACATGCATAACAGTATTTGCAGGGATAGAACCCTTTGCCATTAAAGAAGGAAAATTTATTTTTAGGGGGTGGTTCAACCACATTCTTCACAATGATATCCCTCAAGGTGGGGGCTCGTTTGTAAATGATGGATGGCCTCTCAGGTAAGATCTTTTGTAGATGTTTATCTTCCTTTAAAATATGCCAGTATCTTCGGATAATCTTTTCTATATCTTTAAACTGAACATTAAAATCTAAAATTAAACTTGGTGTTTCTGAAAGTAGTTGTGCTTTCTTGGGTGCGTGTATCATTTGTTTTCTATCCATTGTTTGGATCAATTCGATCTCTCTTCTTATTTGTTCTTCTTCATAGCCTTTCTTGACGAATCTCTGTCCAATTAGGTTAGCCTGGGTCTCGAAGTCTGCATCTTTAGTGCAGTTTTGCCTGATTCTTACCAGTTGACCTTTTGGAATATTATAGAGCCAAGGTTTATGATGGCAGCTTGTTATAGGTAGGTAACTGTTTCTTGACACTTCTTTGAAGTGAGTTTTGGTTACTAGTCGATCTTCTTCAATAGTTATTTCTAAATCCAGAAATTCTATCTTTTTGGCATCTATATTCCAGGTCAGCTGTATATTTCTGTCATTGTTGTTTAGATTGCATAGGAATTGTTCCAGCGATTCTCTGCTCCCATTCCATATGATTACGATATCATCAATAAATCTTTTGAACAGCCCTAGTTCACAAGGTGGATGTTTGTATACAGATTCCTCCTCCCATTGTGCCATAAAGGCATTGGCCACACTTGGCGCAAATTTTACACTCATAGCAATACCGGTTATTTGCTTATAGTAGTTTTGATCATGCCAAAAATAATTATTTTTTAATGAAAATTCTAGGCATTTGATTAAGAACTTTCTTTGTGTACATTTCAATGTGCTATATTTTCTCAGAGCCCATTTGGTCGCTTCACATGCTTGGTGATGTTGAATAATCGTGTAGAGGGATGAGACATCTACAGTAGCCATTATAGTTCTTCCCTCTAGGACTGGTATATCTTCTATTTGTTGTAGAACATGTTTTGTATCTCTTATGTACGATGTTGTTTGTTGAATGGCAGGTTGGATGAAATAATCTATGTATTGGCCAATTCTTGCTGTTAGGGAATTAATCCCATTAACTATTGGTCTTCCCGGGGTGTTCTGAAGGTTCTTGTGTATCTTGGGGACTGTGTATAGTACTGGAATCCTGTGTGAGTCAGGAGCTAGATATCTTGCTTCTTTCGCATCTAGTATCTCTTTTTTAACACCCAGGTGCACAACTTTTTCTAATTCTTTTTTACATTTGGTCGAAGGATTACTTAGTAATCTTTGGTATGTGGTTGTGTCTTCCAATTGGCGTTTGATTTCTGCTTGATAGTCTGTCTTATTTTGGATGACCACTCCTCCTCCTTTATCTGCTGGCCTAATTACCAGGTCTTTTCTGTTGATTAAAGATCGTATTCCCTTCTTAATGTGTAAGGGGTCATTTATTTTCTTAATCTTCAGTTGGTCCAAATCTTTTAATACTAGATTTTTGAATACTTCAATATGCTGGTTGTCGTGTATTTGAGGGTTAAAAAGGGACTTATTCCGTAATCCACTATGTTCCACTCGTTGTAAATCCTGCGATGTTGTTGTTTGTCTGGTTTGAGGGTTACTTAAAATTGCTTTTTTAATGTTTATTTTTCTTACGTATTTCTTGATTCCTATATATGTTGCAAATTTATCCAAATTTTTTGTGGGGGCATATTTTAAGCCTTTATCCAATACAGCCAATTCTTCAGTGGTTAAAGTTTGTCCACTTAGATTGAAGATTCCTTCTCCCACTATACCCTTTTTCTTTTTGAGTCTCTTTCCCGCTCGACATCCCCTCTTGGTTCTGGGGTTCTTCTTCTTTCTTCCTGTTGACGTCTCTTTGGGGAATAATGGGGTTCTTGTGGGTGACTTTGTGGGGATCGGTGTGCATAATCCTGTTTCCTCCTCGGTGATGATTCCCGTCGACCCCGATCTAAAAAATCAGTACCATGTCTTTCTTGTTCATATTGGTATTGACGAGGATATATATTGGGGTCCCTGTAGTCTCTAATTGGGTCAAACCTGTTATGTGTTGGAATTGGACTTCTTTCATATCTTCCTTGTTGATTACAATATGGTACTTCCCTGTATTCTTTATATGGACCTTCATTATATGGCCTGTCATTATAATGTCGTTGATTGTATCCACTATTGTGTCGGGGTTTTTTAAAAGGTTTTCTAAAAGGTTTTTTCCAAGCATTTCTTGGAGTATGTATTACCTGAGTTTGGTAATTATGTTGTTCTTGATAAGGTCTAGGAGTATAGGGGTACATTTCCCTATTATAGCCATTCTCCTGTACTGGTTGATATGGTATATTACCTTGAGGTTCATGAATTCTAACCTCTTTTTCTGGTGTTGAGTGTGCTGACGCGATAGCTGGCTCTTCCAATTTGTTTTGCCATTTAAACACTTGATCTGTTTTGTAATCTGTGACGTCTCTCTGGTTTTTCTTTGTTTTCCTCTGTTGTGTTTCTAAATCCTTGGCCATTAAATCCTTATTGAGCTGGTTTGCTAGTTTTTTGAAATCCTCAGATTCTTTGTATGGTTCCAATTTGGATTTTAGTTCTTCTATTTGTTTGTCTACGAATTTCATTTTTCTATATTTTCTATCTAAAAGGAACCTGAGGCCTTCAATGCTCTTCCCATTGAAGAAACTGTACCATTCATTGATGGAGTCTTTATCAAGGAGACCATCATTTGGGGGTATGTCCCATCTGAGTCTTCTGGGAACTAAGTTCTCTCTCAAGTATCTTTCAAAAGTGTTAGTGTCCCACCACAAACTTATTTTTTTCTCCATTGTGTGTCCCAATTTGCGGGTTAGAGACTCTAAATCACTATTAATTTTAGTTTGTGTGGAAAAGATGGCATCTAAATTAACATTTCTGTGGTCCATGAACGTGAATACTTCCATAGTGGCTGCAAAAGTGAGTGAGTGTAATGAAACTATGTGAGAATATCCTAGGATGGACTTCTGCGCTACTATAATATAACCGTGTAAAAATAAACGTGATGCTGCAAAATCAAAAATAGTGAACACCCCTCACTAGTATCAAAACTAAAAAAATGCACAATAGTGGTAAATTGTGTATGTGATTCTGCGCAACAACTTCTAGGTAAATAATGCTAATACATAAAACTGCACAACTAATAAAATCCCTCCAAGTATGGAACCACAGTAGATAAAAGTGTGAATAAAAGTGAGTGTCCTTCAATAACATGAAAAACATAAAAAACGTGAATCAAGGTGACTTCAGTGCTGCTCAATCACATAAATCGCATGAAAAAATAATAACATACATAGACTGTGACTATTTAAGTGAACATGCGTTGATAGATGATCTGGTGACTTTTCGTGGCAATGGATGCCCACTAGGGGCTCCCAGAACTCTCACCTCAATGACACAATAAAAGTGCCTATGGACATTCTTTGGGTCTGTGCTTTTTCTGGTCCAGTCTAGTGCTGGCGTCCTGTTCCGTCTCAGGGGAGAAGGCACTTCCTCCGGTAGATGGACTCCACATACGGATTGCCACAAAAAGTCACCAGATCACCTATCAACGCATGTTCACTTAAATAGTCACAGTCTATGTATGTTATTATTTTTTCATGCGATTTATGTGATTGAGCAGCACTGAAGTCACCTTGATTCACGTTTTTTATGTTTTTCATGTTATTGAAGGACACTCACTTTTATTCACACTTTTATTTACTGTGGTTCCATACTTGGAGGAATTTTATTAGTTGTGCAGTTTTATGTATTAGCATTATTTACCTAGAAGTTGTTGCGCAGAATCATATACACAATTTACCACTATTGTGCATTTTTTTAGTTTTGATACTAGTGAGGGGTGTTCACTATTTTTGATTTTGCAGCATCACGTTTATTTTTACACGGTTATATTATAGTAGCGCAGAAGTCCATCCTAGGATATTCTCACAATGCTTGTATTTCACATTTATCGCACCTGAAAAAAAACAAATAAACAAGCAATCCTATAACGATGATTCCTATGAGAACAAAGAAAAATATCTGTTGAATCCATAAAAATGTACCATTTCTAAACAAAGTGTAATCTGGGTTTGTCATATTTCCTATCATAATGTCACATTGTATACCTCTTTCCCTTACTAAACAAGGGGATATTCCCAAAGGCCTTAAGTTATATTTAGCATAGAATGTATTTCGCAATAATAGAACATTTGGGGTATTTCTAGACATACTGGTATTTTTGTCAGTTTTGTATGGCTTAATCTCAAAATTAAAGTAAATGGGTACCAGGTGTGTGCCTTTTTTTGAACTGTCTGGCCTATGTGAACATATCTAGCAATTACTCAAATTACTCCTTATGCCTGTTAGCATGTGTAATTTGTACAGGTGATTTTCCTCTATAGCCTTGACTGCTAAGATCAAGCAAAGACATAACCGTAGTTTACTCTTTTGAAATTAGCTGTACTTTCTTGCAATGGCTGGCATGTATCCACGTCACTTTGCAGCTGTAGCAGTTGTCAGGAACACTTGGTAGGGTTCTTCAAACTTTGGTCCCAAAGAAATTTCACATGTTCTTTTACTAGGACCCAATCCCCTGGCTGTAAATCATGTGTTCCAGTTACTTGATCACGATCTGGAATTGAATCAAAAACAAACTTGTGCATCACAGTTAGTTGCTTGTATTAGCAATTACATAACAAAACATAATCATTACACATTACAGCAGTCTGATGTGGAAAATACAACCCTGTCTTAGGTGCCCCCCCCAACAAAATCTCATAAGCGCTCAAGTCCTCTGACCTATAAATAGGGGTAGTCCTGATGTTGTAAAGAACCAGAGGCAACAGTTCTGGCCACTGTTTCTTTACTGGCCCTTCCTTCCGTTCCTGCATTAATTTAGCTAGCCTTTCTTTAATGATTCCATTATATTTCTCTACCTTCCCTGAACTCTGAGGATGATAGGGACATGGAAGGCCTGCTCAATTGCCAAGTCCTTGCATATAATTTGCCTGATCTGTCCAGTCAAATGTGTTCCTCTGTCACTCTCTATGGTTTCAGGGACTCCAAAGCGGCATATTACTTAGGAAAGGAGCTTCTTTGCTGTTGTCTTGGCATCTGCTTTAGCCACCAGGCAGGCTTCCATTCAGCTTGAAAACATGTCTACGCACAACAAAACATATTGATATTGGCCTGATTTGGGCAATTGGATGTAATCAATCTGAAGTCTTTGGAAAGGGAATAGTGACTTGGCCAAATGTCTTTGTGTTACTCTGGTCTGTTTTCCTGGATTATTTTTAGCACAGATTATGCATCCCTCAACAAAGTCTTGACATGAATTTCTGGAGTATCGAATAAACTATCCAGTCTTGCTTATGTTTCTCTCCATTGCCTTAGGGCCTACATGACCCGGGCCATGGGCTAGTTGCATGATCATCTTCTCCGTTTGAAGTGGAACACATATTCCATTTTCCTTGCACAAGAGCCCTTCCTGGTTCTTCCTTGCTCTGTCCCTTTCCATGATTTAATTCCAATGATCAGGTTCAGATTCTTGCAATTTCTTAATCAGTTCTTTTACTTTGAGTATTTGTTCTCTTCTTTTTCTTCAATCTGTTACGGGGCTTCTTATTCCTTTGCAAAATCAGTGATGTGGGTCATGATTGCTTCCATTGGTGTTTCAGCAGTCTTTCTGGCAGTAGGATCAGCCAACTGGTTTCCTTTTTCTGCCATGAGTTGTCCTCTAGTTTGTGCCTTGACCTTCAGGGTGGCTGCTTCCTTTGGGAGGGTGACTGCTTCAACATATTTCCTGTTTTGAATTGGTTCTCTTGCAGCAGTTGTGAATCTTCTGTTCTTCCTTATGGGTCCATAATCATGGACTACTTTGAGAGCATACTTGCTATCAGTGTAGATGTTGACTGTTGATCCTTTCTGGCCTCACAGACTCTAGTGAGTGCTACCACTTTGGCAAACTGCGCTGAAAGTGATGAAGGGAGTAGTTGGGTCTCAATCCTTCTTCCAATGTTATCACTGCATATGCCATTCTTGGGCACTCCATCTTTGTACAGGTGTGAACTCTCTGCAAACAGGATCAGATCAGAACTTTCAAGAGGAGTGTCCTTTACTGGGGAGATTTGCTGCATTTCTTCTTCCATAAGTCTTAAGCAGATGTGGTCACCCTCCTCTTTGAGGTCTTCTTTTCGCTCTAGGAAAAAGTTGGCAGGATTGATTATAGTACATCTTTTCACTTCTATTTCTCCTAATTAAATCAGGATTGCTTCATACTTGCTCAGCCTTGCTGATGACAAAAGTTTTGTCCTTGCTCTTTTCAAGATTTCATTTGCATATTTCTTCATAACATCCGTTCTAAAACATATCTTCCCTTTTGTACAGCACCACTGGCACAGGTTGCAGCTGCAGTTTTCTTTTTGTGATCTTGCCACAACATGGATCTTGGTGCATGCACCAACCAGATCTATTTCATACACGGTTTGAAAGGGTTTGCAGTCAACAGGGCAGGATGAGGAGGTTTCACACCATTTAAAAATGCTGGATATACAGCAAACATGACAACATACTTCCGGAAAGCTAGCCTCCAGGGAAAGACTGTTCAGACAAATTGGACACCTCTCAGTTGAACCTAATGCTAAAGTACTGGCACCAGTGCCATCTTTGCCTTCCTCACCATCTTTTTCTTCATGTTGCTGGTCTCTAGCATCAGATGAGCATAAACATTTGCTCCTTCAAACCGGAAAGCAAAGAGGTCTTGACTTTCTTCATCCAAGGCGACACTGAAGAAAGCATTGCCCAGTTCTATTACGGTGTACACCTGTGTTCCTGTAGGTATGTCATTAAGCAAAGTACTGTGATTTGGGACAGCAAGAGTGCCTTCCTCGATTATTTGATTGATGGCCCTTAAATCATGTACCATTCGATATACTGGCTTTTCTCCCTTTTTGGCCTTTTTCTTTACAGGAAACAATGGTGTCTGCGCTACTTTCTGTTTTCTTTATGACACCTGTTATAAGTAATTATTTTATTTGTAATCGTACACCAGCGAGTTGATCTGGTGATAGTGGATACTGTGGTATGCGTGGAATTTGAGCTCCTGCTTTTATTTTGACTTTAACCGGAGGGACTTGTAGAAGTCATACATCATATTTTCCCTTGGCCCAGAGAATATCAGGTATTTGAGCAACAATTTCAGGTGGAATATTACCTTCAATCTCTTGCTCTAATTCAGTTGCTGTCAATCCACATGTACTTCTACTCCGTTGGGTGTATATTGTACACAGGCTTGTAAGTAACACAGTAGGTATCTTCCCAATAGGTTGCATGGTACAGTGTCAGAGACAAGCATTTTATGAAACATATTGTGGCTTCCAATTCCAATTTGTATGGGGGGGGCGCTTCCTTGAGAGAGGGATGTCTTTTGGTAGGCGGACTTTTGAATTATAGTCCCAGCAGAGCCAGAATCGCCGTCTCAGAGATGCACAAAATTACTTCTGTGTGCTCAAAAAGTTCGTGCTGCATTACTAACATATTTATCATCATCTCCCTCTTTCTTCTGCTTACATCTGTTAGGCAATCTGCATTTTCTGGCAAGATGGCTAGTCCTGCCACAATTATAGCATTTCCTGGTTTATTTATTTTTTTGAGAAACAGCCCCTTGACCATCATTTTGGGCTACAAAAACATTCAGGCTCTTCTCTTTTCTTTCTTCTTCCTGAGCCTCAATGCTACTGCACACGTCTCTCAGCAAAGACCATTCTAATCCTTTCCATTCTCATTCTGGTTTTGCTGCCATCAACTGTTTCCTTTTGCTTCTCTGAGTCCCTTTACAACAGCATTCTTACAACCTATGGCAGTAACGTTAGTGCAGTCAGCCAGATCAGCTCCTACTGTCTCTGCCATGGTCTGGACCAAGGCCATCTTTAATATTGATTGGACCCTGGGCAAAAATTTTTTTGCCCCACCCCCATGCAGTTTTGATCAATGGCAATGCTGATTTTTTTTTTTTACCGACTACCAGTATAAAGAGGCGTTTCAACACTGGCCACCAATGTAGTAGGGGTTTACAGTGACCACTAATGTAATAGGGGTTTACACTGACCACTAATGTAATAGAAGAATTCACAGTAACCACCAATTTAAGGAGGGATTTACACTGACTACCAATGTAAGGGGGGCATTCACACTGGCCACTAGTGTGATTGAAAGGATTCTACACCAAGAACCAATGTAATGAGAAGATTTAAATCGCTTTCCTGACACCACAGAAACATGCTGCCCTTTAGCAGATACACAGCAGTGCCATTAATTGTTAATGACACCTTTACGCATCTGCTGACATGTGCCTTGGCACCGTGTGATTTTGAAAAAGGGTTTGTGACTTTCTTCCGCATGTGTAGCGCATAGAGCAGCCCATTGAAATTAATGGGCTGCCCTACACATGACCTGCATCTTTATCCACCCTGTCAGTACACCTTTGCAATCCTAAAACCCATGCTAACCTCTGCACCCAAAACATCCCCCATCCTCTCCACTCCCCCTCGCCTTTAACTCTACCTGCCTCCTCTGCTCCTCTTTGCATCCACCTTCCTTACCTCCATACATCCACTTCTTGCTCACCTTTGCATCCCAAACTATAATTCCTTCTCTGCCTACCTCTACACACCCCACACTACCCCCCCCCCCCAACAATTTGCTTACCTTTGCAGAACATGCTGATGGTAGGCTTAATGACCACAGTAGGCAGGACCTTCAAGCATGCCCCTTTATCTCCCCAGTGGGCAGCATTCAGAATAGGTGATGGTGGATATGACCTCAGGGAGTCACAACCTGTATTTACATATGAATTCTGCCGGTCCACCCCTATTTACATATGAATGCTGCCGCTACACAATAGGGCAGAGCTGGGCAGCATCAGTAACAGGTTCTAAATAATTTGTATCACCGCAGAGTGGTACTGTGGATATGGCACATTAATAGTTAATGCCACGTCCCGACATTGGAAATCATTAGAAAAGAATTTGAAGTGATGGACTTTATAGGCATAACACAGAAGGTTTTTTTAAAAAGGATTTGAATATTTATTACAAAAAATAGAGCTAAAAAACACATACATAGACTTGCATATATTCACAGATAATACCTATGAGCCTGTTAAATACACCATCTACATAATTAGTACATATTTAAACAAGATTCAGATATTCATTTTACTTGTTCAATCGTAACAGGTTTCAAAAGAAACAGTGTATCAAAATAGCTCGACTTGTTCTACATGTTACGCGTTCAGTAAGCTCAGGAACTTTTGGCATATTCTATGAACAAAAGAATAGACATAAATTCATTGCATTCTACATTAATAAAATAATTTAACATATATTCATATATAGTATGGTATTTCCGTCCCTGTGATATTGGCAGTTAGAAACATGTCTCTAGGCCAGAACCTAGAACGTCTATTGACATGTAGAGGTACAGAGTGGGCCTAAATAAGAACAGAACAGGGAAACCAAAAGAGAGGGAAAGGGAGACAAAAGAAAAGGGAGAGAGAGCAGAAACAGAGAGGAAAAGAAAGAGAGGGCTGGGGTGTGCGATATGGGGACTATGGGGACAGGTATATCATATAAATTATTTAAAAAGCGGGCAATGGGAGTGGGCTTATCAATATGGGATTAGAAATGTATAATCATGACCAAATGTTTACTTACATTTTCCACAAAAAGGAGAGAAAAAAAGTAATAAAATAGAATGAGCGGGGAATGCTGTCCTCCACCTTAATGGGCGTCCAGACAGGAAGGTCTTCAAATTAGGTGAAGCGATCTATATGTATAGGTAATATAAATTCAATATAAAATAAGGGGATTTCCGCGCTCACAGACTTAGGTGTGCAGCCTCCCCTTAGACAGCCCTTCTAGAGGGTGGCTAGTACTGGAGAGTCTTTTACAAAAAATATAGGGGTAAGTGGCGCTACCTTTATTGGGGTATCTAATGTGAAAAATAGTGCTAAATGTGTAATTAAGAGCATCCGCTCTGAAGAATAAAAAATCATAAATCAAATAAAATAAAAAAATAAAATAAACTATTTGTATGGATGTGTCCCCACCTCTGTGTGAAGAGGGGAATCTAATCTACAGAAGTCCCCTTTAGGATATGTGTATCAAACCAGTTAGTTAATCATACGTGAAAACTATTATAAAGCATGTATTTAATACCCTCCATCCATCCAGGGACCTATTAGGTAATTGATGAGAGGAGTATTAAATGATAAATCAACAAACCAAATATTATAAGTAATTAGTGACCACATGAGGCATAAAAAGTCCTTATGAACGTAAGAGTCCAATCCCACATGTGAGGAAAAAAATGTAAATTGTATATAAATAATTCCAGTAGAAAAACTTTAACAGTTCCAACATGACATTATATAAATAAAAATGTTCCAACAGAAAAGTGTATCTATAATGTGTTCCAGCGGTGTTCCAACAGTATTCTTTATAGTTAGTGACTTTTGTGCAGATATTCAGCTATCATCCAGTGACTTGCAGTGCTCCCCCTCAAGGATCCCCACTCACCAGCTCCCTATACCCCTGCAGGGGTAATAGGCATGTAGTGTTACACTCTGGTATGGTGTCCTAGGTTCCAATGAGGTTGTTCCTGGGTCCTCCCGCTTCAGCCACAAAACCCGTCCGTAGTAAGGTAATCCACATAGGAAAGGAAACAGGGCTCCCGTAGTGTATTACGATTTTAAAATGTACTTTATTAAAAAGTTAAATGCCCAACATAACGGGGTAGATAAAATAAAAATACAAAAACAAAAAACCAAGCCAAGCCTTCACGCGGAGCTACGCGATTACGTCACACGCGGAAGTGGAAGAGAGTGTGGAACGCAGCTGAGGCGCACGCCGCTCAGCTGACGGCCTGGAATTCACTAGCTCTCTGTGTGCACACCACTAAACGCAGTGTGAAGGCTTGGCTTGGTTTTTTGTTTTTTTATTTTATCTACCCCGTTATGTTGGGCATTTAACTTTTTAATAAAGTACATTTTAAAAACGTAATACACTACAGGAGCCCTGTTTCCTTTCCTATGTGGATTACCTTACTACGGACGGGTTTTGTGGCTGAAGCGGGAGGACCCAGGAACAACCTCATTGGAACCTAGGACACCATACCAGAGTGTAACACTACATGCCTATTACCCCTGCAGGGGTATAGGGAGCTGGTGAGTGGGGATCCTTGAGGGGGAGCACCGCAAGTCACTGGATGATAGCTGAATATCTGCACAAAAGTCACTAACTATAAAGAATACTGTTGGAACACCGCTGGAACACATTATAGATACACTTTTCTGTTGGAACATTTTTATTTATATAATGTCATGTTGGAACTGTTAAAGTTTTTCTACTGGAATTATTTATATACAATTTACATTTTTTTCCTCACATGTGGGATTGGACTCTTACGTTCATAAGGACTTTTTATGCCTCATGTGGTCACTAATTACTTATAATATTTGGTTTGTTGATTTATCATTTAATACTCCTCTCATCAATTACCTAATAGGTCCCTGGATGGATGGAGGGTATTAAATACATGCTTTATAATAGTTTTCACGTATGATTAACTAACTGGTTTGATACACATATCCTAAAGGGGACTTCTGTAGATTAGATTCCCCTCTTCACACAGAGGTGGGGACACATCCATACAAATAGTTTATTTTATTTTTTTATTTTATTTGATTTATGATTTTTTATTCTTCAGAGCGGATGCTCTTAATTACACATTTAGCACTATTTTTCACATTAGATACCCCAATAAAGGTAGCGCCACTTACCCCTATATTTTTTGTAAAATATAAATTCAATACCATGTTATTAATCTAGTTCAGAGAAAAAATAATAAAAAAGGGAATTGAAGAGAGAGAATATATATATATATAGATGTGATAGTAATCATCTCACCTAGTAAAGCCAAATTAAACCAAATCCGGCAAGTAATTAGTAGTACCAAAAGTAATATTGTCCAAGGCGACCAGATAGAGGCTGGGTCAGTTTAGGACATCCCATCATAGAAAAACCAGCACTTGAAGGGTTGCTATATAATCCCTGACAGGTGCCTATTAGGGGAATATAAAGGAGAAACCTTCTCATTAATATACACAAAGTCAGAGAATAACTCTGACTATTTTGCTTGCGGCGGTTACAAGTTGGCATATAAGGATAGAGTAGTTACCTTGGACGCACTGGATTCTAGAGCTCCCCGCTCTGATGACAGCACTACGCTGGGTGTAAGCAGCTGTAAGAGACGCCAGTACAGAGCGTCTCTTTGTAGATCCGTCCCGGTAGTGACATCAGTCCGTGAGTCAGAAATGAGGTTCACATACCCGGCCGTGCTCTAGTGCGCATGCGCTCGGCCTGGGAGACGCTGCCCCGCATCCACTAGGAGCGAGGGGCAGACCCAGTGTTGGCGCAGCTGCAGAGCATAGCACCAGGAAGGGACGAATGTCTCCCTCCCGGGGCTGAAAGCACCGCTGACAGCCATAGGCTGTATCCAGGCAGCGCTTTGCAGCCGCATAGTGCACCATACTGCTGAACCAGCCAATAATGAAGAAAAGGAACATTAGATTGGTGATGATAGTTAGAGGGAAACAGGCTTGACAGTGAAGAAAATTGTGGGGCAGTTGTAAAGGGAGACATTGCAACAAAACGGCTCACAGGGGACTGCATGATAACAGCATGAACAGAATTTGTATTCCTAGGGATATAACTATTAAAAATATAATTACAGAATAAAAATTACATAATCCATGATTGTCAAATCAGACCTACAATAGTTTAAAATTCTAAAGAACTATCGGTACAAGTTGTGAGAGGAAAGAAAAAGAACAAGAAGAGAGGCGATGATACAAAGGAAAAAAAAATGGAAAACTAAAAAAGAGGAAGAACTGACATGCAGTAATATTGTGGTGTTATTAATGGACAAAGTGTCATTACAAAAAGGGCCTGTATGACTATGTCTCATTAATGCCTGGGGAGTTAGTAGCGTTCAAACATTCGATCCATAATGTTTCTTTTTGTAGAATCACCTTTTTCCAATTGTCTCCACATGGATCCATAGGGATTACCGCTAAGGCAATAAAGGAGGCACATGTCGCATCAAAGCCATGGTAAAGATCAAGATGTCTACTGACCGGAGTTAGCATTTTGCCATTTGTTGAGAGGTATACATGGTCTTAGATGCGTTGCCAAAAACATCGGGCTGTCATCCCAACATAAAAGACCCCACATACACAGGACATTAAATATACCACCCCCTGTGTGTTACAATCAGCTCTGAATATGGGGCAAAAAAGTTCCCCGTTGGGGCATGTGAAAGGAACATCCTGGCATAGCCAAGGGCAAAATTGGCATCTGCCACATCTACGTGTGCCACCAATATTAGCTCTAGAGCGCTGAGCTGGAGAATAGTGGCCCGTAGCCCGACAAAAGGTAAGTTCTGGTCTGGTACCTGCGCGTTTTGACACAATTGAGTCTTGTTGTAATATGTGCCAGTGTTTCGTAAGTATGTCCCTAACCTCTTGATGTTGAGATGAGAACCGTGTGATAATTCTGAAGGGTGGCTTGGTCTCAGGTGTGGGATTCTTTTTGGGGTAGAGCAGAACATTCCTTGACTGTTTTAGGGCTTTCCGCAAAAGCGATTTGCTATAACCCCTGGCCAATAGACGTGTACAAAGTAGTTTGGCTTCAGATATAAAATCCACTAGGTGAGTACAATTATGGCGTAACGTAACATACGGTTACGCCATAATTGTACTCACCTAGTGGATTTTATATCTGAAGCCAAACTACTTCATACACGTCTATTGGCCAGGGGTTATAGCAAATCGCTTTTGTGGAAAGCCTATAACAAGGCCCTAAAACAGTCAAGGAATGTTCTGCTCTACCCCAAAAAGAATCCCACACCTGAGACCAAGCCGCCTTTGAGAATTATCACACGGTTCTCATCTCAACTTCAAGAGGTTAGGGACATACTTACGAAACACTGGCACATATTACAACAAGAATGAATTGTGTCAAACCACGCAGGTATCAGACCAGAACCTACCTTTCGTCGGGCTAGTTCCCTGCGTGACAGACTCGTATCTAGCCACTATTCTCCAGCTCCTTGCTCTAGAGCTAATATTAGTGGCACACGTAGATGTGGCAGATGCCAATTTTGCCCTTGGCTATGCCAGGATGTTCCTTTCACACTCCCCAACGGGGGAACTTTTCTGTCCCAAATTCAGAGCTGATTGTAACACACAGGGGGTGGTATATTTAATGTCCTGTGTATGTGGGGTCTTTTATGTTGTGATGACAGCCAATGTTTTTGGCAACGCATCAAAGACCATGTATACCTCTCAACAAATGGCAAAATGCTGACTCCGGTCAGTAGACATCTTGATCTTTACCATGGCTTTGATGGACATGTGCCTCCTTTATTGCCTTAGCGGTAATCCCTATGGATCCATTTGGAGGCAATTGGAAAAAGGTGATCCTACAAAAAGAAACATTATGGATTGAGCATTTGAATGCTACTAACGCCCCAGGCATTAATGAGACACAGTCATACAGGCCCTTTTGTAATGACACTTTGTCCATTAATAACACCACAATATTACTGCATGTCAGTTCTTCTTTTTTAGTTTTCCAATTTTTTTTCCTTTTTTTCATCCCCTCTCTTCTTTTTCTTTTTCTTTCCTCTCACAACTTGTACCGATAGTTCTTTAGAATTGAATTTTAAACTATTGTAGGTCTGATTTGACAATCATAGATTATGTCATTTTTATTCTGCAATTATATTTTTAATAGTTATATGCCTAGGAATACAAATTCTGTTTATGCTGTTATCATGCAGTCCCCTGTGAGCCGTTTTGTTGCAATGTCTCCCCTTACAACTGCCCCACAATTTTCTTCACTGTCAAGCCTGTTTCCCTCTAACTATCATCACCAATCTAATGTTCCTTTTCTTCATTATTGGCTAGTTCAGCGCTATGGTGCACTATGCAACTGCAAAGCGCCGCCTGGATACAGCCCCGAGAGGGAGACATTCGTCCCTTCCTGGTGCTATGCTCTGCAGCTGCGCCAACACTGGGTCCGCCCCCCCCCCCCTCTCCTAGTGGATGCGGGGCAGCGTCTCCCAGGCTGAGCGCATGTCCACTAGAGCCCGGCTGGGTATGTGAACGTCATTTCCGACTCACAGACTGACGTCACTACCGGGACGGATCTACAAAGAGACGCTCTGTACTGGCGTCTCTTACAGCTGCTTACACCCGGCATGGTGCTATCATCAGAGCGGGGAGCTCTAGAATCCAGTGCGTCCAAGGTAACTACCCTATCCTTATATGCCAACTTGTAACCGCCGCAAGCAAAATAGTCAGAGTTATTCTCTGACTTTGTGTATATTAATGAGAAGGTTTCTCCTTTAAATTTCCCCTAATAGGCACCTGTCAGGGATTATATAGCAACCCTTCAAGTGCTGGTTTTTCTATGATGGGATGTCCTAAACTGACCCAGCCTCTATCTGGTCGCCTTGGACAATATTACTTTTGGTACTACTAATTCCTAGCCGGATTTGGTTTAATTTGGCTTTACTAGGTGAGATGATTACTATCACATCTATATATATTCTCTCTTAAATTCCCTTTTTTATTATTTTTTCTCTGAACTAGGTTAATAGCATGGTATTGAATTTATATTATCTATACACACATATATATATATATATATATATATATATATATATATATACAGATCGCTTCACCTAATTTGAAGACCTCCCTGTCTGGACGCCCATTAGGTGGAGGACAGCATTCCCCGCTCATTCTATTTTATTACCTTTTTCTCTCCTTTTTGTGGAAAATGTAAGTAAACATTTGGTCATGATTATACATTTCTAATCCCATATTGATAAGCCCACTCCCATTGCCCGCTTTTTAAATCATTTATATGATATATCTGTCCCCTTAGTCCCCATATCGCACACCCCAGCCCTCTCTTTATTTTCCTCTCTGTTTCTGCTCCCTCTCCCTTTTCTTTTGTCTCCCTTTCCCTCTCTTTTCGATATCACAGGGGCGGAAATACCATACTATATATGAATATATGAGTGATAAAAATGCAGCGCTGAATAAAAGTGAACAGTGCACATGTATGTGACTACCAAACATATGAAAGCGGTGTAAAATATAAAGAACAATCTTTTTCTAGAAATAGCTATTTAGTCCATAGCCATATGAGTGTCCAACTCAGTAAGTGTTTATAATCGTATAAGTATCCAACATGGTGGGATGGTAAGTAAATGGGTGGGCAAGAAGTTAATCTTATGTAAATCACAGGGATGGTGTCTCAAACTCGATGGGTGCCATGTGAGTCACAGGGATGGTGTTCCGATAGTCGATATCCACAAGAGAGTATAGAAGAAGTAAATACCCTTACCGGAATGAATGGACACGTTTGCCGTACGGCTCGGTGTCATACAGGCTTAAACGTGTATGGTAAGTAAATGGGTGGGCAAGAAGAAGCAAGAAGTTAATCTTATGTAAATCACAGGGATGGTGTCTCAAACTCGATGGGTGCCATGTGAGTCACAGGGATGGTGTTCCGATAGTCGATATCCACAAGAGAGTATAGAAGAAGTAAATACCCTTACCGGAATGGATGGACACGTAAATGGGTGGGCAAGAAGTTAATCTTATGTAAATTACAGGGATGGTGTCTCAAACTCGATGGGTGCCATGTGAGTCACAGGGATGGTGTTCCGATAGTCGATATCCACGTTCCGATAGTCGATATCCACAAGAGAGTATAGAAGAAGTAAATACCCTTACCGGAATGGATGGACAAGTAAATGGGTGGGCAAGAAGTTAATCTTATGTAAATCACAGGGATGGTGTCTCAAACTCGATGGGTGCCATGTGAGTCACAGGGATGGTGTTCCGATAGTCGATATCCACAAGAGAGTATAGAAGAAGTAAATACCCTTACCGGAATGGATGGACACGTTTGCCGTACGGCTAGGTGTCATACAGGCTTATGGATCAGCGATCCCAATGGACGCTCGACATGTGTAGCAGGTTCCCCTGGTTCCTCTGTGGCAATCGGAAGGGAGATGGATGGTCCGGAACTCGATGAAGGGGTCTCACCCGCAAAGATGTGATGGAAAAATGCAGCTTTCGATCAGCCAGCAAAGGGACATGTAAGAGGGAATGAAAGAACCCACATGGTGCTTGAATCCATATAAATAGGTTTATTGCAAACCAAACAAAAATGACAATCCGGATTAAAAGTGATCACATATGAGGAATATAAAAAATGGAGAATAAAAATAGAGTGGTACCAGAAAGGATAGCTAATCGCAACCCGACATGTTTCGGACTAAGGGTCCTTCTACTGGGGCATATGCTATTTTTATTCTCCATTTTTTATATTCCTCATATGTGATCATTTTTAATCCGGATTGTCATTTTTGTTTGGTTTGCAATAAACCTATTTATATGGATTCAAGCACCATGTGGGTTCTTTTATTCCCTCTTACATGTCCCTTTGCTGGCTGATCGAAAGCTGCATTTTTCCATCACATCTTTGCGGGTGAGACCCCTTCATCGAGTTCCGGACCATCCATCTCCCTTCCGATTGCCACAGAGGAACCAGAGGAACCTGCTACACATGTCGAGCCTCCATTGGGATCGCTGATCCATAAGCCTGTATGACACCTAGCCGTACGGCAAACGTGTCCATCCATTCCGGTGAGGGTATTTACTTCTTCTATATTCTCTTGTGGATATCGACTATCGGAACACCATCCCTGTGACTCACATGGCACCCATGGAGTTTGAGACACCATCCCTGTGATTTACATAAGATTAACTTCTTGCCCACCCATTTACTTACCATCCCACCGTGTTGGATGCTTATACGATTATAAACACTTACTGAGTTGGACACTCATATGGCTATGGACTAAATAGTTATTTCTAGAAAAAGATTGTTCTTTATATTTTACACCGCTTTCATATGTTTGATAGTCACATACATGTGCACTGTTGACTTTTATTTAGCGCTGCATTTTTATTACTCATCTATTTTGCTTTGTTACTACATTGTGGATGCTGGCTGCTTTATATGTCACCTTTTAATTTTTGTGAGTAGCGCAACATTATTGCAATTTTGTTTATATATGAATATATGTTAAATTATTTTATTAATGTAGAATGCAATGAATTTATGTCTATTCTTTTGTTCATAGAATATGCCAAAAGCTCCTGAGGAAGCGTTTCTGAACGCGTAACATGTAGAGCAGAGGTTCTCAACTCCAGTCCTCAGGACCCACCAACAGGCCAGATTTTAAGTATTACCTTGGGGAGATGCAGACTAGAATACTGCAATCACTGAGCAGCAAATTATATCACCTGTGATGTATTTCAGTTATCTTGCAAACCTGGCCTGATAGTGGGTCCTGAGGACCGGAGTTGAGAACCACTGATGTAGAGCAAGTTGAGCTATTTTGATACACTGTCTCTTTTGAAACCTGTTACGATTGAACAAGTAAAATGATCGAATATCTGAATCTTGTTTAAATATGTACTAATTATGTAGATGGTGTATTTAACATGCTCATAGGTATTATCTGTGAATATATGCAAGTCTATGTATGTGTTTAGCTCTATTTTTTGTAATAAATATTCAAATTCTTTTAAAAAAAAAACTATAATGTTATGCCTATAAAGTCCATCACTTCAAATTCATTTCTAATGAGCATCAGTAACAGAAGTTCACACTGAGATATCAGGACACAGCATGGGACTAAAACCTCGAAGGATGAGGAAATTTTAAATTGGGATTGTTGGCAAGTATGAGGCAGCTGCTTTTGGCCCCACAACAATGACAAGGCCCAGGGCAGCTGCCCACTTTTGCCCTGGTCTGGACACGTTTAAAGTTATCAAAAACATCCTCAACCTTTTCTTGTCTCACATCCGTCAAACCACTTAATAATAATTCTACAACATTCTGATCACTTTCTTTATAGTGTTTATAGTGTATTCTATCTACTGCTTTAAACCATCAATAACTTTCTGATAACTTCTTGCATGTGCTTCCTTTAATATTCTGGCATGCTAAAATACTAAATAAACCCTGTCTTATCAGTGTGTGGAACCCTTTTCACGCTCAGTTTGGCTAGAATGGAGAACTAAACATTTAAATAATTATAATAAGCTCTAAGGAGCAGGGCCCTCTGATTCCTACTGTATCAAATTGTATTGTATTTGTACTGTTTACCCTCAAGTTGTAAAGCGCTACGTAAACTGTTGGCGCTATATAAATACTGTATAATAATAATAATAATAATAATAATCATGGCTACCTTTTTAGGAATGTGAAGGGGAGGGGGGGCACCTCACCCCTTTCTTGCACAGAAACACAAAGGGTGGGGGTAAGGAGACTGCAAGCAGGCTTCTCTCATCAAAATCTTACAATCATACATACATAGCATTATTTTTCTGCTTCATTTAGATAACACTTGCATTGCCTGGTCTAATTCTCTTTTGCTAGACCCATCAGTGATATGCATTATAAAGACTTTGACAGGCTCATAACTAGTTAAACTAGTTAAAGTTTCATAAAATTGCATACTTTCAAAAATCCAATATTGTACACATTTAATCACCTTGTCCAACTCTGTCAATCTGCCATAAAATTTAACATACACAGAAACCCAAATTGATCATAACTCCTTCTGGCATTAGATCAGTTTTAGTCCAGCATATAATAGTCTTGGTGTAATTTCTTAACCACTGTCCATATCTTTATGTCTGTCATAGGACTTACTTGTGCCATTTTCTTTACCTCTCCCTGCATCGAGGGGTCCACAGGAGAACCATGCTCCCATTCTAGAGTCCTCACTCTCGAATCTCTAACAATTTGTGGGTCGTCACCCAAAAATGTATATATATTTTTTTTTCTCCAGGCTACACACAGTAGCTGTCAAATGGCACATATTACACTTGGCCACACAGGCCTGTACACATGCCACATACGCATTACTTGCCACACAGGTTCACTTCTACAGTCCTCTGGTCAGACCTTCTCACAAGTCTCATAAATGTATTAACACCCCAAGCATATAAACAAAACATCAACATTGATAGTTATTATCAGCTCTATTATTTCTGCAACAGGTAAAGTAAAGGAGTTATTTTGGGTCAAACTGCGAAACATCAACATTACTCTAGTTTACACTTAATTTTACCTTAATCTCACCATCTCATCAACAGTATAAGACTCCTTCAGCCAATGGACCCCAGACACCGACTAATTACTCACCACAGAGAGGAGAATAAGTAAGAATAACACTTTCTTACCGTGGCCACTTGTCTGCTCAACGTGAGTTTCTTGTCTCTCTGGCCGGGAGCCCACTGGACTGTGTCCGAGTCACAGCACCATTCTGTTAAATCAGGTTAGGGAGCCTCTAAACAAGACATTTAGATGATGAGATAGTGAGTCCAGATCTTAAGATAAGTAGGTGCTTTTTTATTCACTGCAGTGGAGAAACACAACACACAGATATTCAGCACTACCAGGCCGAACAAAGAAGGAAGTGTCTCTAACATAGGTGTGATCGTATAGTTTAGCCCAATCAGCATTCATATCTTCTAAGTAGCAAGGGAACAGTTAAATGGGTGGTTACATCATGTGACTGCCAAAAAAATAGAATTCAGCAGTATCTGGCCAGTTCAGACTGGTTTTGGTATGAAGGCCTATTTTGAGCAGCTTTCTGGGTTCTTATCAGTAGTTTGTGTCGTCACATATCCAACAGTTTCGATTCCCAGGAATTGAAACAAGCCATCTAAGAAGGAAAGAAACAAATCAAGCCTAATATAAATTCTTATAGCGACAGTCTCTATACACATATATAATATATATATATACATATATATATAAAACTCAATATTATCAGACCCCTATAATTCTACTCAGGCCTAAGCAGTAATAGTCCTACATCTAAAACATTGGATAGGTGAGTCAACCTTAGCCTATTAGTAATCTATCAAACACCAACTCCAATGGGCAGAAACCTGGTGTGTCCAACCATGGGCCCCACAGGTTGTCAAATTTGCTGGGCCTGCCTCTATGCTGGTAGATATACTTCTCCAATCTGAGAGTTTCTTCCATACATGGTAACCATTCTTTATGAGAAGGGGGATTAGTGGATTTCCAGTTTCTAAGCAGTACCCTGTGTGCTTGGAAAAAAGCTCTAGCAACTGCCTCTCTCGTGTGAATCTGCAGCTGAAGGTCATCTAATATGCCCAGAAGGCAGGGTTTAGGGTCTAATGGGATGGAAGTCCAACACCTCCACCCAATAACCGTGCAGTTTTGGGCATCTCTAGGTTAAATGAATCAAGTCACCATTATCCCTGAGGCACTTGCTACATGTAGAGGAATCCAAAATACCCATTTTATGTAGTCTGGCAGGGGTGAAATGGGCCCTAAGGAGTATGTATAGTTGCTTGACTCTCTGAGACACATTAAGAGAACATTGGGGCACTGCTTGCAAGGCCTCTTCCCATTGGTCATCAATTAACCTTCCTGGCGGTAATCCTGAGTGTGGCTTGGGGTTAAATTTCAGTACCATTAGTGGTAACCCTGAGCCACTCTCGGGATTGCATTGCAGAATCCTGGTCCAGGTAATTTACCTTGTCACCAGGATCCTGCGACGTCCCCCCACTGTGTCCCCCGCCGGATCATCGGCCCGATGCCTGAGTGCGCTGGGCTCCATTCCCTGCGAGCGTCGCGACGCATGGGGCAGAGCGCAGAGCCCGGCGGCAAATTCAAAAAGTACAAAAAACATAACACATACAGTACACTATAATTTTACAGATTACATTACTGTATCAAATCATTTCACCTCCCTTTTGTCCCTAGTGCTTTGTCCAGTGCCCTGCATGCACTTTTACATTATATACTGTTCTTTCTGCCCGGAAACTTGAGATTGTCCTTGGCAACCAAAAAGTGTCCCTTTATGTCAAAAGCGGTTTTAGACCAGCTAGAAAACAGCGATAGTAAATTAGAACACTTGCAGAATTGAGCGATAGTGAATCATGGGGAAATTGATTTTATTGTTATTATATTATTATTATTTCCAATTATTTATTATATTATAATTTTTGATTTCGTGTTTCAAACTTTATCATACCCGGGATGTCTACTAGACTCTTGTTTGGACAGATTTAAGTGTGGTATTACTAAGAATTACAGGCCTACAAAATTAAAACGCCACATTTCCATGCAAAACAATGTACTGCTTTGAGATTCAAAAATCTGACATAATCATACTGCCAGGGAGGCTACAGGGCCCACATTCCTCTCCCAGCAGTCATGTACTTTCAAAGGAAATGAGAAAAGTCAGAAAATCATTCAACAGCATTGCATAGCAGCGAGATATGAATCCCTTAGTAGAAACAGTTTCAGCCACCATATTAAATACCGGGGTCGGTGATTGCTGCCATTCTACCGCTGGACCTTGTGCTGTGACCGCATGTTTAAGCTGAAGGTAATAGAAAACAACAAAGGCTGACAGCGCTCAGGGGCTGGGATGGACAATGATCAACAATGGCTGCAGTGATCCGCAATGTAAACTTGGTAAGCTTGTTGGCAATTTATTCAAAAGAAAGTTAAAAAACAGTACATAATCCATTGAACATGAAGTAAAAAACATTACTGCGCCGATTGTGGGCTGGCTCGAGCACTGGTGGGTCACTGTATCCCTGACGGGGAGGTACCATATTCATGCTGGACCCGTCGACGTGTATGGATGGTGTCACTGAAGCCCTGGGCAGATGCATGGGGTTCTGAAGGGAGAGCCGCTGTGTGCAGCATGTGTAGATGACGTCACTGAAACCCTGGACAGAAGCACGGTGCCTGAAGGAGGAAGCCGCTGTGGCCAGCGTGGAACGCAAATGTTCCTGTTGCCGTGACTACACGGGTATTATGCAGAAAGTACAGGCATGAAAATCATCTTTATCAGATTTACTTTAACTGCCAGGGACAACCAGAGCCTATTCAGATCCTAATTTTGTCTCAGAAGTGACTAAGTAACGGGGTAATATTCAATAAAGAGCGAGGTTGGGACTTGTATGCAGCATGCGGTTAGGAAGCAAAAAATACACTATATTTCTTTAGTGATGTTATATTTATTTTGATATTGCACATGTATACACATAAAAGGCACGGATATACATAAAAGGCACAGTGATTCATTAATTCATTGTCATTATCAGTTTCTTAATTCATGCTGACGTATTACATATTTTGAGAATGATCAAGTATATTGAAATTAGACATGTGGGGGTGTGTCCAAGATGTCGGCGTGAGTCTTGGACGCTGCCAAGGCCTTCGATAGCCTACCCTGTTTCCCCGAAAGTAAGACCTAGCGTGATTGTCAGTGATGGCTGCAATATAAGCCCTACCCCCCAAATAAGCCCTACCCTGTTTCCCCAAAAATAAGCCCTACCCTGAAAATAAGACCTACAAGGACTTTAACTAGGGCTTATTTGGGGGTAGGGCTTTTTTTTGCAGCCATCACCGACAATCACGCTAGGTCTTATTTTCGGGGAAACGGGGTAGAATGGAACTACTTATGGAGGGTGCTAGAGAAGTTTGCGTTTGGCCCCTCTTTTATCAGATGGGTGAAAATACTTTACAGCGAACCAAGAGCTAAAATAAAAATTAACAATGAATATTCAGAATTATTCCAGTTGAGAGAGACGAGACAGGGCTGTCCTTTGTCTTCCCTATTGTTCGCTCTTGCAATGGAACCAGTAGCAATTATGACTAGATCACGCCTAGATATACATGGGTTCTGGCGGCAAATGGAGGAGGACAAGATAACACTGTACGCGGACGACGTTCTGGTTTTTTTCTTGGAGATGTTGAAACCTCGCTAGACACCGTGATACAAATGGTTGGTGAATTTGGGCGATTCCCTGGTCTGGTTGTCAACTGGGAGAAATCGACTCTGCTACCGGTTGACCCACTGGGTAGCCAGACACCGCCTGGAGCTCCCCACTTGAAGGTGGTTGCCAAGCTGAAATATCTTGGTGTCTGCATTACGAGCGACATAAACCAGTATATCAATGATAACTTAGTCCCGTTGTTACTTAAATTAAAGCAAAAGGGAGATATTTGGAGCCGACTCCCTCTATCCATAGCAGGGCGTTGTCATTTAATAAAGATGATATAGCTACAACAGATACTGTACTTATTCCATAACTCTCCCATTTGGATAGGTCAGAAGTGGTTCAAGAGAATAGAATCCCTTTTTAGAAAATTAATTTGGAGGAAGGGTCAATCTAGGATCAGTTTACAAACCATGCAATTACCAATTAAAGAAGGGGGTATGGCAGTCCCACACCCGAGATCATATTTCCTGGCATCCCAATTGCAACATCTAATGGGTTGTGGAGCCCTGGGAGGGAGGAACCCTTGCAACAGAATGATGATAATGGGGACCCCACATAGTATACTAGTGGAGGTATTAGAGGCGGACTAATTTATTCATAGTTGCCCAATGATAAAATTGGTCAGCAAAGTATGGCAGGTAATGAAGGCACCTAATGGGATATAATGGGGTAACAGAATACACCCCCTTATGGAACAACAAAAATTTGGCGGAAGCAAGGAGTATAGAGAGACCTAGGGAATGGGAGAGGCTGGGTATTAACTAACTGGCTCAATTATGAGGGCAATCTTATGAAGACATTTGCGGACCTAAGACGGGAATTTGATATATCAAATAAAGCATTTTATAAATACCTGCAGATCAGGCATGCCATTCAAGCACAGTTTGGGTCACAAACCATTGAATAGACCTAGATCCCCACACTTTTAAAAATAATTAAACCAGCCGCAACTAAGAGACTAATCTCTGAGCTGTATGCTAGGTTGGGGGCTAGAATTATAAGTGGAATAGGACCCTCTAGGAGTAGAGCGGGCTGGGAGAGAGATGTGGGGGCAATAACTACGGAACAATGGGATAGGATCTTAGAACGAGGAGACTTGGTTTCGATTTCTCCCTTGCAGAAAGTATCCCACTTGTTCCTAATTCATAGAGCTTACTATACCCCCAAAAAATGTTTACATTCAGTAGGAGACAAAATGATGAGTGCCCCAGATGTAAGGCATCAGAAGATCTGATCCATATGGTGTGGAAGTGTCCCAAGCTATTTAGATACTGGGCAGAGATAGTAGCTAGGATACATAAAACATTTGGGACTACACTAGAACCGGAAGTCAAGACTTGCCTATTAGGAATCTTGGAGGAAGGTAGAGTCCCGACCGCGCCTTTGAAGTAGTGTTGAGATGCCTGTTTCAGACGAGAAAATTAATAGCACAGAAATGGCAGGCACAGTTTGAAAGAATGTGGAGGCCCTGGCTGGACGAGATGAGGTGTCCTCTATAAGGGGATGGTGAGAGATTCTCTCACGTTCCTCGCCACCCCCTCGTCTTGGTTCTCTCTCCCCTATGTGACCCTGGATGTTTCTCTCTTTTAAGTCTCTTGTTCAGGGAGATGGCTTCTCCCTTCATCTTTGGCTTTACGGTTCCTGAAGTATACGCACAACTAACGACGAGGTGGGAGTAGTTTGAGAGGGAGGGAGAGGGAAGGTATAGCAATAATAATTTTGGTTTTCTCTTTCTTTGTACTAATGTAATATTATATAATATTTTATGATGTTGTATGTTTTTTTCTCTTTTTGATATTGAAAAATAATGAAAAATAAAGAAGTTATAAAAAGTTTGAAGTACAAAAAAAAAAAAATATTTGTCGGCGTGAGCAGACGTGCTTCCCGGAGCTCTGCTAGAGACTTATCCTGTTATTCTCTCCTGCCTGGACTGATCGACCCTGAGCTGGGTGTCCTGACCCTCTATGCCGTCCCGATCCTCCCCCAGACCGAAGAGCGGTAAGAAGCTCAGTTTTCCCCCGACTGTACCTGTGCCTGACGGCCCTATATTGCACGGAGCGGGAGGCCCGCGTGGCCATTCCAATATGGCCACTCAGACGGCGCCTGAGGAGACTGCCTCTCCATCTCTCCCTGGCATACCTGAGGTGATAGCGACGATATCGGCATGCCAGACAGCCCTGACTGGGAAAATGGAGGCTGTTAAGACCGAAGTCGGATTGATCAGACAAGATTTGGACAAGATCCGTGCTCAGCTGGGGGTTTTTGAATAGCGGGTCGGCCACGTGGAGGATACCGCGGAGGAGCACTCGGTGGTGTTTCGGACCCTGCAAAATAAAGTTAAGGTCCTTGAATATTGCGCCGATGATGCCGAAAACCGCAGCAGGCAAAACAATCTGCAGATAGTGGGCCTGTGGAGGGAGCAGAGGGACAGAACCCGTTTATCTTTGTGGAGGACCTCCTGTGCTCCCTGCTTCCCGGGGCTCAGCTGTCCCCGTACCGTCGAGAGGGCGCACAGAGTCCCGTTGCAGCGGGGACCGGCTGGTTCCCCCCTCGCACACTGATCCTGCGCCTGTTAAACTTCAGGGACTGGGATGAGCTTCTGCGGGCTGCACGAGTGGCGAGGGAGATCTCCTATCAAGATTCTAAGCTGCTCCTGTTCCCTGATTAAACTGTGGAGACCCAGAAACAGCGAAGATCCTTCAATGCGGTCAAGGCAGCCATGAGGGTGAAAGGAATTAAATACAGCATCCTTTTCCCGGCGAAGCTAAGAGTGGTCAATGGTGAGACGGTTCGGTTCTTCACCAATCCCAGGGATGCTACCTCGTGGTTGGAGTTGCTGCCTTCCCTGAAATGAGTGGATCCTGATCCTTAAATGACTGTTTGCTGGCGGCACCTGTCTGTTCTGTGTGTTTCAATCTGGGGGACAGAGATTATGCTGTTTTAATGCTCTGTGTTCCATGTTGGCCCCTAGAGTGTGGGTGCTGCCTCCCTGATGCATGGGGGGCCCTGAGATACCAGGTCATACATGCTTACCTGCTACGGCGGCTATGGATACACCACAGTGGTAGGTGACCGTTCTCATGTGTGTTTTGAGGACATGCTTCATTTTGACTATTATCCTGAACAGTTCCAGGTTACTATGCAACTAACTTTTCTAAGCTTTATGCCCCTGGCTGGCTCAGGTGATTTGAACTAATGTGCTAATATATGACTGTTTAATAACTAGTTCTCTAGCATCTCCTGCTGGGAAGTTATGTGTCCTTTGTTAGCTGGGATTGTGGTCCCCCCCTGTGTGCATTTGATGTGGAGGGGTGGCTGACTCTCCCTTGTTGACTGTGGTGCGCCTCCTGAGTAGGTTACTCTGAAGGACTGGGGTTTGGGGGTTTATGCAGGATACCGGTTTAGGGGATCTGCGGGGTGGGGGGAGTGGGCAGCCGTTGCTGGCCCTTGTTGGTTTTGGTTTGGTTTTCTTTTTCACATTTTTTTTTTATATTGCTCTCCAATGTTTTTAGGTATGGTAAAAGAATATGCATCACAGGAATTTCATGCCTCTATGTTACCACTTGCAGTGACAGTTGGTCTTCCGCCCGGGTAGTTTTTTTGCCCCCGGGGGGGGTACCACTGTGTTGATTTCTGGGACACCTGCCTTTCTCACATCCCTTATGGCTAGTTTTTCGGTACTTTCCTGGAATGTCCGGGGACTACACTTAGCGGTTAAACGTTCCCTGGTTTTCAATTATCTAAAAAACTACGCTCCCCAAATTTGTATCTTGCAGGAGACTCACCTTGTGGATTCTCGAGTCCTTGGTCTCAGGAGTTCACATTATCACTCTTCATATTCTAGTTATTCCCGGGGAGTGAGCATATTAGTTCACAGATCCCTCCCTTTTCAGCTCAAAAATATTAGGACTGACCCGGGCGGAAGATACATTATTATGCATGTCACAGTAGCTAATGTAGAATATGTGCTCGTGGGACTATATCTCCCACCTCCTGCGGATACTTCCCTCTTGTATGATATTATACTTGTCATACAGTATGGAAAGCAAAATGTCATGTTGTTGGGGGACTTTAATTTGGCTCTGTGTCTGGCCCTGGACAGGCTCCATCAGTCGACCCGAAGAGCCCCCAATCTCATGCAGTGGGCTGATACTTTTGAGTTAACTGATGCCTGGCGTCATTATAATCCCTCTGAAAGAATGTACACATGTCACTCAACCACTTTTCGGACCCTCTCCCGCATTGACCTGGGGTTTATTACACAGGCGGTGCTGCAGCGGGTATCGAAGGTGCAAATCCTCCCTAGAGGCATCTCCGACCATGCCCCTCTTATGATTACTGTGCTTTTGGGACCCCCTGCTGGGCAGAAGCTGTGGAGACTATCTAGGCACTGGATAGCAGACCCTAAGGTTCAGGAAGATATGCCGGAGGCATTATGTATTATTGGCTTGAAAATGCTGACCTAACAGAACCATTGGTGGTTTGGGACACCTGTAGCCTCCCTGGCGGTTTTCCCGAGTGTGGCTCGGGGTTAAAATTCAGTCCCATTAGCGGTAACCCCGAGCCACACTCGGGATCGCATTGCAGGATCCTGGGGCGGCGTTACTTACCTTGTCCCCGGGATCCTGCGATGTCCCCCGCTGTGTCTGCGGGCTCCGTCCTCTGCCCGAAGCCTCTCCGTGCCAGGCTCCGTTCCCTGCGAGCGTTGCGACGCACGGGGGCGAAGCCTGGCGGCAAATTCAAAAAACTGTAAAAAGCATAACACATACAGTACTGTAATCTTACAGATTACAGTACTGTATGAAATTATTTCACATCCCTTCTATCCCCAGTGCTTTGTCCTATGCCCTGCATGCAGTTCTATATTATATATACTGTTCTTTCTGGCTAGAAACTGGAGATTGTCCATAGCAACCAAAAAGTGTCCCTTTACGTCAAAAATAGTTTTAGACCAGCTAGAAAACAGCGATAGTAAATTAGAACACTTGCAGAATTGAGCGATAGTGAATCGTAGGGAAATTTATTTTATTATTATTTTATTTTTATTTTTTTAATTATTTATTTTTATTTATTATATTATAATTTATGTTTTTGTGTTTCAAACTTTATCATACCCGGGATATCTACTAGACTCTTGGTTGGACAGATTTAAGTGTGTTATTGTTAAGAATTACAGACCTACAATATAAAACGCCAAATTTCCATGCAAAATAATTGTACCGCTTTCAGCACCTAAAATCCGAAATAATCATACCGCCAGGGAGATTAAGGGATGGTTGAGGGGAGAATATATTTCCCGCATTACTAACAGCTGTAAGCAGTCTGTGCGGTCGCTGGGGGAGCTGGAGGGTGAGCTCGGTGACAAGGAGGCTAGATATGTTGCTGCTCCTATCCCCCTCAACTATGGGGCTTGGCAATATGCGCTTAAGGCGGTTGAACTTCATAGGATAGAGATGACCAAGAAATCAATGCTCAGTACGGCCCAATGAGTTTTTGAGTATGGAGATAAAAATGGCAAATTGTTGTCATAGTTATCTTGAGGGCAGTTCGCTAGTACTCATATTGGGAGCATCCGGGATGAGGGAGGGGTCCCCCTTACGAGCCCTGATGAAATTCTTGCTAGATTTATGCGCTACTATAGCTCCCTCTATTCCACTAGGGTGGATTATGAAATATCAGATCTCCGGGCCTAATTGGATGGGGTGGATTTTCCTACCCTGTCTCAGGATGCCAGTGAGAACCTAGAAAGAGATATTACCCTGGAGGAGGTCCAGAACGCTATGGCCCAAATGCAACCTAGTAAAACCCCCGGAGCGGATGGCATTCTGGTCGAATTCTACTCCATGTACCTAGAACTTCTTGCTCTTAGGCTCACCATGCTGTTCGCTCAGTTCACCAAGATAGGGTCATTACCAGAATTCATGTCCGAAGCTGTAATTGTGTTGGTGCCCAAACCTGGTAAGGACCCATGACTGTGCGTCATATCGACCAATTTCTTTATTTAATGTTGACGCAAAGCTGCTGGCCAAGATACCGGCCAACCGCCTGGCACAGGTCCTGGATGAGCTCATCCATGTGGATCAGACAGGGTTCATGCCCGGCAAGGGCACCAATATCAATTTAAGAAGGCTTCATCTCAACCTGTCCATTCCCCATGATAATGCTGGAACCAGAGTCATTGCCTCTTTGGATGCCGAAAAGGCATTTGACACGGTTGAGTGGGGCTACCTTTGGGAGGTACTGGGTAGTTACGGTTTTGGCCCTCAATTTCTGCGTTGGCTGCAATTACTCTATCAAAAGCCTTCAGCTTGTATACGAACCAATGGTAGGATTTCCGAGCGGTTTCCGCTGCAGACTAGCACGCGCCAGGGATGCCCCCTCTCCCCTTCCCTTTTTGTTCTGGCGCTGGAACCCCTGGCCATCCTATTTAGGGCGTCTCGGAGGGTGGAGGGACTGCGGATCAGCCCCTTGGAGGAGAAGGTGTCATTATACGCCGACGATGCCCTGTTGTATCTACATGACGCGGACTCCTCCCCGTGTGCTGTTTTGGAGTTTGGCCGCTTATCGGGGGTTCGAATAAATTGGACGAAGTCTGTACTTTTACCCCTAGACCCCATGTCGCGGGCCGCTGCGGCCACCACCCAGCTGCAGTGGGTTACTGGTTTTTAATATCTGGGAATCCAGGTGAGTCGCGACCCCTCTGAATTTTATGAGCTCAATCTGCGCCCTGTGTTATTGCAGCTGAGAGCTAGGTGTGCCTCCTGGGGAACTCTTCCACTTAATTTGTTAGGGCGTATTAACCTAATTAAAATGGTGTTTCTCCCCAAGTTTAATTACCTATTTAGAAATTCCCCAGTGTGGATTCTTTAAAGAACTAGATAGCTGTATTGGGACCTTTATTTGGGGGGGGGTCCACTCCCCGATTTGCACAATTCACCCTATGTCTTCCTGTGAGATGCGGGGGATTGGCGTTGCCCAATTTTCAGGTATACTACTGGGTGGCCGTTTCGGTTTCGGTCCGCTGGTGGTTCGTGGCTCCAGAGCCAATGCTGCGGTGTGCCATGAGGCGGCTCTTTTGGGTTCCCTCGGTGACCTGGGAAATCTAGTGTATAGGGGCTCTGGGGCATGCGCCGATCTCCCACCTCCGACTAGGACGACGATCACAGTGTGGGTGGTTGCTAGGAAGAGGTTTCATAAACCAAGCATGTGGTCGCCTTTTCAACCTCTAAGGGGTAATCCTAACCTCCCACATTTCCGTACAATCCCGGACCCACAGGTCTGGCCAAAGTATGGAGTGAAGACCCTTTGAGATATTATGCTGACAGGGAAGTTAATGACATACAAAGACCTCTCAACCAACTTTAATCTGCCCAGATGGACGTATTTTCATCATCACCAATTGCGTCATGCAGCAAGAGCGCAGTTTCCGGGGCCTATAGTCCTTTCCATGGACCCCATAGAGGAGCTTCTGGCTCAGGAATCGCTTTCCAAGCCTATCTCCTCCCTTTTATATGTCACCGCTCAGTTTGGACTCTCCCAGGCTGGAGAGGCTGTGGGAGGAGTGGAGGACTGATATCCCCACACTAGAGAGGGAGGATTGGAATGACTGTTTTGAGGACAGCTTGGGGCTGGTTATCTCTTCTAGAGATAAAGTGATACAAACTAAGTTTCTTCATAGGGTGTACTACACCCCGCAGCGGCTGCACAGACTGTACCCCCTGAGGGACCCCCTCTGTAATAGGTGTCGACGAGATGTAGGGACATATTACCATATGTTCTGGAGCTGTCCTGGAGTGGCTCGATTCTGGGCTGCGGTATTTGAAGCCATTAATAAACGCCTCAGGATGTCATTAGTTCAGTCAGAAAAATTTTGATAAGCCCGGCAGAGTGTCTTTGGCTGCTGGGGCCCTCCTTCGTGTTCGTCAGCAAGGAATGACAGTCGGCCAATACGCAGTTTAATTCTGTACGCTAGCCGCTGAACTCAAATGGAATAATGAGGCCATTACTGCTACCTTCCGGCAAGGCCTATCTGAGCGTGTCAAGGATGAACTCGCTGGACGCACCATTCCTACCACATTGGATGATTTAATCGCATTGAGCATTCAAATAGACATTCGCTTCCAGGAGCGGGCCCTGGAGAAATCCAGATCCCGTCATCCCCCTGCTGGCCGTCCAGCGCAGGTAGTCCAAAGACCTGTGGAACCCTCTCCGTCTTCAACCTCTCACAGGTTGGAAGGACCTATGAAGCTTGGGCAAACTCGCCTCACTCCCAAGGAACATGCCCGACGCATGGGATTGGGCTTGTGCCTTTATTGTGGCGATAAAAGACATCTTCTGAACTCCTGTCCAGTCCATCCAGGAAACTCCAGGATCTAGGTCACTCGGAGGGAGGTCATCTAGACCAATCCTTTAATTTTGTCCACTTCCCTCGTTTCACCCTTCCCGTGGCTATCCACTGGGCTCAAAATGCCTATCAACTCTCTGCATACGTGGACTCTGGTGCTGCCAGGAATTTCATTGAACAATCTTTAGCTACCGAGTTGGGCATTGCCTTTGTTGCCTTGGCTATACCCCTTTCTGTGACCGCAGTAGATGGCTCCTTCTTGCCTATGAGCCCCATCCGGTTGAAAACCCCTCCTATTGTCTTACGCATTGGGGTTTTGCATGCTGAGGAGATCTCTTTCCTAATTCTGCCTAAATCCTCCAGTCCCATCATCCTGGGCCTTCCATGGTTGCAGAAACACTCCCTGCATCTTGACTGGAATTCTGGACAAGTATTGGCTTGGGGTCCTCCGTGTCAGCAACGATGTATTTCCAAGGCACTACCTCCTCCATTCCTCTGGCTGAGACCTCCACAACTCCCATGTTGCCTTCCCAATATCAATATTTCCTGATGTTTTCTGCAAAAAGTCCACTGATCGCCTTCCTCCTCACAAAGACTATGACTGCTCCATTGATCTGTTACCTGGCACTTTTCCTCCCCGAGGCCAAATCTACCCTCTGTCTATCCCTGAGACTCAAGCCATGTCTGAATACATTCGGGAAAACGTGCAAAAGGGTTTTATCAGGAAATCAAACTCACCTGCCGAAGCCGGGTTCTTCTTTCTAGCGAAAAAAGATGGTTCAATCCGTCCATGCATCGACTACAGGGGCCTTAACGCCATCACCGTGAAGAACCAATATCCTCTTCCTTTAATTTCGGAACTCTTTGACAGACTGCAAGGTTCTCATGTTTTTACCAAACTGGATCTTAGAGGGGCCTACAATTTAATAAGAATCCAGGAAGGAGACGAATGGATGACCGCCTTTAACACCAGGGACGGACATTATGAATATCTTGTGATGCCCTTTGGCTTATGCAATGCCCCAGCGGTCTTCCAAAATTTGGTTAATGAGATCTCCTGCGACCTTCTGTATGTCTGTGTTATTGTATAACTGGATGATATTCTTATTTTCTCACCAGACTTACTTACCCATCGTCTTCATGTGAAAGCTGTGCTACAGCGTCTACGGGACAATTGTCTATATGCAAAATTGGAGAAATGTCTATTTGAACAAACACAAGTTCCATTTCTGGGCTACATAATCTCATCACAGGGCCTATTCATTGACCCAGTCAAACTTTGAGCCATCTCTGAGTGGCCCCAGCCCTCTGGTCTTAAAGCCAACAAACGCTTTTTGGGCTTCACCAATTACTATTGCCAATTCATTCGTAACTACTCCACCTTGGTGGCCCCTATTACATCTCTCACTCGCAAGGGTGTCAATGCTCGTCTCTGGTCCCCTGAAGCCATTGATGCTTTCCTCAAACTCAAGGCAGCCTTCCTCTTCCCCAATTCTCCTACGTCTGGACTTTACAAAACCCTTTTCTTTGGAGGTTGATGCCTCTTCAGTAGGAGTCGTTGCCGTCCTACTCCAAGCTCAGAAGGCCAAGTCTCAGCCTTGCGGATTCTTTTTTCAAGGAGTTTTCTGATGCGGAGAAGAACTATACCATTGGAGACCGTGAGCTACTCGCTATTAAAATAGCTCTTCAAGAATGGCAACATCTTCTAGAGGGTTCTCCCTATTATATTACCATCTTTACTGATCATAAAAATCTGCAGTATTTACAATCCGCAAAACGCTTGAACCCATGTCAAGTTCGCTGGGCCCTCTTTTTTACCCGCTTCAACTTGAACATTACTTTTCATCCAGGTGCCAAAAACCTCCGAGCCAATGCCTTGTCCAGGTCCTTTGATGTCAACGATTCTGAGAATCACCTAGATCAGTGATCTGCAATTAGCGGACCTCCAGCTGTTGCAGAACTACAATGAGGCATAGCAAGACTCTGACAGCCACAAGCATGACACCCATAGGCAGAGGCATGATGGGACTTGTAGTTTTGCAACAGCTGGAGGTCCACTAATTGCATATCCCTGACCTAGATCCTGTTCCCATCATCTCTCCGCATCGTATTCTAGCTACTACTCAGCTCTGGTCTACACAGCCTCCTCCAGGTAAAACTTTTGTAGTTCCTGCACTTCGTCCCAAACTCCTTGCTTGGGCACATGACTCCAAGTTCTCTGGACATCCTGGCATACCTCATACTTGTGACCTTCTTCTGCGTCATTACTGGTGGCCTTCTCTTCGTAAGGATGTCAAGGAATACGTTCAAGCTTGTAGGTTTGTGTACTATCCAAATCTTCCATGTCCACCCCTGCTGGGTTGCTTTTGCCCTTACCAGTTCCCGATATACCTTGGCGTTGTATTTCCATGGACTTTATTTCAGATCTGCCCCCCTAAACAGGTTCTACAGTCATCTGGGTAGTGGTGGATCGGTTCTCCAAAATGTGTCACTTGATTCTTCTCCCAGGCCTACCTTCTGCTCCCAGTCTTGGCACAACTTTCATTAAGGAGATCTTTCGTCTTCATGGGATTCCTTCACATATCGTCTCTGACAGAGGAGTTCAATTTACTGCTCGGTTTTGGAGAGCCTTGGCCAGCTCCTTTGGGATTAAATTGGATCTTTCATCTGCCGTTCATCCTCAGTCCAATGGGCAAACTGAACTTGTCAATCAAAATGTAGAACGTTTTCTCTGTGCCTTCATCTCAGCCCACCAAGATGACTAGGTGGACCTTTTGCCCTGGGCAGAGTTTGCCTTAAACCATCACTCCAATGCCAGTCCTGGAAAATCTCCCTTCTCTGGAAAATCTCCCTTCTTCACTGTTTACGGGCAGTATCCATCTGTTCCCTTTCCTGTTCCCATTTCTCCTCTTGTACCAGCAGCAGCTGAAACTCAAAGGTCCTTCAACTCAATCTGGAAAGAAGTCTCTGAGAATATTCATCTAGCTGTTTCCAGGCATAAATGGCAGCAGATCGTCATCGCCGTCTGGTTCCTAAGTTCCTGCCTGGCGATAGAGTTTGGCTCTCTACCAAGCACATCCGACTCCGGGTGCCCTCAATAAAATTTGCCCCACGCTTCATTGGTCCATTTCCTATTCTCCGTCAGATCAATCCAGTTGCTTTCAAGCTCTGTCTGCCCTCTCATCTCAGGATACCCAACGCCTTCCATGTCTCCCTGCTCAGGCCACTGGTCCTCAATCGCTTCTCTCACCCTTCTTCTCACCCCGCTCTTGTGGCTGATACCACGGATCAGTATGAGATTAAAGAAATATTGGACTCTAAGTACTCCCGAGGGAAGCTACTCTATCTGATTGATTGGAAGGGCTATGGTCCGGAGGAGAGGTCTTGGGTTCCTGCCACCGAAGTCTCAGCCCCACGTTTGGTGACCAGATTTCATCGGAAATTTCCCTCCAAGCCAGCCCCCAGATGTGTAGGGGGACCTCGTAAAAGGGGGGGGTACTGTCACAGATCAGCTGCAGAGCTGATCCGTGCCTCACCTTTACTGCTGTAGGCTGGCTGGCATCTGTTGTTCCATTAGCTTGTGTTCAGCTCTGCTGCACTCTGCAGCTATGGGTGTCGCTGCCCTCACCTGTTGCTTAATATATGATTCCTTCCTGCTACTTCCTGTCCAGCTCCTCATTATTATTATTATTATTATACAGGATTTATATAGCGCCAACAGTTTACGCAGCGCTTTACAATATAAAAGGGAGACAATACAGTTATAATACAATAAAATACAAGAGGATTAAGAGGGCCCTGCTCAGAAGAGTTTACAATCTAATAGGGTGGGGCAGGTGGTAAAAAAGGTTGTAACTGTGGGGAATAAGCTGTTGGAAGTGGTAGGATTAGTTGGAGACGTGATAGGCTTTCCTGAAGAGATGAGTTTTCAGGGATCGCCTGAAAGTAGCAAGCGTAGGGGATAGCCGGATAGATGGAGGTAGCGAGTTCCAGAGGATGGGAGAGGCTCTGAAGAAATCCTAGAGACGAGCATGGGAGGAGGAGATGAGAGAGCTTGAGAGCAGGAGGTCTTGAGAAGAGCGGAGAGGTTGATTTGGGTGATATTTGGAGACAAGATGATGTAGCTCGGGGCAGAGAGCAGAATCTCGGAGGCCAAGGGAATGTAGTTTATTGAGAAGGAGCGGGTGGTCATCAGTATCAAAGGCCGCAGAGAGGTTAAGTAGTAGGAGTATGGAGTACTGGCTGTTGGTTTTAGCAGTTAGTAAATCGTTAGTGAGTTTTAGTAAGGCAGTTTCCGTGGTGTGCTGCGAGCGAAAGCCAGACTGTAAGGGGTCAAGAAGGTTATTTTCACTGAGGTAGGAGCTAAGACAGTTGTAGACTAAGCGTTCTAGAAGTTTAGAGGTGAATGGGAGCAATGAGATGGGTCTTAAGAAGTTCAGGTTGGTAGGGTCCAGTGAGGACTTTTTAAGTATGGGAGTGATCTGCGCATGTTTTAGAGGGAAGGGGAAGATGCCACTAGAGAGGGAGAGAATGAAGATGTGAGTGAGGGAGCATAGGATAGAAGAAAAGGGTGACCGTAGTAGTTGTGAGAGAACAGGATCCAAGGGACAATTTGTTAGCTGGGCATCTGAGAAAAGTTGTGTAACCTCTTCAGTAGTAGCCAATTTAAAAGAGGAGAGTGTTGAATGTGCTGCTAGGCAAGGTATGTTGGGTGGGGAAGATGTACGCACAGTGGAGGTGTCCTCACGAATTGCATCGATCTTGTCTTTGAAGTGATTGGCAAGCTCTTGGGCAGTGAGTGAGTTAGTGGGTAGAGGGGGTGGGGGACGAAGCAGAGAGTTAAAGGTTGAGAAGAGACAACGGGGACTGGATAACAAGGAATTAATAAGAGAGACAAAGTATGCTTGTTTGGCAGCATGGAGGCAAGAATTGTATTTTAGAAGGGCAGATTTATATAGGGTGAAGTCTTGCAGGCATTTGGTTTTACGCCACAGTCGTTCAAGAGCACGGCAATGTCTCTTGAGATTTCTAGTGTTGTCAGTTTGCCAGGGTTGTAACGGTCGGGGCCTGATTCTGCGTGTGGTTAGAGGAGCAAGTGCATCTAGTGATGATGAGAGTGAACTGTTGTAGACAGAGGTCAGGACAGGACAGGGGAGAGATTATGTCATATAGATGGTCAGTAGCAGAATAGAGAAGAGAAGGGTTAAAGTGGCGAAGGTTTCTACAAGTAATTGTTTGCTGTTTGGAGGGATGGGTGGTTGGAGGCAAGGATATAGTGAAAGTGATGAAGTTGTGATCAGAGAGAGGAAAGGGGGTGTTGGTGAGGTTGCCAGGGTTGCAGAGATGGGAGAATACAAGGTCAAGGGTATTACCATTGGAGTGAGTGGAAGTATGTGTCCATTGGGTTAGGTCAAAAGATGAGGTTAAGTCGAGAAGTTTAGCTGTAGTTGGGCTGTTAACATTGACAGGAATGTTGAAGTCACCAAGAATAATGGGGGGTATTTCAGAGGAGAGAAAGTAGGGTAGCCAGGCAGCAAAGTCATCAAGAAAGTGCGATACCGGTCCTGGAGGCTGATAAATTGCTGCAATCCTCCGAGAAATGGGAGAAAACAGACGAATACCGTGCATCTCGAAAGAAGAGAGGGATAGAGAGGGAGGGACAGGAAGGACTTGGTAGGTGCTTTGTGGGGATAGAAGGAAGCCAACTCCACCTCCTTTCTGTCTGTTGGGTCTGGGGGAGTGAGTCCAATGGAAACCACCATGGGAGAGGGCAGCAGGAAAAGCTGGGTCAAAATTTTAAAGCCAGGTTTCTGTTATAGCGAGTATGTTAAAGCCATGAGAGATGAAGAGGTCATGTACAGATGTTAGCTTATATAGATGGAGCGGGCGTTCCAAAGGCCGCATGAGATTGGTGGGCTGCTTTGAGGAAGCAGGGGGATAGAAATTAAACTGAGTGGATTGTGATGGTTGCCAGAGGGGGAGGGTTACTGGATATGTGGCTTGCAGTTGGAAAATGGCAGACCAGGATTAGGAGAAATGTCACCTGAGACTAGGAGAAGGAGGAGGGCGAGGAAGGCAAGGTGGTAGTGGGATGTGCATGAGCGCACGTGTCTAGTGGCCCTGGTGTTTATGTCAGCATGTGGGTGCAGCAAATGCAGGAGATGATGGGTGCCATAGTAGGGAGAGGGTAGGAGTGAGGGTGATGTGTGCATGCTGCAGGGAAGAGAGGAGGGGTAGAGTAAAGATAATTTTAGGATAGAAGACACCAATGTGAGAAGGAAGAGAATAAGGAGAATGTTAGTGGATAGAGAGTGGGAAACTAACTTTATATAAAATAAATGTCAAAAGCTGGTTTGCTTGTCGTCTTGCAGAGTGGAGCAGAGTTCTTTTTGTATCTTCATCCAGCTTTAGTTAACTTGCTTTTGTTAAACTGCGTCAGTGAAACTGCACATCACTCGTGACAGAGCCATGATGTCTGTGCCTTGCCCCTGTCTGCGCCACCCCATAAGCTTCTTTAAATTTATAGGGAGACTAAGCAGGCATGCATTTCTCAGTTGGTCATTATTGGGTCTGATTTGAGACCCCTCATGTGCTTCTCTATTTAAATCTCTCTCTGACCAGTTCTGGTTGCTTGAGCAACATTTGTTTCTGAGCCCCCTTCATGTAACCTGCCTTAACCTGATCTCTCGTGAACTGATCTCGTGTACCGACTCGGCTTGTTCTGATTACGTTACGTCTGCAGCCCGCCCTGACCTTGGCTCTCCATCCGGCTCTCCTTTGCTTCATCCATCCATCCTTGTCTTCTGGTACTTCCCTAGTGAGCAGGGGGAACCCGGGGGTCGTGACCTGGGGTCAGCACGCAGCTAAGCCCAAACCCTTGTGAGGGAGTCCCTGGCAGAATACCGGATGGCCCTTAGACTCCACGCCCTAGGGGATCCCGTGTCACCTGCTCGCCTGTGGGCTCACTGTAAGTAGTACCGTGCCAGTAAGTGTGACTGAGGGTGGTCCTCACCAAACAATCAATGGTTGATATATATTAAAAACTCCAATGCCATCTGTGAATGAACGTAAAATAAAATGTGTATAAGAATATATCGAAGGGATTGTGTTAAATTAATGGTGAGTGGTTGACCCTGTGCTTTTCCTGTGAGGTAATAAGGGGTGGATATATTCAGAAGGGTTTGTAATTATACAAAACCCTGAATATGTGACAATCAAGCTAAGTGACGAGTAATATAGATGCTCCAACAGTATAGGAGCTTCAGTAAATAAGTGAAAAAACTAAACTCCAAACCATGACAAAATGTGTAAAAGAAGAGAATGTGCTATAAAGGTTACCTGGTATGCTGAATTGGGAATACAATCCAAGTTGGTGCACAGTGTCCCTGACACAACAACCCTTGTGGATGTACCCGTTCCTGAATAAAAAGGGAGTATGAATACTCCGCTGTAACCAATTGTGGCCGCCAACATCATGCAAGCGACTAAATGGGAGAGGAGGCGTCATCACCCAGGCGACAAGCGCCCGGCAAATTGCACCAAAACACTCCCTGGTGTAGAATGCCAGATGGTGATTCACGGTATTTGAGTCATGACGCCGACGGCGGTCGAGGTCAAACATCCAGCGCTGGAAGAGTGGCGTAGATGCACAGCAGGACGTCCGCCCTCAATTACCCCAGTGCTCGTTGCCACACTTTTCATCCATAATCGGCCTGTAAGTATGGGTGGATGGTCTTTCCTTTCCCTCCCCCCCTTCTTATGTAAGTTAGATTTATTGTATTTTTTTATATATTTTTTAGACATCTACTATACACCTTTTCCTGATGAGTGGCAGCATAGCCACGAAATGTGTCAAGCTCCAGATGCTACAATCATGTGTTTACAACATAGATTTATTTACTCTACGCCACATGTCTTATTTCAATATACGTGATCAATCTCAAAATATGTAATTCGTCAACATGAAATAAAAAACTGATAATGACAATGAATCATGAATCACTGTGCCTTTTATGTATATCTGTGCCTTTTATGTGTATACACGTGCAGTATCAAAATAAATATAGCATCACTAAAGAAATATAGTGTATTTTTTGCTACATACAAAGTCCCAACCTCGCTCTTTATCGTCAAACATGGATGGAGGCAATTTGACATAATTGTCTTAGGCCTCACACAAAATCCCAACCCTCTTCTTGGGGTAATATTCAAGCCCCAGAAGTCAATCGGCTGTGAAGTAATTATTCTCCAGCAGCATTAATGCAGATTTGTCTCAATTAAAAAGGAGACCTGAAAACTTGTCAAACCTAGTGATAGTTTGCATCACTGCTTCAAGAGAATTTAAAGTGTCTCCTAGTAACAACATGGTATCTTCAGCGTAAAGCATGACTTTCTCCTGGAGTTCCCCAAATTGAAATACCATTATGTTACAGTTAGAGGCGGTCAAAGGTTTTATCGCTAGTGCGAATAATAATAATGGGGATACAGAGCACCCCTGACACGCGTACACCTACCCGGAGAAAACGGGTGTGAAATCTGTCCTGCCTCCCTATTGCTGCCAGTGGGTGACTGTATAGTAGTTGTACCCAGGACGTAAAAGTGGGTTCAAAGAAAAATTTGGCAAGGACATCCCAGAGAAAGGGCCACTCAACATTATCAAAGGCCTTGGCCACGTCCAAGGACAGTAGAGCCCTGTTACCCATATTATCTGCCCTCGCCTTGAAGGTTACGAAACAGCATCCTTAAGTTTACAGCCATGGACTTCTGTGGCAGTAAACTGGGTGTATTATCGAAGATATGGCCTTATTAAGCCGGAGGGCAAGTACCTTAGCTAAAATTTCTCTATCACTTTGAAGTAGCGAGGTCGGCCTAGAAGAGCCTGGATCAGTGGAGTCCTTGCTTGGTTTTAGTAACAGAATAATGTTGGCTTTTGCCATAGAGTTCCTAGCAGCATTAAACAGCAAGTAAGGCAGCAATTTATTACTGTATTGTTTATACACTTCTATTGGCATCTCCTGGTGCCTTGCAGTTGGGAAATGCAGCGACCGCCAGTTGCATCTCCTCAAATGTAATTGGAGAATCAAGCATTCTTCTATTTCGAGTAGACAATTCCGGTAAGTTAATACCATTCAGTTAAGTCAGAATATTTTCAGTGTACAGATTTGTTTAGATTGCTACAGGTTAGATTAGAAGGACACCAGTTCTGTCATAATAGAATCAGTGGTAATAGTTAGTCCCCCGTTCCCCTTTCGCAAGGCATCAATGTTTCCCCCTAAAGTCTGCGATTTAGCTATCCCGGCCAACAGTCTCTTGTCTGCTCACCTTCCTCATAAAATGCAAGTTTTAAAAAAAATGCTTTTTATCTGCCAAGGATGATACCACACGGTCTAAGGCATCCTGAACTTCCATTTCAGCTTCCTTTCTAGTAGAGCTTCTCACTTTATTTGTTTCCCGACTTGCCTCTATTAGCTTATCGCTTAAGCCTAGTACACACTATCAGGTATCACTTTCATTCAACCCAGCATTAAGGGGGAGAGGAGTCACATTTTAGAGTTTATAGCAGGAGTAGTGCAAGCAACTACCTGACCTATCCAGTTAGAAACAGTTCTGTGCCACTGTATGCCATACATTTCTGGCAGCAAGAGGGTTAAAGGGTCATGGTTAAATAAAATCTGAACCTGCTCACTGTGTACATGGCACACATATGCCAGAGTACTTGCACCTACACTCTCAAGAGTGCATAATTCAGTAAGTGCAGTGCTCAGGAGTGTGTATTGCACAGGCCACTACACAGAATACAATCTAAAATGACCCCCTCCTGACAGAAAAAATACACCCCCCCCCCCATCAAGCCCACAGTGCAAATCTCAACCAACAGACACAATTTCTTGCCAAAACAAATTTCCCCCCACACCACTGAATCCTCCCTCCCAGCCCACTATCTCAGTAGATTTCCCAATACAGAGACACATCAGTACTGTCTTCCCTCAGTACAGACTCCTCTAATACAGACCCCGCTCAGTACAGACATTCCTAGTACAGATTCCCCCCCCCCCCGCCAGTGAATTTACACCCCTTCAGTACAAACCCCTACCCAGGACAGATTCACCTCTACTCAGGACAGATTCCCCCACCCAAATTCAAGCAGCCCTCAGTGCAGATCTTTACAGCACAGAAACCCTAGAATACAGATGTCCCCCCAAACAGACCCCCACAGTACTGAACCCCCCAGTACAGACCCCTCTAGTAAAGACCCCCCCCCCCCCCAGGTACAGACACTTCTCAGTACAGATTCCCCTTTAGTCCAAACTTCGTACCAGATGCAGGTAGTTCAGAGTTATGCCGCGTACACACGGTCGGACTTTTCAGCTACAAAAGTCCAACGGACGCTGACGGACTAAAGCTGGCTGGTAATGCGATCGTGTGTGGGCTTCTCCGGACTTTCAACGTACTTTTTTAGCCTCAAATCCGACGTACTTTAGATTTGAAACATGCTTCAAATCTTTACGTCGTAACTACGATGGACCCCGAAGTCCGCTCGTCTGTATGCTAGTCCTACGGACAAAAACCCACGCTAGGGCAGCTATTGGCTACTGGCTATCAACTTCCTTATTTTAGTCCGGTGTACGTCATCACGTACGAATCCGTCGGACTTTTGTGTGGTCGTGTGTAGGCAAGTCTGTTCGTTAGAAAGTCTGCCGCAAGTCCGCCGAAAGTCCGCCGGAAGTCTGTCGGACAGGCTGTCGGACTTTTGTAGATGAAAAGTCCGACCGTGTGTACGGGGCATAAGGGGAAATCCATCCCTCGGCTCTATCATATGACCAGAGCTAAGTAGAAGCCTCTCAACTACAGAAGCAGCGCTGCAGTGCCTATAAATACTAGCACTATAGTGCAGCAGTTACATGGTGCAGCATAAAAAAAATGTTGGACGGTCATCCAGAGCAGACATATCCCCCAAAGTGCACCACTGACTAGCAGGAACACTTTAAAAGGACACAATAGTCTGATTTTAAGGAATACACATTTGAGTTCTTATTAACATGTACTTGTTCATTACTTTAAACATGACTTATGTACAGATTTACATTGAGACAGGATCAGTTTCTGCTGCCCACCGTCCAGCCACACTCCCTCCCCACACTGCCAAAGCCTTTGCTGACCAAGCACATGACATACCTGCTGTAGTATGTTCCATACTTCGTGAGGATATGCCACTTAACAGGCAGGTTAAGGGTTCCCCCAGGCATGTTATTTAAAGGAATGTTGTGCAAGGTCCTTCCCCTTATCCTCCACTTCTAGGTGTCTTCTCTAAAGCCTTGTTCACACTATAGATTTTTTTTTGTTCAAACGGTAAAAAAACTGTGAGCTCTGGTCGGAGCCGCTGTATTCACTATGCAAAGTAAGTAGAGCGATCTCCCCCACTGAGCTGTTGTGTTCTGACAGGGGGACGCCCCCCCCCCCCACCACCACCACCACCACCAGAACACTCTGAGCAGCTCTCTCTTTTTTTTTTTTTAACCGACCAATTTCTCCCGACATTCAGCTCATGTATACCAGGCTTTAGACCCATTCTCCCACTAGAAGCTACTTAGAAGTAAAACCCCAGGCATGGCGATATCTGAAATCAGTTTTTTAAGTTTATTTGATGTATGACACATGGCCTTGATAGCATTATTAATCTTGATGTATTGTGCCTTGTCACTTTCAGATCTAACATCTATTATGTTCTTTAAAGTGATTGTAAAGCTTTATTTTTTTTAAAATCACAAACAAGTTATACTTAAAAAGAAGAAAAAACAACTCCTGCGCACAAGTGGACCACCATACAAATAGTACAACAACACAGGCCTTGCTGCCCTCAAGGACGGGGAATCCTAGTAAACAACGAGAGAAAAGGGAAAAAGGGGCGCACCAGCCTTGTGCATTGTCTTTTAAAATTATTTATTGAATAAAATGGTAAAAAAGAAACAACTCACAAGCAATTGTAGAGGAAGGCACAACGTTAAAGTGCACCGACTGACAGCATGCAACCTAGGATGAGCGATACCTTCCAAGAGTCGTGGAGGAACGCACAAGCATCACTACCAGCTGACGCGTTTCAAAGGGGACATCCCTTCTTCATCAGAGCTTAGGCTAAGCTCTGATGAAGAAGGGATGTCCCCTTCGAAACGTGTCAGATGGTACCCTGTTTCCCCGAAAATAAGACCTAGCGTGATTGTTGGTGATGGCTGCAATATAAGCCCTACCCCCCAAATAAAAGCTAGTTAAAGTCCTTGTAGGTCTTATTTTTAGGGTAGGGCTTATTTTTGGAGAAACAGGGTAGGGCTTATTTGGGGGGTAGGGCTTATATTGCAGCCATCACTGACAATCACGCTAGGTCTTATTTTCAGGGAAACAGGGTAGTGATGCTTGTGCGTTCCTCCACGACCCTTGGAAGGTATCGCTCATCCTAGGTTGCATGCTGTCAGTCGGTGCACTTTAACGTTGTGCCTTCCTTTACAATTGCTTGTGAGTTGTTTCTTTTTTACCATTTTATTCAATAAATAATTTTAAAAGATAATGCACAAGGCTGGTGTGCCCCTTTTTCCCTTTTCACAAGTTATACTTAACCTGCTCTGTGCAATGGAATTGTACAGGGCGGCCCAAACCTCCTCCTCTTGGGTCCCCTGCCGGCGCTCCTGGCTCCTCCTCCCTTCCGAGCGCCCCCACCATAGCAAGCCGCTTGCTATGTGGGCACTGGTGTGAACTCGATCCTGAGCCACTGGCCTGCCCCTCAAAAACGCTTTTGCTAGTGGGGAGAGAAGACAGAACCACTATAGACAGGCATAGTGCTGGATCGAGTGAGCACCCAGATCAGCATTGGGGGGCTGGATCGATACTGCTATTTAAGCATTTTCTACCTTAAGAATGCAAGAAATGCATTAAGGTAAAAAATGTTACACTTTAGAACCACTTTACTTATATAGGTTAGTTGAGTCAGGCTTTATGAACACCTTTTTGGTGTGCTTACATGCAAAAACCTTGGTATGGGGTATACTTTGATTTTTTTTAACCATATTGTATATTATTATACCTGACTAGACTGTATTAGTATGGAATGTATGCTTGCTGGGTATTTATCTGCATACACCTTGTCCAAAATAAATAATTTAAAAGAAAAATGAAATTTTGCACTTCTAATGCTGTAATTTAAGCATTATTAAAATTACTGCTCCCTATCACACACAATTAAAAAAAAAAAGTTGTTCTTTGGTATATGTTATTCAGTAAAGTTCAGTGATCCCGCCCCAATCTGAACCCAGGTATGTTCGGCTCATCACTATATTGCACCAGTTAGTCACTAAGTAGTAAAAGAGAATGATGACAGCTCCAGAACTACAACTTTAAATAGACATTAGCAATGGCAGCTGTGATATTCCTGGCTCAGAGGTTTACACTAAATTTCATTTTAGTTTCACCCATACATAGCAATCTATAAGAGTATAAATTATGATGCTGTTATCATTCCTTTCCAATTTTTCTATTCTTCTCCTGCAGATGACGAGGTCACCGTGGGGAAGTTTTATGCCACCTTCTTGATTCAGGAATACTTCCGCAAGTTCAAGAAGCGCAAAGAGCAGGGACTTGTGGGAAAATCATCTCAGCGCACTGCTCTCTCCTTGCAGGTAACTGTGTGTCCATAACAACCTGTCATTGGTCGCTCTCAACAATCCAATTTCCAAAATATCTTTTCAGTTTTATGATATCTACAGTATTTACACACTTGTATTCTATCAGCAGGAAGTGTGGCTAAAGTAAGCCTGAGCAGTTTAAACTGAGCATATGATACAAAAAAATCTGGATATAGACATCCAGTGAAAACAGCACATCAGCAGATCCAGGTATACAGTATGCATGCCTGAAGTTATAGTCAGATGTCATCTTTTTCTGTAAAAAATCAAGAAGGGGGTGGGGCACAACTTGACTTTTACAGAAAAGCTAAGCTGACTGTATCTCTTAATTGACTAAGACAGCCCATATACTCATTATCAATGTGGATGTGGGAATCGCTCCCACTATGCTATTGTGTTCTGACGGCAGGAAGTCTTCCCCAACATCAGAATACAATGATCAGTGCTGCCAGCTAGAGTCGGTGGCAGAAATAAATTGGGAAAAACCCGACAAGCTGGTTGTACAAAAGTCAATCAGTAGATCTACTTATGTACAGCCAGGGTGCCAATGCATGGATCAAAATTCGACTGATTGCTGCACCGGCTGAATTTCGATCGCTGTATGGCTAGCTTAAAGGGGTTGTAAAGGTAAACATTTTTTCACCTTAATGCATTATATGCATTAAGGTGAAAAAACTTTTGACAATACCGCCGCCCCCAGCCCCCCCCCCCGTTTTACTTACCTGACACCTCGAAACTCAGCCGCTCGGTCCCAACATCTCTATTGCCGCTCAGCCTGGTCGCTGATTGGCTACAGTGGATGGATTGAAAGCAGCGCAGCCATTGGCTCGCGCTGCTGTCAATCACATGCAATGACGCGGCGCGCCGGGGGGGGGGGGCCGAGTGATACAGCGAGCGGCTATAGCCGCCGGCTGTATCACGGGAGCGCGCCCGCAATAACTAACCACCATGCGAGGGAGCTCGCATTAAGGTGGTTAGTTCTTGCGGGGAGGAGCTGAAACAGCCGCCGAGGGACCACAGAAGAGCAGGTTCGGGGCCACTCTGTGCAGAACGAGCTGCACAGTGAAGGTAACTATGACATGTTTGTTATTTTTTTTTTTTTTTTTTAATTACCTTTACAACCCCTTTAAGGGATTTCAACATGTACTGTAGTTTTTACTTAAGGTCACCACAGAGTATGTTTTTTTTATCATGGACTCAGTTTCAGTTGTTCAGATTTAAAATGGATTTATATTAAGTGAAAACATAGTGATTTCAGTGTGCGTGGTTCATGAGTCATTATTATAATGTTTACTCACTGAAGTATTTTTTGTATACATAGCATATAGCTAGCCTAAAATGTATCTATCTATATGCTGCATATTGGGAAAAATTTCTCCTATGGAACACAGATGGCAGAAAACCTGAAATTAGTCTTCATCCTTCTCTATTCAAAATTAGAAAAAAGTTTTAGCTTCAAATATACTTTAGCTTTTATTTACAGTTATAAGTATGGCAGATCTTTTATTGCTGGAGTGATGGCTCTTAAGCATTAACCAATAACATCAAAAGTCACATGATCTTAATGGTTGAGGAGGGACAACTATGTAAAAAAAAAAGTCACATCAAATCAAATGGCCTCAAAGTGCAAAACTCTTTTTTTTGTTTATGAAACTATATATATATTACTCTATAGATAACGGTATATAATATGGTACAGCCCCAGTTCCAAAAAAGTTGAGATGCTGTGTAAAATCTACATACAAACAGAGCACAATGGTTTGCAAAACTCATAAACTAATATTTTATTCACTATAGAAAACATATCAGATGTTTAAACAGAAAAAATGTACCATTTTAAGAAAAAAAATAAGGTAATTTAGAAATTGATGGCACCAACATGTCATAAAAAAGTTGGGACAGGGCCATGTTTACCACGGTGTAGCATCCCCTCTTCTTTTAACAACACTCTGTAAACGTCTGGGAACTGAGGAGACCAGTTGCTGGAGTTTTGAGAGAGGAATGCTGTCCCATTATTTCTTGATAAAGATTTCTAATTGCTCAACAGTCCTGGGTCTTCTTTGATGTATTTTTTGTTTCAAGATACCCTAAATATTTTCAGCTGGTGAAGGGTCAGGACTGCAGGTGTTCTGACGAGAACTGTCCTCCTATCGGATAGTGTCCGCCCCGTACTGCGCAGGCGCAGCGCTTGCGCAGTACGGAGGAGAAGGAGATGCCGAAAGTGTCCGAAGTTGATCAGCTGACCATCAGCCGTACACGGCGCTTGGGCACTTCTTAGCGATGGCTTTGTAAGAGACTTCGCTCGCCACGCTTCGGGCACGGCCTCGCTGCACTCGGCAACTATTTATTCTAACTCTATGTCCACTTGGATGGTAGGGAATGATGCTCAGCTGTTGAACTTCGGAGACTTTTGGCGTCTCGTTTGTCCTCCGTACTGCGCCTGCGCAGTACAGGGCGGACACTATATGATAGGGGACAGTATTCGACAAGACACCGGCAGGCCAGTTATGCACTCAGACTCTACAAATACGAAGCCATGCTGTTGTCATAGATGCAGTATCATATTTAGCATTATTGTGCTGAAATATGCAAGGCCTTCCCTGAAAAAAAACGCCTGGATGGGAGGATATGCTGCATTAAAACCTGGATATATCTTTCAGCACTGATGGTGCTTTTCCAGATGTGTGGGCTACTCATTCCATGCTGCTACTTTTGAACTGATCGCTGAGAACAAGGCAGAAGGTCCCTCTCCTCTTCAGTCTGGAGGACTGTGGTTGCTAAAAAAGAATGTTAAATTTCAACAGTTTTCCACTTTGCAACAGATCATTTTAAAGGAGCTTTGGCTCAGAGAAGAGGGCTGTATTTCTGGATCATGTTCAGATACAGTGCCTTGCAAAAGTATTCACCCCCCTTGGCATTTTTCGTATTTTGTTGCCTCACAACCTGGAATTAACATGGATTGTTTGAGGATTTGCATAATTTTATTTACAGAACATGCCCACAACTTTGAATATGTTTTTTTTTTTATTGTGAAGCAAACAACAAATAGAACAAAATAACAGAAAAAGTCAATGTGCATAACTATTCACCCCCCTAAAGTCAATACTTTGTAGAACCATCTTTTGCGGCTATCACAGCTCCAAGTCACTTTGGATATCTCTCTATGAGCTTTGACTAGGCAATTCCAACACATTTACATGTTTCCCCTTAAACCACTCAAGTGTTGCTTTAGCAGTGTTTTTGGGGTCATTGTCCTGCTGGAAGGTGAACCTTTGTCTCAGCCTCAAATCACACACAGAGTGGTACAGGTTTTTCTCAAAAATATCCCTTTATTTAGAACCATCCATCTTTCACTCAACTCTGACCCGTTTCCCAGTCCCGACTGCTGAAATACATTCCCGCAGCATGATGCTGCCACCACCATGTTTCACTGTGGGGATGGTGTTCTTTGGGTGATGTGATGTGTTGGGTTTGCGCCAGACATAGCGTTTTCTTTGATGGACAAAAAGTTCAATTTCAGTCTCATCAGACCAGAGCACCTTATTCCATACATTTTGGGAGTCTCCCACATGCCTTTTGGCAAACTCAAAACATGCAATTTTGTTTTTTGCTAAAAGTAATGGCTTTCTTCTGGCCACTCTGCCATAAAGCCCAACTCGCTTATTGTCGTCCTATGTACAGATACTCCAGTCTCTGCTGTGGAACTCTGCAGCTCCTCCAGGGTTATATAAGGTCTCTGTGCTGCCTCTCTGATTACTGCCCTCATTGCCTGGCCCGTGAGTTTTGGTCTGCGGCTGTCTCTTGGCAGGTTTGCTGTTGTGCCATGTTCTTTCCATTTGGTTATGATAGATTTGATGGTGCTCCTAGGGATCATCAAAGATTTGGATATTTTTTTATAACCTAACCCTGAATTGTACTTCTCAACAACATTGTCCCTTACTTGTCTGGAGAGTTCCTTGGTCTTCATGGCAGTGTTTGGTAGGTGGTGCCTCTTGCTTAGGTGTTGCAGCCTCTGGGGCCTTTCAAAAAGGTATGTATATGGAATGACAGATCATGTGACACTTAGATTGCACACAGGTGGACATCATTTCACTAATTATGTGACTTCTGGTACTTACTTAAGGTAATTGGTTGCAACAGAGCTTTTGTGGATATTATGTACTGTAGATGAATGTATATGTAACCGCTTCAATACAGGAAGCAATACACTTTACCCTCTTCCTGCCCAGGCCAATTTTCAGCTTTCAGTGCTGTCGCATTTTAAATGACAATTGCGCGGTCATGCAACACTGTGCTCAAACAAAATTGTTATCATTTTGTTCCCACAAATAGAGCTTTCTTTTGGTTGTATTTGATCACCACTGGGTTATTTATTTGTTGCTAAACAAATAAAAAAAGGCTGAAATTTTTTTTTTTTAAGTTTTTCTTTGTTTTTGTTATAAAAATTTGTAAGTTAAGTAAGTTTTCTCCTTCACTGATGGGCACTGATGAGGCTGCACTGATGGGCACTGATGAGGTGGCACTGATGATGAGGCATTAATATGCAGCACTGATGGGCACTGATAGGTGGCACTGATAGGTGGCACTGATATGCAGCACTGATGGGCATTGATTGGTGGCACTGATGGGCACTCATAGGTGGGACTGATGGGCACTGATAGACTGCACTGATGGGCATTTATAGGAGGCACTTATAGGTGGCACTGATGGGTGGCACTGATAGATGGCACTGATAGGCAGCACTGATGAGGAGGCACTGGCAGGCATTACTGATGGGCACTGATTGGCATCTTTAATGGGCACTGATTGGCACCTCTAATGGGCATTATTTGGCTTCCCTGGTAGTCATGGGTGGGCAGAGTGGGCATCCCTTGGTGAGTCTGCGCTGCTTATTAATGCGCTGATAATCAGCGCAGCCCCCCCCCCCTGTCAGGAGAGCAGCCGATCGGCTCTCCTCTACCTGCTCCTTGTCAGCGCGAATAGAGGAAAAGCCAATAAATGGCACTTACTGTTTACTATGTGATCAACTGTCATTGGACACAGCTGATCACATGGTAAAGAGCCTACGTCATAGGCTCTTTACCGAGATCGGTGATGCGGTGTGTCAGACTGACACACCATACCACCAATCACTGCGTCATATGACGTCCAGTCAAGATAATGAAACACTTTGCGACCGTCATATTGCTATATGGAGGTCGGGAAGTGGTTAAAGTCTTTGCAATTTTACTTTGAGGAACATTATTCTGAAATTGTTAGACAATTTTAATACGCAGCGTTTTCACAGATTGAACCTCACCCATCTTTACTTCTGAGAACCTATGCCCATCTTTACTTCTGAGACACTCTGAAGCCCCACACACACTATCAGATTTTCTGCTGATTTTTGTCTACAGATTTACCAAAACCATGTAGTGCAAGGGCCTGCCTGATTGCATACAAATTGAAACTCCTAAGGTTTGACCTCGTATTATATGGTTTTGGTAAACCTGAAGGAAAAAATTAGCAGAAAATCTGATAGTGTGTATGGGGCTTTACTCTCTAAAATGCTCTTTTTATACCCAATCATGTTACTGACATGTTTCTAATTAACCTAATTAGTTGCAAAATGTTCTTCCAGCACTTCCTTGTTAGTACCACTTACTTTGCCAGCTTTTTGTTGCCCTGTCCCAAGTTTTTTTGAGACATGTTGCTGCCATCTGTTTCAAAATGACCTTATCTTAAAATGGTACATTTTCTCATTTTAAGCATTTGATATGTTTTCTATTTTCTGTTGTGAATAAAATGTGAGTTTATGAGATTTGCAAATCATTGCATTCTGTTTTTATGTAGATTTTACACAGTGTCACAACTTTTTTGGAATTGGGGTTGTATGCCATTCACACCTGTGAACTACCTACCACCTTGTATATAATTGTACATGCCAATCTGTAAAGCTGTGTATGCCACCCTGTTTATAGATGTATATACCACCCATATATATGTACATACCACCCCATGTAATTGTGTACACCACAATGTATGTAAGTGTGTATATCTGTATATACCATTTTGTATATATTTGTATATACCACCCTTATATAGCTTCATCTTCCAACATCTATGTACTTGTATATAGCACAGTGTTCCTATATGTAAACGCTGCGCTCAAAATATATATTTGTTGTAATCTGTACACAATGGGAGCCAAATATTCTATATGAATATAGAAGGGTAGAAAAAGTACCATGACAGTATATTATATTTATACTGGTTAAAGCAAGTATCCCCTCAGTATAAATTTAACATAGAATATTATAGCTCTGTCTACATAATCCCTCTGCCAGTAAGACCCCTTTCACACTGGGGCGCTTTTCAGGTGTTTTAGCGCTAAAAATAGCGCCTGAAAAACGCCTCTCAGTGCTTTCACACTGGGACGGTCCCCTTGCAGGACGGGAAAAAAAGTCCTGCAAGGAGCATCTTTGGGGCGGTTTTGGAGCCGCTAAAATGACGGTAAAGCGCCACTAAAACTAGCGACGCTTACCGCTAACGCAGCCCGGCCCCAGTATGAAAGGGGTCTTATATACTGTGTATGTGGCCTAATGAAATCTAATGACAAGAAAGAGATGGATTGTTCAGGGCCCACTGACTAGAGTGTGGGCCACATTACGATTTTCCTTGAAGTTGGTGTAAATTGCATGTTTTTTTGTTTTGTTTTTTTTTTCAAATTAAACTTTTTATTAAGGTTTATTAAGCATACAAATTAATAAAGACAAGTGTCAATAGGACAGCATTAATAGACATTAATACAGTATTTTGTGACAATGTAAGACACAAGTTCCATCATTTTATTGTTTTATTTACTGCTATTACTTGCTGGGGGAACTCGGCCATGGCACATTGTCCAGATCTTTGTGGTTCCCCCTCAGGCCGGACTGCGCACGCTGCACGATATTGGGCCTGAGATTCGCCGTGCTATTTCCGGAGATTTGACTGCAGAGGAGGAGCTGGACAAAGCCATGAAGGAGGCAGTGTCCGCCGCATCTGAGGACGACATTTTCCGGGTGTGTAGTTCGAATGGACATGAGTGTACTGGGCAGGGGGAGGGGGGAGGCACTGCTGGGGGCCACATCACTTCTGCAGTGAACACAGAGGCACTCTAAGAGCCCACTTCACCCAGGAAGGGCAGTTACTTGTCTGTTACAGTGGTGTTTGTCATTCTGTAACATTGTATTCATCATCTGTTACTCTAACACTGTATATGTCATCCAGGAACATTGCATTCATCACCCTATAACAATGAATTAATCAGTCTGTACCATTGCATCTGTCACTATGGAATCCACCCATTCGGTTCAACTCACAAAGCTTTACCACAAGAATGTCTCTATATTTTAGTCTTGTGACCATTTTTTCAAAATCTCATTAGACTTCACTGAAAATATCTTCCCTTTAAAAATATATATATATAACCTTATTCTGATGTTTTAGCTTTGTGAATTGAGCCTATTGCATCTATCATCAACATCAACACTATAGGCTCAATTCACAGAAAAAACGTTTTTTTTTCTGTTGAGTTTAATGAGATTTAAAATGTATACTGCCAAAATAAAGATACTTACCCCTGTATTTAAGGTTTGTGAAATGAGCCTTATATACTGGATGTTCCCTTGTAATATTTTGTTCATTGTTTTGTAACTTTGTATCAGTCACTCTGGAACATTGTATCCTCCATGCTGCAACATTGCAGTGTAATATATCCATTGTTCTGCAACATTGTATCCTTCGCTTTGTAACACTGTATCTTTCATTTTGTACCATTGTATCTCTCATTTCATACCATTGTATCTCACATGCTGCAACATTTTATTCTTCACTCTTTAACATATTAGCTCCCATTTTTAACAATGTATTATGCATCCTGTAACATTTAATTTGTCACTTTGTAACACTGTATCTCTCAATCCGTGAAAAACTGTCATCCTTTAACATTTATCCTTCTGTCTCTAAAATGATCCTGTGATGACAGAAATATGGGAGCCAACTTGTTTTTTGTCGGAGCTGTATTCTGCATCCTGACATCGCTAGCTGACTAGCCACTGACCTGGAACAAGCTTGCAGCCAGTGACATGTGAACTCGCATCCACCATGCTTCTTCCTGGTCAGTGGCTTATCAAGTTGTAAAGCCAGAATAAAGATGACAGCTCCAGTGTGTGCATGTTAAAAAGATAAGTCAGCAATGGAAGCTCCTATGCTTCTATCCTGTCCTGCTTCTGTTATTCAGCTTGTAACACTATATTCATTGCCTTGGGACATTGTGCCCATCATGCTTCATTATCACATATGACATTCTGTCATTCTGTATGTGTCAATCTGTAATGTGGTATCTTTTATCCCAGGGTCTCCAAACTTTCTAAACAAAGGGCTGGTTTACTGTCCTTCAAACTTTAGGGGGGCTGGAGTTGCCAGTGGAAGTAGAAAATGCCCCATCTCAGTGAGAGTAAAAAAAAATTACATAGTTCCTATTGTCAGTAGGAGGAATAGTGCCCCATCATTGGTATTAGTGGGAGGACTAGTGCCTAATTGTTTATATCAGTGGGAAAATATTATGCCCTGTTGCTGGTGTCAGTGGTAGGAATAGTGTCCCATCATTGTTATCGGTGGAAGAAAAAATGCTCCATTGTTGGTGTCAGTGGAAGGAATAGTGCCCCCTTGTTGGTGTCAGTGGGAGGAATAGTGCACCAAGGACTAGATAAAGGCAAGCAACTGACCGCAGTTTGGAGACCACTGTTTTATCCTATAACAATTTGTGCATAATTTAGTCATCATCCTGAATCTGCTCCCTGTATCCAGCTGTTTCCTGCTTCTTTTTCCTGATGATCCTGTTTTTCTATCACATATTCCACCACTCAGCACTGTCCTTTTGCTTCATGTGACACGTTCATTCAGCTGAATTCCCTGTTGTGTCTGATATTGTACTCCAGGTTTCACATTTAAAATGTATGTAAACACTTACAACAAACATCTCTTCATCTCAATCATCTGAAACTGTTTTGTTATATCTGTTCAATAATTACAAAAAATGTCTGCTGATCCTGCCAGTGCTGTCCTGTGCACTTTTTAGTGTCTGTTAATTTCCTGCTCAGTTCACGCTATGAACTACAGAACATCCCCTATGTTATGGAGATGAAGAGAGATGTTCTGTAGTCCTAACACACTTCCTGTCCAAGAGTGACAATGCTGCTTCTTCAGAGATACAATACAGTGAGTGACTGTTGTCACCCTAGGACAGGAAGTGTGTTATTAGAGGATCACTGGGTAAACCGAATACAGCCATTACATTGAAGGATTGGTAAACTGTAATATATTACATTTTTGTACTTTAGATACATTTTAACCCTTTGTAATAGTCCTGTAACAATTCACTGTGCGCAGCTTCCCCATCCCAAAACCTTGTATATCATACTTCCATTGCGTATTACCTATAAAAGGGTTTTCATGTTACATTGTATCAGTCTTGTGAATGTGGTTCCAAACTCTCCTGTTTCATTATTCATCCATCAGTCTGAATTCACCAAGATCCATCCATCCCCTCTATTTTTTTACTTAGCTGGGATGAATCACTCACTGTCTTTTTATATTATTCAAATATACTCTTGTATATAATCATTTTCATTTTTACATTATTCTCTATTATTTGTGGATATCAAACCAGAGGAATACAGCTTTTTCTTTTTTTTAAAACACAAAGCTTATATGCAATAGTATTGTCGTGGACTCCATGCAGAGATGGTGGAAACCCATCATAATGTGCATAACAAGTGTATAGAGCCCGGAACTTATAACAGGGATTGTGGGAGCCCCTGATAATGGGCACAGCATGTGTGCAGAACTGGGAACTCAGTAGAGGGATAGCAGAAACCCCTCATAATGGGCACAGCAGGTATTTAAACCTGGGAACTCAGCACAGGAATGGTAGGAACCCTTCAATATAGGCACAGCAGGTGTGCAGAGTCAGGAGCTCAGTGCAGAAATTTCCCTGAGAAATACATGAAACTTTCAGGGGGTTTAACTGTCTAGCATTATTTTGCTTGCCCAACTACTGTACACTTGCTAGACTTCATCATTATTATTTTGACCTTTTCTCTCCCTTTGTCTTGGCAGAGGGCAGGAGGCTTGTTTGGGAATCATGTAGGATACTATCAAAGCGAGGTGCGAAGTGCATTCCCTCAAACCTTCACCACGCAGAGACCTTTACACATCAACAAGACATCTGCCGGTCCTGGGGACATAGATTCGCCCTCTCATGAGAAACTGGTAGACTCTACCTTCACTCCCAGCAGCTACTCATCCTCTGGATCTAATGCCAACATCAACAATGCAAACAACACGGCCCTAGTACGTCTTCCCAATCTGCCTGCCTACCAAAGCACAGTCAGCACTGTAGATGGGCAGAGCTGCCCGCTGCGCACACATGGGTCCTGGAAAATCAGCTCTAAGAGGTAAGAGGATTTTGGGAAAGAAAATTTGCTTACCTGTCATCTGACTGCTGGCTTGTGTGCCTAGTCTGATTAGGACTGTGGAGGTGGTCTTCATTAAAAGAAGGGCTGGTTCCATATTCCATGATTAGAATTGTGGACAGAGCTGGTCTTTACCAATAGAGGATCTCGCTCGTAGTCTGTTTAGTACAGTAGATAGAGTGGTCTTCACCAACAGAAGATCCTTCTCATAGTGTGTTTAGAATAATGGATGGAACTGGTTCACACCAATAGAAGCTCTCACATGTAGCCTGTTTGGAACTGTGGATGGAGCTGGTCTTCACCAAAAGAAGAATTTCCTTGTAGCCTATTTAGGACTGTGGATGGAATTGGTCTTCACCAAAAGAATATTTTACTCTAAGTTTGATGGAGTTAGATGGATCTGGTCTTCAATTGAAGGTCTCCTTTGTAGTTTATTTAAAACTATAAATGGAGCTAGTTTTCACTAATTGAAGATCTTACCCATACTCTGTTTAGAACTATGAATGGAGCAGGTCTTCACCAATGGAAGATCAAACATAGTCTGTTTAGTTGCCTGAAATATGAGCTTTAGGACAAAAAATGTCCTTTTAAAATAAGGAGACTAGAGAATAGGCAATACAGTACCTTTCACAGACTGCTTGTCTACGCACCTTCCTAATAATTAGCAAATCTAACACAAGAGCAAAGCTGGGAGAAGATCCAATTTTATGAAAAAACTGCTAAGGCAGGCCATACAGGCAGTACATTTCTTTCCTGCAACCGCAGGGGAAGCCGTCCCCATCAGGAGAAGACAGTGAATATTGCTAGCGGCTGTACCAGCTGCTAGGGATAATTGCATGTAAAATCCGGCAGGCTGATTGTACCCAAGTTGATTAATCCAGTGTTTCTCAACTCCAGTCCTCAAGGCACACCAACAGGTCATGTTTTCAGGATTTCCCTCAGATGAAAAGGCTGTGGTAATTACTAAGGCAGTGAAACTGATCAAATCACCTGTGCAAAATAGTGGAAATCCTGAAAACATGACCTGTTGGTGCGCCTTGAGGACTGGAGTTGAGAAACACTGGATTAATCTATCAACTTGTTACATCCAGCCTACCCATACATGGTTAGAATCCCACCCGGTTCCTGCTGAATCAGCCAAGATTCGAATCGCCTAAAGCCAGCCTAAAGCCTAGTACACATGGGCCGAATTTCGGGCAGCATCGGCCAGAGCAATAAAAACCGTCCGGCATTCGGCCCGTGTGTACGGCAGCCAGTCTGTTGAAGGGGCATGACCGATAAAGGTCTGCCAATCGGCATCCGGTCATCACTCTCAGCCAATGGCTAGGAGTGCTGACCAGTGTGTTCTGGCGGGGGGGGGGGGTTGACCCCCCCCCCTGTCAGAACACAATAGCACAGCAGGGGAGATCGCTGTACTAACATTGCATAGTTAGTATAGCAAACTCCTCCCGAGCTGTGAGGTTTTTTTTTTCCTTTAGCCCACTGGGTAGTAGTGTGTACTAGGCTTAAGACTGGAGGAGTGGCTACACAAAGACACTAAAATTTAAATTTGTGAACATGTACCTGGCAGTTAAAAGCAGCATACATTGTTCAGCAAAAAGGACAACATTTGTTTCTAAGATGAAAACAGGATTATGTTATGTGATCACTTTATACATAAACGCAGCTTTATTTGGTAAAAAAAAAAACACACACACACAAAGCCGAACGTGGACTTACCAGTGTCAAAGTCAACACTTCATTGCCTTTTAGGCTTATACCATGTTGGCATATATTGTGGTCATTTTCGGTGTGCAACTATTAATTATTTATTAAAGTGATTGTAAATGCAATGTTTAAAAAAAAATAAATAACAAATGAAATTGCACAAAGCGGCCCTAAACCTCCTCATCTCAGGTCCCTGCCGGTGCTTCATTATTTATAGGTTTAACAAGAATGCTTTTGTTTTATTTAACCATGCCCCTTTAAGCCCCTTAAGCGCAATTTGGCCACACACACTGTTTCCCCCAGTGAGCAGCCGGCCCAACCTTTTCTGTCTGTGTGCTGCTGCTGCACTGCTGGCTGGGCTGGCTCAGATCCATGGCTGCCCAAGTTCTCCTCCTCCCATCCGCGGCCCTCCCGAGCGACTGCCTGAGGGACCAAAGTGGACCATTCACCTGAGCTCAGCCCCAGAGAAGGTGAAGACTGGATGGAATAGTAGGCTGCACTTCCACAAATCCTTTTATTGAAGCTTTATATGACAAGTGTTTGACAGGTGGAGCAGGGGACAAAGAGGTAGACGCGTAGTATACAGTAATGAAAGAGAAGTTGAGTGACACAAGTGGAGGGGGCAGTAATGAAGAAGAAGGTGACACAAGCGGGGGACAGTAATGAAGAAGAAGGTGACACAAGTGGGGTAGGCGGACAGTAATGAAGAAGAAGGTGACACAAGTGGGGTAGGGGGACAGTAATGAAGGAGAAGGTGACACAAGTGGGGGACAGTAATGAAGAAGAAGGTGACACAAGCAGGGGACAGTAAAGAAGGAGAAGGTGACACAAGTGGGGGGACAGTAATGGAGAAGAAGAAGGTGACACAAGCGGGGGACAGTAATGAAGAAGAAGAAGGTGACACAAGTGGGGGACAGTAATGAAGAAGAAGAAGGTGACACAAGTGGGGAACAGTAATGAAGAAGAAGGTGACACATGTGGGGGACAGTAATGAAGAAGAAGGTGACACAAGTGGGGGACAGTAATGACGAAGAAGGTGACACAAGTGGGGGACAGTAATGAAGGAGAAGGCGACACAAGTTGGGAACAGTAATGAAGGAGAAGGTGACACAAGTGGGGGACAGTAATGAAGGTGACACAAGCGGGGGACAGTAATGAAGGAGAAGGTGACACAAGTGGGGGGAACAGCAATGAAGGAGAAGGTGACACAAGTGGGGGACAGTAATGAAGAAGAAGGAGACACAAGCGGGGGACAGTAATGAAGCAGAAGGTGACACAAGTGGGGAACAGTAACCAAGGAGAAGGTGACACAAGCGGGGGACAGTAATAAAGGAGAAGGTGACACAAGTGGGGGACAGTAATGAAAGTGACACAAGCGGGGGACAGTAATGAAGAAGAAGGTGACACACGTGGGGGAGGGGGACAGCAATGAAGGAGAAGGTGACACAAATGGGGGAGGGGGACAGTAATGAAGAAGAAGGTAACAAATGCGGGGGACAGTAATAAAGAAGGTGACACAAGTGGGGGACAGTAATGAAGAAGAAGGTGACAAATGCGGGGGACAGTAATAAAGAAGGTGACACAAGTGGGGGACGGTAATGAAGAAGGTGACACAAGCGGGGGACAGTAATGAAGATGGGGACACAAGTGGGGGACAGTAATAAAGATGGGGACACAAGTGGGGGACAGTAATGAAGAAGAAGCTGACACAAGTAGGGAACAGTAATGAAGAAGGTGACACAAGTGGGGGACAGTAATGAAGAAGAAGGTGACACAAGTGGGGGAAGGGGGCAGTAATAAAGGAGAAGGTGACACAAGTGGGGGACAGTAATGAAGAAGAAGGTGACACAAGTGAAGGACAGTAATGAAGAAGAAGGTGACACAAGTGGGGGACAGTAATGAAGAAGAAGAAGATGACCCAAGTGGGGGACAATAATGAAGAAGAAGGTGACACAAGTGGGGGAGGGGGACAGTAATAAAGGAGAAGGTGACACAAGTGGGGGACAGTACTGAAGAAGGTTACACAAGTGGGAGACAGTAATGAAGGAGAAGGTGACACAAGTAGGGGACAGTAATGAAGAAGGTGACACAAGTGGGGGACAGTAATGAAGAAGAAGAAGATGACCCAAGTGGGGGACAGTAATGAAGAAGAAGGTGACACGAGTGGGGGAGGGGGCAGTAATAAAGGAGAAGGTGACAAAAGTGGGGGACAGTACTGAAGAAGAAGGTTACACAAGTGGGAGACAGTAATGAAGGAGGTGGTGACACAAGCGGGGGACAGTCATGAAGGTGACACATGCGGGGCACAGCAATGAAGAAGGTGACACAAGTGGGGGAGGGGGACAGCAATGAAGGAGAAGGTGACACAAGTGGGGGACAGTAATGAGGAAGGTGACACAAGTGGGGGACAGTAATAAAGAAGAAAAAGGTGACACGAGTGGGGGACAGGTTTAAACAAGGTTAGGACTGTTACGTTAAATACAGTTTTGTAAGCAACACTTTATTTTCTGGCAGTCCCCCTCCAGAGACTAGACTCTGGATCCACCCCGGTTGCAACCCTATTTGCAACTTCTCTCTGCTGTTTACTTTCAATTCCTAAGGACTACATATCCCATGGTACCTTGCTGCCTGCAAGCAGTGATTCCTGTACTGATTCCTCCTCTCAGTAGTTCAGAAGGCAGGCTGTGTGAAATGTGTAACACAGCTGTGCCTACTCACAGGGCATAGTGAATATGTGTCACAGAATTCAAGGAAGTAAATGTGTGGGGATCTTCACAAAGTAAGTTTACAGACTTCAAAATTGTTCAGATTAATAGGAGTAGGCTAGAAATAACTGATATTCAATGTGGAAATTAACTGTTTCTGGACCAGCCACCGCAGTTTTACTGCGGCAGCTTGGCTCCCCTGTGTTCCTATTAGCTAGGAACCACAATCTGTCACTTCCTGTAGTTAGTCCCTCCCTCTTCAGTTAGAATCACTTCCCAGGAAACACAGTTCACCCCTTCACCACCCCCTAGTGTTAACCCCTTTACTGCCAGTGACATTTTTACAGTAATCAATGCGTTTTTAATCTCACGGATCGCTGTATTAATGCCAGTGGTTCCAAAAATGTGTCAAAATTGTCCGATATGTCTGCCATAATGTTGCAGTCATGATAAAAATCGCAAATCACCGCCATTACTAGTAAAAAATAAAATAATAATAAAAATGCTATAAATCTATCCCCTATCCGCTATAACTTTTGCGCAAACCAATCAATATACGCTTATTGCGATTTTTTTTTACCAAAAATATGTAGAAGAATACATATCGGCCTAAACTGAGGAAAAAAATTGTTTTTTTATATATTTTTGGGGGATATTTATTATAGCAAAAAGTAAAAAATAATGCTTTTTTTCAAAATTGTCGCATTTTTTTTTGTATATAGCGCAAAAAATAAAAACCGCAGAGGCGATCAAATACCACCAAAAGAAAGCTCTATTTGTGGGAAAAAAAGGGCGTCAATTTTGTTTGGGTAAAACATTGCACGACCGCGCAAATGTCAGTTAAAGCGACGCAGTCCTGAATAACAAAAAGTGGGGGAAATTCTTCAGGGGCTGAAGTGGTTAATATATGATTTTACAATTTGATCATAGATACACTTTAACCCCCCTGGCGGTATTCCCGAGTCTGGCTCGGGGTGAGATTTTAGTACCAAAAGCGGTAACCCCGAACCGATTCGCTGGATCCTGGAAGACGCGACTCACCTTGTCTCCGGGATCCCGCGATGTTCTCACGCTGTGTTCGGCGGCCGGATCTTCCGCCCGATGCACTGTGTGCTCTGTGTGCCCTGGCTTCCGTTCCCTGTGAGCGTAGCGACGCAGGGGGTGGAACCGGCAGCAAATTCAAATAGTATATAACACAAACACGCTGATACATTATGTAATCCTATTGGATTACATTACTAAATATAATAAAATTTACCTCAGATTGCCCCCCAGTGCTTTGTCCAGTGCCCCTGCCTGCAGTTTTACTGTACTTTGTGACTGGAAACTGCAGAGCGACCATGGCATCCAAAAAGCGCGCTTCAACCTCATATGACCTGCGGGAAAACAGCGCCAGCGAGACAGAATCGCTTGCAGAAGTGAGTGATAGCGAATCATGGGGAAGTTCGTCATCAGGCACGGAAAGCGATTTCAGCAATGATCCTGCGACTTTGCCCAGCGATGTGCGGACTTGGTGCTCGATTGATTGCGGTACGGAGCACACAGCACCCCCAAGATTCCCGTTTACCGGAGCGCCTGGTATCAAAGTGGAGGTTGAAGATGACAGCCCCTTGGAATACCTCCAACTCTTTTTGACTGATGAGGTCATAGAAAGAATTGTTACGGAGACAAACCGATACCAGGAGCAACAAGCTGCTATACCTCAGAGGTTTTCAAGGAGCAGAAAATGGGAAGCAGTGACCAAGGAGGACATCTGGAAGTTTCTGGGCCTAATTATTCTCCAGGGAGTGGTGGGGAAACCCCTGCAGAAATGGTACTGGACAACCAACATAATATTAACCACTCCTTTTTTTGGCACCATCATGTCGGAATACAAATTTTCTCTCATAATGAAATATCTGCATTTTCAAAATAACAAAGAATTTGATGAGACTTCTCATCCAGCTCCAAAACTGAAAAAAATTTGGGACTTATATCAAATTATTCAGAAAAATTTCCAGCAGACCTATGTACTAGACAGAGACGTCAGTATCGACGAAAGTCTTATTGCCTACTAAGGAAGACTTAGCTGGATACAGTACATGACATCTAAGAGAGCGCGATTCGGCATAAAATCATTCATGCTCTGTGAAGCCAGCACTGGTTATATATGGAATTCGGTCCTTTACACCGGGAAAGGGACCAAATTCAACGACAGATTCAGTCAATATGGAATGGCAACCGCTTCTGTTCTCACTTTGATTGAGCCATTGCTGAATCAGGGGTACTGTGTAACCACAGATCATTTTTATACTTCTCCAGAACTCTATGCGTTCCTTCTACAACACAAGACGGATGCATACGGGACTGTTAGAGCTAACCGGCGTGACATGCCGCCAACCTTTGCCAATAAAAAGCTCAAGGCAGGAGAAATAGTTGTCTGGCAAAAAGGCAAAATGATGGCACTAAGATGGCGAGATAAAAAAGATGTGTGCCTAATGAGTACCATTCACAACACCTCTACTCTCATGGTACATACAAAAGGTGGAAAAGACGTTATGAAACCTCAAGTCGTAATGGACTACAACAACACCATGGGAGGTGTTGACAGAGCTGACCAGGCCATGACTTTTTATTCTGCTATGAGGAAGCAACAAAAAAAAATATTACAAAAAAATCTTCAGGCATCTTCTTGAACAGTGCCTGTGGAACGCTTTCATTCTTCAAAAAAAAAAGAGTAACAGGCCTGTGATTCATGCAGACTTCGTTTGGAAAGTTGCAGAACTCATATTTATGAAGCACCAAACACCAACCACTGTAAATAGATCTGGACGTCGTGCTGCTGGCGTTGTGAACCCGGAACGTCTGACAGGTCGACACTTTATGGACCACATTCCACCAACGGAAAAGAAGGCAGCACCCACAAGGATGTGTGTGGTTTGCTGCTCTAAACGTGACGACACAGGAAGGAAAGTCAGAAAAGAAACCCGGTTCTACTGTCCTGACTGTGACGTCGGACTTTGTGCTGTACCCTGTTTTAAAATTTACCATACCCGAGACGTTTACTAAAGCAATATGACTACTAATATTGCACTCTTGTTTGGCCAAAAAAAATGTCAGTGTTTTTGATTTATATTATTTACTAAAATTTATTGAATAAAAAGTATTATTACTATTATATTATTATTTGTTATTATTTATAGTTATTTATTATATTATAATTTATGATTTTGTGTTTCAAACTTTATCATACCCAGGATGTCTACTAGACTCTTGTTTGGACAGATTTCAGTGAGTTATTCCTAAGAATTACAGGCCTACAATATAAAACGCCACATTTCCATGCAAAAATAATGGTACCGCTTTCAGCACCTAAAATCTGAAATAATCATACCGCCAGGGAGGTTAAAGAATAGCTTCCAGCAAATATATAAAACTACCATACAGTCCAGAATTGTATTAATTTATTAAGCATTATGTTTTTTTTACTTCTCATAAACTACGCGCACTAAAACTGTGGGTCTGTAATGTCATTCAAGCATGTTTCAGGAACTGGAAGCTGAATTGTTTAGGCAGCCTTCCAGAAATATGGGGGAGGATAGGGAGGACCTCAAGGGCACATTGCAGAGCTGGTGATAGGAAGATGACACAGGTAGATGCAGGCTTTAGTATTGGTATCACATTTTGGCAACGTGGTGTGGCAGGCTTGTTTAAAATTGTTCAAGTAGCTGAACAGGAATTGCTAATCTTTTGGCAGGTAAAGTAGTTCACATTTGTGCATTTCAGCTGTTTGTCTGAGGCACCTCTGTAAATCCCACAGAGAGTGTTTAGTGTAACTCTTCCGAAGTGGTTGCTCGTGTCTCTGATACCTTGGCTGTCTTTCTTGTCTCTCTCTATGTGACACTCTTTCTGTTTCTCTCTGTGCTGTCTCAGGACATGTCACTGCGAGGCCTGGGGACGGTAGGTGTCTGTCAGTCTCATACATCTGTTCCATGTGTTCGGTGGGGTGTTCAGAACTTTTTAAACAGGCCAAATGAGGAGTGCTGTCACTAATATATCATACCCCCTTCACAGTTCAGTGTCTCGGGACAGCCGACTGCCGATCATCTGCCGTGAGGAAGCATCTCAGGATGAGACATATGATGCCAGCGAGGAGGTGGAGTACAACAGTGAGCCGAGCCTCCTATGCTCAGACATGTAAGATCACAGACACACAAAAGGCATTAAAGACAATGTTTTATAGTGGGTATTAATAAGTTAAGAATTTTTTTTTTTCACTGGATACAGGCTTTAATGCAATAACATACTATAATGGAGTCCCCTTTGATTGTCGGGTGGGAAGATCAAACGTTTTTTTCCAAAGGTTTTAGTGAGATAAATAATTCACTTATTATGATATTGTCTCCCAAGCTCCCAATAAATCAATACTGATGGGCATTTGGCTTAGACAGCCCATTGCTGCACAGAGCAGGAAGGTCATCCTGGAGGCTGCAGATAAAAATGAAAAATGTTTATAAGGGAAATAATTCATCTTATATCTTGATTATGCACACACTTACCAATATAACCCTTTATAATGTATAAATATTTATCAGGTAGAAAAAACTCTGCTCCTAACCATCACTCTTACCTTTTTTATTACACTCACCACTGGGGTATCACACCCTCCAACTTGACCTTCCATAAGGTAGAAAATACTCTGCTCCTGACTTTTTTTTCTACTTTTCTGATTACACTCCCTACAGACATATCACACCTTTCAACATGACCCCCTAAGGGAGAAAATACTCTGATCCCGGACTTCTCTCTAACGTTCTCAAAACACCCACTATGGGGATATCAGACCCGGTGTGTAAAGTCAGCAAACCATATTGCAGTCTTATCTCATGCTTTTGACATTCTCTACAGGTTCTCAGATCAAGATGAGGAGAGCCGGCAACTGACCCCATCAGAGGGAGAAGTGGAGAGAGGGCTGTGTCCATCTCCCAAGAGAAGCTTCCTGCGTTCTGCCTCATTAGGTAACTGTAAACACCATTGTATTGATTTTACTATGGCCTGTAGTCAGGGGCAGACTGACAATGGGCCCCCGGGCAATAGAAGATTATGGGGCCCCCAGGCTTACAGGTGGCCGCCATGCCAGGAGTAAGTAACAAACAAAACAACATATAGAGTACAGCAGTCAGGATGAGTGCCACGCTCACATCAGAGTCCTCCCTTACACCAAAGTCCCAACATTCTCCCTATACATCACAGTCCGCAGAGTCCTACCTTATGGCAGAGCCCCCCCAGTGTGTCGCCTTCTATCAGTGTCCCCTTACACACAACTTTGCACCTTAGTGCTTGGTGTGGCAGGCAGCTGGCAGGAAAAGGCCTTTAAATTAGAAAAAAAAATCCACTTATTGCAAGCTCTGAACTGTGCAAGTGAGTCTTAGAGCCAGCGGAATAGTGAACTGCTGTGGTTGGCCTCAGATCTGGCAGCGGGGCGTGTGAATAAAAGCCATGCTTGATGTGTGTCATATCACCGCACAGGCACGAACCCAGACCTGCCCTGCTGCCTGATCTGAGGCCGGGCTCAGCAGTTCACCATTCAGCTGCCTTTGAATGGCAACAAGTGTATTTTTCACGGGCATAGGATTGTTAGATCGACTTCTGCTTAGCGGCAGTAGGCACAAATGAAACATACAGTATACATACACACACAGTATACATACACATAGACGCACACACATTATACATATATACACATAGACACCAGTGGCGGCTGATGCTCAAAATTTTTTGGGGGGCGCAAACAAACTGAAAAGAAAACATCAATTGCAGCCACTGTGCCCATCAAACGCAGCTACTGTGCCCATCAAACGCAGCTACTGGGCCCATCAAACGCAGCTACTGTGCCTATCAAGTGCAGCCTCTTTCCCTTTCAAGTGCAGCCACTATGCCTATCAAGTGCAGCCACTGTGCCCATCAAGCGCAGCCACTGTGTCATCAAGCGCAGCCACTGTGCCATCAAACACAGCCACTGTGCCATCAAACGCAGCCACTGTACCCATCAAACACAGCCACTGTGCCCATCAAACGCAGCCACTGTGCCATAAATTGCCACCACTGCACCCATCAAACGCAGCTTCTGTGCCCATCAAACGCAGCTACTGTGCCCATCAAGCGCAGCCACTGTGCCCACCAAGAGCAGCCACTGTGCCATCAAGCGCAGCCACTGTGCCCATCAAACGCAGCCACTGTGCCCATCAATTGCCGCTACTGTGTCCATTAATTGCTGCCAGTGTGCCCACCAATTGCTGCTGTGCCCCATCAAATGCTGCCAGTGTGCCCATCAAATGCCACTAATGTGCTCCATCAAATGCTGCCAGTGTGCCCATCAATTGCCACTACTGTGCCCCATCAAATGCTGCCAGTGTGCCCATCAGTTGCCACCACTGTACCCCATCAAATGCTGCCAGTGTGCCCATCAATTGCCGCTACTGTGCCCCATCAAATGCTGCCAGTGTGCATCGCCCGGCACTTACCTATCTCGCAGCGGGTCAGCGGTGGTGTCATGCACGCTCCCCGATGTCCTCTTTGTCCTCTCTATCAGGCGTCCAATCACAGTGCCTGACGCTTCAGCCAATCAGGTGACAGGTAACAGACCCAAGCACCTGATTGGCTGAGAGGCGGTTCAGTGTTAGCAAAGTGTATTCCTTCGCTTTGCTAACACACAGCTGAGTGTGTAAAAGAGGGGATAGGTATGGCGCTGCTCTTATTAAGAGGTGATCTACAACCTCTAAATACTTGAGGGGTGTGTGTCACGGGTGCATTTAGTGCAAAAAGTGACAATAAAAGTGCAGAAAATAAATATTTGTATAGTCACAAAAATCCACAAAAAATCCTACTGTGTAAACTACCTAACTGCTTATATATAATGCATATTGTCATGTTCAAATGGAAACACAATCCTGTGCAAAACCTGCAATTCAAAGTGACATTTCTGTGCAAAAAAAATCCAACATATATGACTGGTGTATATTGTTGCTGTGAAACTGGGTTCAGAAATATGCATATACCGTCCTTAAACCCTGGTGTATAAAAAAGTCCAATAAAGTGACAATGTGCTCCTTCAAATTGTTCTGTGCTTCTTGCCCCATAAGAAACGCACTCACGCTATTATTCACCCCACAAGGAGGTACGCGTTTCATCAATGGGACGTCATCTGTAGCGTCCCATTTCGAAACGCATAGGGCGGGACTATACAGCGTCATTGCATCACTTCCGGTTTCGAGCCGTGGAGCACAGATCGCTCCAGTTTCCTGTTTTTAAATACTGTTTTCGCTTTTAATGATTTTTAATAAATGTGAGTAGGGGAATAGGGGATGTCAACAGCGACCATAGATAGATAGATTCATGCAATGCATGAATCTATCTATGGTAATAGAGAGGTGCCAGGAGAGATTGGGCAGCTCCCATGCGCCCCTTATGGACGCACCGCCACTGATAGACACACAGTATACATATACATATACACATAGACATAGACACACAGTATACAAATATAGACATAGACACACAGTATACATATATACAAATAGACACACAGTATACATATACACATAGACACACAGTATACATATACAGGCATACCCCACTTTTAAGTACACAATGGGGTTTATTTACTAAAGCTAGAAAGTGCAAAATCAGACTCACTTCTGCATAGAAACCAATGAGCTTCTAACCCCAGCTTGTTCAATTAGGCTTTGGTAATAAAACCTGGAAGCTCATTGGTTTCTATGCAGAAGTGAGCCTGATTTTGCACTTTCTAGCTTTAGTAAATAAACCCCATTGTGTAATTAAAAGTGGGGTATGCCTGTATACACATAGACACACAGTATACAGTGCCTTGCAAAAGTATTCACCCCCCCCCCCCTTGGCATTTTTCGTGTTTTGTTGCCTCACAACCTGGAATTAACATGGATTGATTATTTGCATCAATTAATTTACAGAACATACCTACAACTTTGAAGATGTTTTTTTTTTATTGTGAAGCAAACAACAAATAGGACAAAATAACAAAAAAAGTCAATGTGCATAACTATTCACCCCCCTAAAGTCAATACTTTGTAGAGCCAACTTTTGCGGCTATCATAGCTCCGAGTCACTTTGGATAAGTCTCTATGAGCTTGCAACATCTTACCACTGGGACTTTTGCCGATTCCACCTTGAAAAACTGTTCCAGCGCCTTCAAGTTGGATGGTTTGCGCTTGTGAAAAGCAATCTTTAAATATGATCACAGATTTTCTATTGGATTGAGGTCTGGGCTTTGACTAGGCCATTCCAACACATTTACATGTGTCCCCTTGAACCAATCAAGTGTTGCTTTAGCAGTGTGTTTGGGGTCATTGTCCTGCTGAAAGGTGCACCTCCATCCTAGCCTCAAATCACACAGAGTTGTACAGGTTTTGCTCAAGAATATCCCTGTATTTAGCACCATCCCTCTTTCCCTCAACTCTTGACCAGTTTCCCAGTCCCGACTGCTGAAAAACACCCCCACAGCATGATGCTGCCACCACCATGTTTCACTGTGGGGATGGTGTTCTTTGGGTGATGTGATGTGTTGGGTTTGCGCCAGTCATAGCGTTTTCTTTGGTGGCCAAAAAGTTCAATTGTAGTCTTATCAGACCAGAGCACCTTCCTCCATACATTTTGGGAGTCTCCCACATGTCTTTTTCGCAAACTCAGAATGTGCCATTTTGTTTTTTGCTGCAAGTAATGGCTTTCTTCTGGTCACTCTGCCATAAAGCCCAACTCTATGGAGCGTACGGCTTATTGTCGTCCTGTGTACAGATACTCCAGTCTCAGCTGTGGAACTCTGCAGCTCCTCCAGGGTTATCTTAGGTCTCTGTGCTGCCTCTCTGGTTAATGCCCTCTTTTCCCGGTCCGTGAGTTTTGGTGTGCGGCCGTCTCTTGGCAGGTTTGTGCCATGTTCTTGGTGAGGAGCCACTGTGCCCATCAAGCGCAGCCACTGTGTCATCAAGCGCAGCCACTGTGCCATCAAACACAGCCACTGTGCCATCAAACGCAGCCACTGTACCCATCAAACACAGCCACTGTGCCCATCAAACGCAGCCACTGTGCCATAAATTGCCACCACTGTACCCATCAAACGCAGCTTCTGTGCCCATCAAACGCAGCTACTGTGCCCATCAAGCGCAGCCACTGTGCCCACCAAGAGCAGCCACTGTGCCATTAAGCGCAGCCACTGTGCCCATCAAATGCAGCCACTGTGCCCATTAATTGCCGCTACTGTGTCCATTAATTGCTGCCAGTGTGCCCACCAATTGCTGCTGTGCCCCATCAAATGCTGCCAGTGTGCCCATCAAATGCCACTAATGTGCCCCATCAAATGCTGCCAGTGTGCCCATCAATTGCCACTACTGTGCCCCATCAAATGCTGCCAGTGTGCCCATCAGTTGCCACCACTGTACCCCATCAAATGCTGCCAGTGTGCCCATCAATTGCCGCTACTGTGCCCCATCAAATGCTGCCAGTGTGCATCGCCCGGCACTTACCTATCTCGCAGCGGGTCAGCGGTGGTGTCATGCACGCTCCCCGATGTCCTCTTTGTCCTCTCTATCAGGCGTCCAATCACAGTGCCTGACGCTTCAGCCAATCAGGTGACAGGTAACAGACCCAAGCACCTGATTGGCTGAGAGGCGGTTCAGTGTTAGCAAAGTGTATTCCTTCGCTTTGCTAACACACAGCTGAGTGTGTAAAAGAGGGGATAGGTATGGCGCTGCTCTTATTAAGAGGTGACCTACAACCTCTAAATACTTGAGGGGTGTGTGTCACGGGTGCATTTAGTGCAAAAAGTGACAATAAAAGTGCAGAAAATAAATATTTGTATAGTCACAAAAATCCACAAAAAATCCTACTGTGTAAACTACCTAACTGCTTATATATAATGCATATTGTCATGTTCAAATGGAAACACAATCCTGTGCAAAACCTGCAATTCAAAGTGACATTTCTGTGCAAAAAAAATCCAACATATATGACTGGTGTATATTGTTGCTGTGAAACTGGGTTCAGAAATATGCATATACCGTCCTTAAACCCTGGTGTATAAAAAAGTCCAATAAAGTGACAATGTGCTCCTTCAAATTGTTCTGTGCTTCTTGCCCCATAAGAAACGCACTCACGGTATTATTCACCCCACAAGGAGGTACGCGTTTCATCAATGGGACGTCATCTGTAGCGTCCCATTTCGAAACGCATAGGGCGGGACTATACAGCGTCATTGCATCACTTCCGGTTTCGAGCCGTGGAGCACAGATCGCTCCAGTTTCCTGTTTTTAAATACTGTTTTCGCTTTTAATGATTTTTAATAAATGTGAGTAGGGGAATAGGGGATGTCAACAGCGACCATAGATAGATAGATTCATGCAATGCATGAATCTATCTATGGTAATAGAGAGGTGCCAGGAGAGATTGGGCAGCTCCCATGCGCCCTTTATGGACGCACCGCCACTGATAGACACACAGTATACATATACATATACACATAGACATAGACACACAGTATACAAATATAGACATAGACACACAGTATACATATATACAAATAGACACACAGTATACATATACACATAGACACACAGTATACATATACAGGCATACCCCACTTTTAAGTACACAATGGGGTTTATTTACTAAAGCTAGAAAGTGCAAAATCAGACTCACTTCTGCATAGAAACCAATGAGCTTCTAACCCCAGCTTGTTCAATTAGGCTTTGGTAATAAAACCTGGAAGCTCATTGGTTTCTATGCAGAAGTGAGCCTGATTTTGCATTTTCTAGCTTTAGTAAATAAACCCCATTGTGTAATTAAAAGTGGGGTATGCCTGTATACACATAGACACACAGTATACAGTGCCTTGCAAAAGTATTCACCCCCCCCCCCCCCTTGGCATTTTTCGTGTTTTGTTGCCTCACAACCTGGAATTAACATGGATTGATTATTTGCATCAATTAATTTACAGAACATACCTACAACTTTGAAGATGTTTTTTTTTTATTGTGAAGCAAACAACAAATAGGACAAAATAACAAAAAAAGTCAATGTGCATAACTATTCACCCCCCTAAAGTCAATACTTTGTAGAGCCAACTTTTGTGGCTATCATAGCTCCGAGTCACTTTGGATAAGTCTCTATGAGCTTGCAACATCTTACCACTGGGACTTTTGCCGATTCCACCTTGAAAAACTGTTCCAGCGCCTTCAAGTTGGATGGTTTGTGCTTGTGAAAAGCAATCTTTAAATATGATCACAGATTTTCTATTGGATTGAGGTCTGGGCTTTGACTAGGCCATTCCAACACATTTACATGTGTCCCCTTGAACCAATCAAGTGTTGCTTTAGCAGTGTGTTAGGGGTCATTGTCCTGCTGAAAGGTGCACCTCCATCCTAGCCTCAAATCACACAGAGTTGTACAGGTTTTGCTCAAGAATATCCCTGTATTTAGCACCATCCCTCTTTCCCTCAACTCTTGACCAGTTTCCCAGTCCCGACTGCTGAAAAACACCCTCACAGCATGATGCTGCCACCACCATGTTTCACTGTGGGGATGGTGTTCTTTGGGTGATGTGATGTGTTGGGTTTGCGCCAGTCATAGCGTTTTCTTTGGTGGCCAAAAAGTTCAATTGTAGTCTTATCAGACCAGAGCACCTTCCTCCATACATTTTGGGAGTCTCCCACATGTCTTTTTCGCAAACTCAGAATGTGCCATTTTGTTTTTTGCTGCAAGTAATGGCTTTCTTCTGGTCACTCTGCCATAAAGCCCAACTCTATGGAGCGTACGGCTTATTGTCGTCCTGTGTACAGATACTCCAGTCTCAGCTGTGGAACTCTGCAGCTCCTCCAGGGTTATCTTAGGTCTCTGTGCTGCCTCTCTGGTTAATGCCCTCTTTTCCCGGTCCGTGAGTTTTGGTGTGCGGCCGTCTCTTGGCAGGTTTGCTGTTGTGCCATGTTCTTTCCATTTGGTTATGATAGATTTGATGGTGCTCCTAGGTATCATCAAAGATTTGGATATTTTTTTATAACCTAACCCTGACTTGTACTTCTCAACAACCTTATCCCTTACTTGTTTGGAGAGTTCCTTGGTCTTCATGGCAGTGTTTGGTTAGTGGTGCCTCTTGTTTAGGTGTTGCAGCCTCTGGGGCCTTTCAAAAAGGTGTGCACATTTAATAACAGATCATGTGACACTTAGATTGCACACAGGTGGACATCATTTTTATGGGATTCATAACAAAAGGGGGTGAATACATACGCACATGCCATTTATCAGTTTTTTATTTCTGAAAAATAGTTTTATGTATATGCAGTGCTTACCCCCGAAGGAGTGGCTAAATAATTGTTATATCTGCAATTCACATCTACCACTCAACCCTCGCAGCCCATAGATTTAAAAGTCACAGTCCTTAATGCTTTTTCCTAATGCTTTATTCATCAACATAAACTGGGATGGGAGAAGGACTTTCTTTGAGATGCTCTTTGGTTGATTTCTGATCTTTTCCTTGCTTCACTTGCAAAGACTCACAGCATTGCGGGTGACAGCAATTCAAAACTAGATGAATACTTTATCAGAGAAGATGGAAGTAAATTTCTGACATAGAATAAACGATAATAGGGCGTACACACGGTCAGACTTTGTTCGGACATTCCGACAACAAAATCCTAGGATTTTTTCCGACGGATGTTGGCTCAAACTTGTTTTGTCTACACACGGTCGCACAAAGTTGTCGGAAAATCCGATCGTTCTAAACGCGGTGACGTAAAACACGTATGTCAGTACTATAAACGGGGCAGTGGCCAATAGCTTTCATCTCTTTATTTATTCTGAGCATGCGTGGCACTTTGTCCGTCGGATTTGTGTACACACGATCGGAATTTCCGACAACGGATTTTGTTGTCGGAAAATTTTATCTCCTGCTCTCCAACTCATCCGATGGAAAATGTCCGATGGAGCCCACACACGGTCGGAATTTCCGACAACACGCCCCGATCAGACATTTTCCATCGGAAAATCCGACCGTGTGTACGGGGCATAAGAGTCACTCTGAATGACCTCTCCCGCTTGACTGATTGGAATCCCGGGGCAATGCTGAACCCAAAGTCACAGGCCACAACCACCTGTCTTGCTGAGTAGCGTACCAACATCCCTCACCCTCTGAACAGTACCTTTCCCTTGGGCTTTTCACTCACTTGATCAATAGCCCGTGTGTCGCTCCTAAGCGATCGATCACCCAGTTTCCTTCCGCTTGACTCTACTTCTCCCGCAATGATTCCTAGTTCCTCTTCTCCTTTGTGGCCAGCTCCCCTCCCCGCAGGGGCGGCCAAGGACATCAGCGACCACATGTTGTAAGATGTCGTCTGTTCCTCCATGAGGACCGGTTCTTCACCCTTCTCGCAAGGGTGTAGCTCCGTTGGCTCCCCGGAGGGGAAAAACCTCCACCTCCCCCTCCGGGAACCAGACTGTCTCTCTCGCTCCTCAGAGCGGGACTGGACTCGAACTCTCTCGGACACCACGTGACCCCCTTTTTATATGAGAGTCCCGGGCATTACCACATAAACTACCTGCCACTCAAATGGGAATTGACAACAACAGGCCTGCTGTAATAGCATAAGCCTGTCTAAATTTACCTGACATAGAAAGCTAGCAAAAAGGGTCACCTACCTAAAAGTAGGTGCCCGCTACATACTCCCCCCACTTGAATCACAACTGTCCCCAGTTGTGGGGAATACATTTCAGAGTAACTCCTTAAAATTTAGGATAGAAAGAGTATCTCATGACACAAATTGGAATGGGGAAAAGGAAATGAACTTTAAACAGGGTTAACATCAATTGTCACTGTACATTATTATTATTACTATATTAGCACAATAGTAGTTACTTGGCCTGACTGTAGATCCCTACATCTAACATTCAATACAAGCGGAACCAAAGCATTGCTCCCGCAGGAGGAATAATCTGGTTACCACAGGCCTTCATCTGTAAAATGGACAGCCGTCACATCTTCAATTTACCTAAAGGAAAACACACAATATTTCTAACTTATACTATTACACAAACATTACCATACAGAGGGGGTTATCATCCTCTACCATGTAATTAAACAAATACACAATTCTTTATGGCATGTGTGTTCCCATTGGGATAGTTGCTCCCTCAAAAGGAGTCCAGCAGTATTCCTGCAAAGCGCATCCCAACAGACATGCTCAGCAAATGAATCCTTTTGCCCGTTGGCAAAATAAACTTTCTGTTTGTCTCTTACACAAGAGTCCTTGAAGAAGTACTTGTGCTACAAAGGGACTTAACAGAGACAGCACACCCTAGTGTCCATAACTTTGTCCTTGTTAGGCACCATGAATGCGAGTCTCCTGCTTAACAGTTTACTTAGGAAAAACCCACCCTAACCCATCTGCCATCCTGCAGTCAATCTGGGTAGAAAACATACACTTGTGAATGCAATCCTGCTCACTAATAATATCTCGGGTCAGGCAACCTCCTTCGACTATCTCCTGGTCCTCTCACCGAGATAGAGTAGCTGCGGGTATTTTGTCCAGCCTTTACCACTAATACTCTGTCTTTGTGGATCGCTCTTCCAAGCTTCCACTCCCGATAAATATCTTTGAACCGGACCCAAACCTCACTGTCAGGTGTCCTTTTTGGCTTGGGAACATGAAGATAGTCCCACACAAGTTCATCCTCCCATGTCTCCCAGGAACATTCTACAACGTCCATAATTTGTTCCGGGACATAGGGGTAATCAAAGCCCCATTCTTGAGCTACCTTTCACTGAACCTTTCTCTGGAATTTAGAGAGTCTAAGCAAATCTTTAGCCTTTCCTCTACCGGGCAAAACACAAGCATCAGTAGCTCTACTGACCCATTGCTGGAACGTAGCTGGCCTGCTAGGAATGGTAATATTTGACACATTAAATGGGGGTACTGGAACTTTAACTGTACCGGACACTTCTGTGGAAGCTTCCACTGAAGTTGAGCTCTCAACAAAACATTCCTCCTCACTACTTGAATTAATCTCTTCAGGGGATGACCATTCAAATAGATTGTCCATCGATCCATATTTCTGCAAGATCTGTGGTGATCCCCAATCTATAACCCGATCTTCGTTTACCCCGTCCGGCTCACCCGAGGGATCCCCCTCCTGTAACTTAGGCTCCTTCCAGACGGGCAAATCAAAGGGCTCACTGTTAACCGACTCCTCAGGGGTTTCCTTCAAAGACTGGGCAATAACTTCTACAGTCCCTGGGTCCCCAGCCAGATTACAGGCTTTCTCAGTAGATCCTACCTGATCTCCTGATGGCTCCGTTTCTGCCGAATCAGACGGGAGCTCCTCCACTGCTACTGCAGGCGATACACAACCCTCTCCGGCCTTCCAAATCACCTGTTCTTGCGGCAAATAGAAAAATAAGGACAGATCCAGGCAACATTCAGCACCACATCCCATATATTCTAAAGAGAAGGAAGGGGGGGAGAAAGGGGTTAAACAACCCCGGGAATTTTAAGGTGCTTACACATTAAGGTAGGTATATTAGAAAAACATGTATATCTTTATCCATAAAAATAATTTTTATTTGTTACATTTAAAACAGATGTAAGACAAAACAGTTTTCACTTAAAAACAGTGTTTAGATATCAAAGATGCCACATTTGTTGGTGGGCAAATAATCGAAAGAGTAGCACTTGACTAAAAAGCCACTCTACATGTTTCGCTCAGTTCGGAGCTTCCTCAGGAGTTTTGGCAATAAAATAAAGTAAGGTACACTGTAGATAATAAAGAAAACAGGAATAAGATGTACTGTTATAGTTGATGCAATTTACAAATAGTATATGTATAGATAAATGAATTCATACAGCTCAAGTTCATCCAACATATTCATAAATCAAAACAATAATAATGATACAACAATATTGGTGGTCTTACCAGGCTGCCGCACATAAAAGGGCAAAATCATGTTTATTGAACCAGGCCATTAATTGGCATCAGTGATAAGGAATATATTCAACTACGTCTCTCTCACGTCAAGAGTTCCCATCATTTTTGGCCACAGAGGGATGTAAAGTTTGTATGTCCTTGGTACAAGGAAAAGAAAATATGAGATAAATGAAGGGTTCATAAATTTAAGAGGGCGACCATGCTAATCATCATGGTGGAAAATGAAGAGTACCTTTAACAGAATCAAAAATCTCTGTGCTAAAGGCACAAAAACCTCATAGACAATTTACAAAGCAATGTATTGATCAGCATCCACTAGGTGGCCCTGCTTTATCATCTGGGAGTCATATATATGAAGTTCCAGATGGTGAAGTTTAAAGATGATCCTAAGGAACATACGGCAGACAAAGTCCCGTTGAAACATTAACAGAATAATATTTGACCTCCTGTTGGACGGGTCCCAATCGCGTTAACTGGATACCACAATATCCGCACTGAGCCCAGGCGGTGACTCCCACTGTAGGCCTCCGACATCCAGGACACAGCATACAGAGCCTCTCCACTCCGTCAATCACTCCCAATGCCAGTCCTCCGGTCAGCTCCAACCGAACACCGGTGTCAATCAAAACCCGGTCTTGCAAATCAGATAGCCGCTGCATGGCAAGTGTACTCCCAACACCTTCCGCCATCTTCCTCCGCCTGTCTCGCTCTGGCGCGTGGCACGCTGAACATCAAGAAACTTTTCCTCTGGGGCGTGGCTCCACCCCCCACTTGTTGGTTCAGCGAGCGAGGAACTGTAGCTGTACATTTTCAAAGTCCTCCCCAGTGACCCCTGGTGGTAGGTACATTTGTACTACAGGCTATATTGGCAACAGTCACTGAAATGCAGGTTTTCGTTGCTAAGGGAGATGGTTAGCAGCAAACGTGAAACAGATATCACGGACGACGCCCCCACATGCAGCGCTTACCCCCCAAGGAGCGGCTAAATAAATGTTATATCCGTAATTCACGTCTACCACTCAACCCTCGCAGCCCATAGATTTAAAAGTCACAGTCCTTAATGCTTTTTCTTAATGCTTTCTTCATCAACATGAACTGGGATGGGGGAAGGACTTTCTTTGAGATGTTCTTTGGTTGATTTCTGATCTTTTCCTTGCTTCACTTGCAAAGACTCACAGCATTCAAAACTAGATGATTACTTTATCAGGGAAGATGGAAGTAAATTTCTGACATAGAATAAACGATAAGAGTCACTCTGAATGACCTCTCCCGCTTGACTGATTGGAATCCCGGGGCAATGCTGAACCCAAAGTCACAGGCCACAACCAGCTGACTTGCGTACCAACATCCCTCAGCCTCTGAACAGTACCTTTCCCTTGGGCTTTTCACTCACTTGATCAATAGCCCGTGTGTCGCTCCTAAGCGATCGATCACCCAGTTTCCTTCCGCTTGACTCTACTTCTCCCGCAATGATTCTTAGTTCCTCTTCTCCTTTGTGGCCCGCTCCCCTCCCCGCAGGGGCGGCCAACGACATCAGCGACTACATTCTGTAAGATGTCGTCTGTTCCTCCATGAGGACCGGTTCTTCACCCTTCTCGCAAGGGTGAAGCTCCGTTGGCTCCCCGGAGGGAAAAAACCTCCACCTCCCCCTCCGGGAACCAGACTGGCTCTCTCGCTCCTCAGAGCAGGACTGGACTCGAACTCTCTCGGACACCACGTGACCCCCTTTTTATATGAGAGTCCCGGGCATTACCAAGCAAATCAATGATTGGTCGAGATTGTCACATAAACTACCTGCCACTCAAATGGGAATTGACAACAACTGGCCTGCTGTAATAGCATAAGCCTGTCTAAATTTACCTGACATAGAAAGCTAGCAAAAAGGGTCACCTACCTAAAAGTAGGTGCCCGCTACATATATATTTTTCTAATTTTACTTCACCAACTTAGACTATTGTGTTCTAAACCATCACATATAATTCAGATTAAAAAAAACATTGAACGAAAAAGCTGTAATGTAACAAAATAGATAAAAATCCAAGGAGGTGAATACTTTTGCAAGGCACTGTACATATATACACACAGAAATACACCATACATATATACATATACACACACACCAGCACTTTTAACCCAAAAATCAGCCTAAAAGAAACACACTGCTGCCCCCATCTCCTGGCCTGCTGGGACTTGTAGTGCCCCAGCAGGTCACACACACTTTAGGTGGTAATGCAGGAGAGGAGGGGACTGTGTCTGTGTATTGGTGGGCAGGAAATGAGTAGGCAGGGTAGTAGAGATTGGGGGAGAAGTTCAGAACATCCTTCCTACAGAAGCATTGCACTTCTCACACAGAAAATCGATCTAACAGCTTCAGAGACAAGAGGAGCCCTGCTAGAGGAAAAACACATCCTCTCTCTCCCTCCTGCTCACCAGGGTAAGCCTCTGACAAAAATACAATCAGTTCAGCTCAGCAAGCTTACCTTTCAGCAGGTTGCAGCCCTTCCCACACTGCAGGCTGTGTCCCCTCCTCCCTCTCCTCTCCTCCAGCTGTTGGCAATCTCCTGCTTTGAAATCAAATGAGCGGCGGTGAGAAAGGGGGAGTGTACACTGTGTTCCCATTGGCTGAGGAGGCAGGACAGAGGCAGGGCAGCTATAGCCTCGTTTTTTTTACAGCAAAATGATGTCGGCAAGGGACATTTCAGGGACAGATGTAAAAAAACACAGATTTTTTTTTTACAATCTGTCCCTGGTTTTACTGAGGCTGGCAACCCTGATGGGGCCCCCTAGTTGCATGGGGCCCTCGGTCCATGCCCGAGTGCCTGAATGGTCAGTACGCCCCTGCGTGTAGTACACTTTCTACAACACCGATAGGGAACTGCCAACAGTAAAATAATGGTCAGTGTTGCTCATCTGTTACTTACTTTGCAGGCAGGAGGGCCTCATTCCATTTGGAATGCCTGAGGAGATACCGGAATCAAGGTGGGGACGCATCACCCAAAGCCGTATTACCGCAACTTCACCTGGTGCACCATCAGGTAGGTCCTTCTGGGCACAGCACTAACACAGTACCTCTGCTAATTACCATTTTTTCTTATGACAATGATACACTTGCTTTATGACTTTGATACCTGCCAACCATTTAAACCTCTAAAGGAGCACATCATTTTGCTTTAAAATTTGGATTAATCCAGCAAGTACAGATATTTCAGTTTTTGGTAGATGCTGGACAGTACTGCCCTGTACACATGACCGGTTTTGCTGTCGGAATATCTCTGTAGGTTTTTACGACGGAGTTCCGACGGAATTCCGCTCAAGCTGTCTTGCATACAAACGGTCACACCAGATTCCGACTGTCCAGAACACGGTGACGTACAAGACGTACAACAGGACTAAAAAACGGAAGTTCAATAGCCAGTAGCCAATAGCTTCCATCTCGTACTTGCTTCAGAGCATGCGTCGTTTTTGGTGCGTCAGAACAGCATACAGACGAGTGTTTTTTCCGATAGTAATTTGTTCCGTCTGAAAAATATAGAACAAGTTCTCTATCTAAGTCCGTCTGAATTTTCGACAAAAAAAGTCCGATGGGGCATACACACGGTCGGAATATACGAAGAAAAGCTCCCATCGGACTCTTTCTGTCAGAAATTCCGCTCGTTTGTACGTGGCATTAGACACCCTGACAGTCTCTTCAGACTCTTGGTGACTCTATTGCTGAGATCTCTGCACGTAGTTCCTGGGTCTGCATATCTGTGTACTGAGTTCCTGGCTCTACATTATGAGAGTTTCTAACCATCCATGTGCTGAGTTTCTGGTTCTGCACACTTACTGTTTATATACTTACTGTTATAAAGCGGCGTACACACGGGCGGACTTTCCGACCGGACTGGTCCATCGGACTGAATCCGGCCGACAATCGGACCGTGTGGGGTGCATCGGACTCCCGACGGACCGTTTCGGTCGGAAATCCGACGGACTTTAGATTTGAAACTTGCTTCAAATCTTCCCGCCGGAACTCCGCCGGACTATCTATCGGAAAGCCTGTTCGTCTGTATACTGGTCCGACAGACCAAATACGACACAAGGGCAGCTACAGCACCTGCCCACGGGAATGTTTCCAGCGCGATCCTATCGCGCTGGTTCTTGGCGACAGGGTGCTACATCTCGCGCTCGCTGCAATAGGAAAAACACATTTTCCTATTGCAGCGAACGTGGGGGGGAGGCCACAATGTCCCTTAGGTCTGGTATGGATTTTAAGGGGAACCCCTTACGCCGAAAAAACAGCGTGGGGTCCCCCCAAAACCCATACCAGACCCCTATCCGAGCACGCAGCCCGGCCGGTCAGGAAAGGGGGTGGGGACGAGCGAGCGCCCCCCCCCCCTGAACCGTGCCAGGTCGCATGCCCTCAACATGTGGGGGTGGGTGCTTTGGGGGAAGGGGCGCCCTACAGCCCCCCCCCCCACCCGAAGCACCTTGTCCCCATGTTGATGAGGACAAGGGCCTCTTCCCGACAACCTGGCCATTAGTTGTCGGGGTCTCGGAATCCGGGAGTCCCCTTTAATAAGAGGGCCCCCAGATCCCGGCCCCCCACCCTATGTGAATGAGTATTCACCTAGGGAAAAAAACGTCAATGAAAAAACACAGTACACAGGTTTTTAAAGTAATTTATTAGGCAGCTCCTGGGGTCTTCTTCCGACTTCGGTGGTCTTCTTCCGACTTCTCCGCTCTCTCCTGCCTCTTCTTCCGGTGTTCGGCCTCTTCTCCCGGTGTCCGGTTCTTCTGCCGGGCTCCTCCGCTATCTTCTGCCACTCTTTTGCTAGTGGTGGCCCGGTCTTCTGCGTCGTCTTCTTCCCTCTTCTCTTCTTCCGATGTTGACACGACGCCCTCTCCCGCTGTAATGCTGTGTGGATGGTGCGTAATGACTTATATAGGCATGGGGCATGGTCACCGGGTGATGTCACCCTGTGACCCTGCCCCCTTGTGACGTCACAGTCCCAGGGCATGCTGGGACTGTGATGTCATAAGGGGGCGGGGTAATCGGATGACATCACCCGGTGACCCCCGCCCCATGTCTATATAAGTCATTACGCACCGTCCACACAGCATTACAGCGGGAGAGAGCGTCGTGTCAACATCGGAAGAAGAGAAGAGGGAAAAAAACGAGAGAGCGGAGAAGTCGGTAGAAGACCCCCGAAGTCGGAAGAAGACCCCCGAAGTCGGAAGAAGACGCCCGGAGCTGCCTAATAAATTACTTTAAAAACCTGTGTACTGTGTTTTTTTATTGACGCTTTTATCCCTAGGTGAATGGGTAGGGGTACGATGTACCCCATACTCATTCCAATAGGGTGGGGGGCCGGGATCTTATTAAAGGGGGATTCAGATAAGTCCCCCCCCGCAGACCCCGACAACCAACGACCAGGGTTGTCGGAAAGAGGCCCTTGTCCTCATCAACATGGGGACAAGGTGCTTTGGGGTGGGGGGGCCCCAGACCTAAGGGCCTGGTATACCCTGCGACGGGGCCCGCAAGGTGTCAATCTAGCCGATAAAAGCGGAAAGATTGACTTCCTTTTCTAGTCCCGTCGTACCCGAGTCACGTTCAAAATGAACGGACTTGTCCGTGTTTGGAAAGTCCGCCGTAACTCCGTCGAAAGCCTGTTGGGTAGACCGGCGGACCTAGTCTGCCGGAAAGTGTGGTCGTGTGTAGGCAAGTCCGTCCATTCAGAAAGTCCGCCGGAAGTCTGTCGGGAAGACCGTTGGACCTAGTCTGGTCCGGTCGTGTGTACGCTGCATCAGGGTTTTACCACCATGCCTGCACTGAGTTTCCAGGTCTGCACCCCAGCTCCGCCCTCTATGAGGGGCTCCCACCACCCTGTGCTTAGTTCCCGGCTCTACACACCTTCTGTGCCCGTTATAAGTCTCCTGACTCCAGGACTATATGTGATGGGCTTCATAAGAAAAACATTTCCCCACCCCCCCACATCAGTTATAAATACTTGTTACTTTTTTTGCATTCATTTAAAGGTACCACAAAACCAGATTTACATTTTTTTATTTGCCAAATGATAGTGCTATTTGCATAAGTAACTGTATAGCCAGACAGCTCTGGCTCTACCTGTCAAAAAATTTGTGCTTTAGATATAATTTATCTTTTGTAATTTAGGCTTCTTTAATATCACTCAAAATAACCTACACTGTCTCTTTTCTGTATTGTGTGCAGGCATTAGCGGTGGCCGGCCTCAGTCCTCTGCTACGGAGGAGTCACTCGCCGACTGCGTTTTCCCGCCTTTGTTCTACTCCACCCGCCACGCCCTGCTCACGAGGGTGGGCACAACAGACAGTGCCAGCAGTGAGGCTACATGGAGACCCGGGGTCCAAAGAAAACTTACACAGCAGCTTCCCCTCTGTGCATTGCAGTGACTGCAGCCTCGGACGGGACCGTCCCGCCTCCCTTACAGTCCCATGCCATGTGCGGGAGCAGACACGGCAGCACCACGGCAGCGCCAGTAGTTTAGTAGAAGCGGTAAGGAGAAAACAGAAAACACTGTGTTGGGTTTTAATTGCTGGCCATGTCCCCTTTGGGGACTTTTATTTTCAATTCCTGTCCTGGTGAGGGGATGCTGGGGACAGGGACAGTATAAAAACACTTTTTTCAGTACAGAGGGAAAAGATTTAACTTCTGTAAGGATTTATATTTCTGTGCCTTCTTGTCCTCTGCCCATTATTTCTATGACATGACATTTCCCTGAACCTTGATTCAGTCTTCTACAGTTGAACTCCTTTCTTGTACTGAAATTGTGTACTATAATTTCACTGCACATTGGGAGTTTCTCCCAAAGTGCACTAGAAGCTGCAGATAGAGCCCACCTAATTTACAGACTGGAGGATGGAGGATGTCCCGCATCATCAACAGCTCTTTCCTTCCCAGCCTGACTTTCAGGTCTTGCAATCATGGAGGCTCAGCATTACACACGGGCCTTAGCTAGGGCCGTTTGCATGCTAAAGTAGCCTGCCTAGTTACACCTACTCCTCCAGACTGACACCCACCCATAGAGATATTTTGATAGTTGCATAACTCTTCCCAAGAGCCAGAACACTGCTTTCATTCGGGTTGAGGAATCATGATTGGAGTACTGAAGTAGGGTGCTGTGATGTTTTCAGGAAGCTATATACAGCACAATGTCTGCCCTTCCCACCAGCCATGACCTGCGTGTATTGCATAGAGAAGCATAAAGGCCCAGTGATGGCATTTCCAGGTCTAAAATAAGGTATTTAATTATCTTATGAAGATGGGAAGATTGTATTTGAACATTTTATTAGCATGTTGATGAGGTGAGAAAGGAGGAACCAGAAGACGCATATACAGATTAAACTTCAGCTTTAATAAGACAACCTTAAAAAAAAAAAGTGGGAATAAAGCAGGAAGCTTTAAAAAAATCCTGATTGCTTTGTGTACTGGATTTATTATCCAAAAAAACTCAAATATCAACATAATTCAAAAAAACCTTACAAAAATGCATAAGAAAAAGGACAAAAAAAGTAAAACAAATCACATTTTTTATTAACATTATGTGTGGTCACAAAAATAAAACACCTAACACCTAAACACCTAAATTAATTTAAAAAAAAAGATATTTGGCCTTTTATGTGGGTTTTTTTCCACTACTTTTTTTTTTTAGGAAAATAGAAAAAAATTAGTTCCTAAATGCAACTTTAAAAAGGCGAGAGACAAAATGAGGGGAATTTTTTAAGAGGAGGTCCACCCACCCCTGCAAAAATTAAAAGCCAGCAGCTACACATACTGCAGCTGCTGACTTTTAATAATAGTACACTTACCTTTCCTGGAGTCCAGCAATGTCAGCAGCGCAGCTAATGTTTCCATCAGCTGTCGGGTGCTGCCACCGCCATTGCGGGTAAGGGAACCTGGCAGTGTAGCATTACGGCTTCAGGCTGGGTCCCTACTGCATATGTGCAAGGCACCGCTGCGCTCTCCTACTGGCCCGCTGGCAGAGGGAGGAGGAGAGAGCCGAGCTGCTGACGTAATGTGCTGCAGGCCGGAAGTGACAACGTAGATATATCCAAACGGTTTAGTTTATTGCATGATCACAACACAAAAAGGTGCAACGTTTCGGAGTCACGCAGGACTCCTTTGTCAGGCATGTCAAAGAGAGATATCCGCTCCCCCCCGAAAGGTGCCAATTATGGCACTGGAGGGGGGGAGGAGACAAAGGAGCTGAAGTTCCACTTTTGGGTGGAACTCCACTTTAAGCTCAGGGGAAAAAAAATAATTCCTATGTCGTGGGGCTGTACCCACACTGCATATGTTAACCTCTTACCGCTGGCGCCCTTTAAGAGGTTTGTGACGCTAGGAGGCGGGGCACAGCTTAAGATCACGTGACCACCGTGATTGGCTGTCACGTGGTTCGAAAACTCCTGATCGCAACTCCCGATTGGGAGCTTTTGATTAGTCGATGGTAACTGTGCTGGGAGCGCACAGCGCGCACTTCGCAGCACAAATGCATGGCCACCAATTACCGCAAATATGCAGCCCCTTGACACTAAGGACCAGGAGCCGAGAGCCCGCATTTTTGCGTACGGCTGGTGCCAAGGGGTAACTGCTTGTTTTGTCGAGGAGCACACCGAAAGGCTATACTCACCTGATCCTTGAATCCTCTGGAAAACAGCCCTCTCCCACATCCAGCGGTGGGCCGTTCCTGCTGTTCCCATGTCCAGAGCCGGTTTATGGGTGTGATGATGTCAGGAACAGTCCACCACACAAGACCACTAGTCCATGGGGGAGCAAGAGCGGCAGGGACCAGTCTTGCACATGGAGGATCGGCGGATTAGATAAGTATATCGCCGCTCTTCCTACCCCTACACAAAAACGAGTGGTTAACCCATGCAGTCAAAAACAGAAATTAAAGAAGAACTATAAGCAAAATCTTTTATTCATTTTGGATAGAGTAAGGGAGGGTTATGACCCCTGCAAAGTTTATTTTTGCCATCTTTGATCCATTGCAGAGATTTACCTTCACTTCCTGTCCAAAAGCTAAACAGGAAGTGAGTGGAAATCCCTGAAAACAAAAGTGGAAGCTTATTTGCCTCCTACCCCCTTCCGGTGCCACATTTGCCACCTTTCGGAAGGGGGGGCGGGTATCTGTTTTTGACAGGTAACCGTCCCCACTTCCTAGAGAGATCTTACCACAGCGAGATCACTCTGAAAATCCGGCCCCCCTCCTCCTTCCCCTGCTGTCGGGTCATTTAGAAAGCGCAGTGTGCTTCGCGCATGTGCAATAAGCCAAAAGGCTTCACTGACAGTTTCCCTTACCACAAATGGCAGTGACAGCACCCGAGAGCCGATGGAAACATCAGCTGGGGTGCTGACATTGCTGGATTCCAGGAACAAGTGTCCTAATATGAAAAGTCAGCAGCTACAGTATGTGTAGCTGCTAAATTTTAACTTTTTGCTGGGGGGGTGGAACTCCACTTTAAGGGATTCTCTTGGAACCTCCAGGTCTCCAGAACTAGTGTCCCCATTAGAAGTTTCCCCTTACTTTTCTGGGGACAATTTGGGATTATCTTTTACTTTCACTTTCAATGATAATGGTAAACAGGACAAATAGAGGGTGAATCTCCCTAATGGGGGCACTGAAAACAGTAATAAAAAACAAGCATTGTAATCCCTGTCCCCTCTATCCAAAAGTTTGCCTTTAGTTATACATTAAAACCCAACAGAAGTTCTAACCTTGCCCCACTATATCAAAAACTTAAAAAAAAGTTTTGGCTGCAGTTGGTATTGAAGTGTAGTAGAATTTGATGGTCATTAATATTCCTCTTTTCTCTTTTTCTTCCTACCTCCTGGCCCCTCAACACTTGGATTGGTGAAGGTGCTTATCTCAGAAGGATTGACGCAGTTTGCTCAGGACCCTCACTTCCTACAGGTGGCTACTCATGAGCTGGCGGATGCCTGCGACATGACGATAGAGGAGATGGAGTCGGCTGCTGACAGCTTCTTGAATGGCAAGCCCAACCCTAATAGGAAGCTCTCCCCTTTCCCCAAACGCAGGGACCAGGGTGTGGACTGCGCAGGGGGTGGGTCAGAAGAGCCAGAACTCTCACCGGGCTGTCGGAACAGCAAGGGCGAGTCAGAGGACTGCCGTGTATACATGAGCAGCCCATAGCGGACGCTCCTCGCATGGACATGAGCCGCAGATATGGCGACACGACCGAGGGTGGATGTTTTGGAGGAGTTTCGAGCTCCCTTTCTCTTTTCTTTCTCTTTTATTTTTATTTTTTTATTTTTTTTTTCAGTGTTCCTAATGAGTTTGTTTCAGAAGTGCCTCACTGTTCTCGTGACCCGGAGTGACCAGAACAGAGTTTTTTCATCTATTTTAGTTGGGGGCGGGAGGGGGGAGACATCCAGAGCTGACGGTCACTGCAGTTTTGGGAGTGGCAGACCGACTGGAATTCTTCGGGGGTCTTACGGACAAGCTTGGAAAAGAGTCTCAAAATCAAGAAACGTACACCTGAGGATGGATCCATGGGGGACGCCTTAATTACACCACAAAGCTGTTTTATTGTACCTGGCGCTGACTGTCCATCATCTCTAATTCACTGACCATCCTTGACCCAGATGAAAGAGGACCTGTCACTTTTCAATTATCATGTTTGCTTGTTCAGTTTACTGATGGCGGTGGAATTTTCATGATGTGACTGTTTCTAGTTTGACCTGCTTCCCTAGATATTTGGCCTGACCGTCGGGAGAGGGCCTGTGGTGGCCACGCTGGGACATTCTTACTGCATATGCCTGTCAACATCCACAATTGCAAAATTAAACAATTAGTGCACTTTTAACATGTCTTTAAAGGAAATCTGTATTGTGGGAAATATAGAGTCTTCTTTGGCTGACCTCTGCTTCTGAAAATGCTAGCTGTCTGGCTGTCATACTGATCAAATTCTCTGATTTAATACTCTGTATCAATGAATTGGTATAAGTATGATCGTCCTGACAACGCAACTTGCATTTTTACAAGGAGTTCAGCAACTGCAGCCCCCTGTATTTCTCACAGTAAAGGTTTTACTCGATACACCCACACAAGTCAAGCACATTTACAAGTATAACTTTTCATCTTTTCCTTCTCTGGCTGTGCACTGACTGCTTCATTGAAAGCCTCAAGCTTCTGTCAGTCTGGAGTTCCAGGATTATTTATTTTAATCATTTATATTGCTCTGACACTTTTTTTCCACAGTGCTTCACAGAGACATGCATGGTCACAGCCCCAAGAACTGATAGAAGGGCCAATTATAGATGGAAACTAGTTCAGCTACTAGTATGTTTTGGACTGTTTGGGGAAACCAGAGGAGGAAAACAAACACTAGTAGAGAGTATACAAACCCTGGTAGTGTATTTTGTGAGAATGATGTGAGCGACAAAGCAAAATTGCACTTAACTACCACACTGCTGAGTCTGTTCACATTATAATAGCGAAAGCATCCCAATAAATGTGCATGCTCTGGATCCCTGTTGGGGATGACTATTAAGTAGACCGTTCTGCAAGGGATGTCTTTCTGGAATATGGAAGATTTAAAAACCTCTGTCAGGTTTTTATTCCAAAAAATGTTCAAACACAATAGGAGCACTAGGATTGTTAAAGAGTCTACATAGCTATTTTGATTCATCCTATGATCACATAAAACAGTCACCACATTTCAGAGGCTCAAAATACTCCCCTGCATCGGGGCTTGAATAATGCATGTGGTTAAATCTCAGAGGCACAATTATCAGGATACAATGACTAAACAGTGATGTATGACATATCTCCAGAGTTAGTGAGACAGCACATAAATATATTGGTTATGCTATTTCACTTATGCTGTGTACACACGACCGGACTTTCTGTCAGAATAAACTCTGACGGTCTTTCCGACGGAGTTCCACTGAAATGGACTTGCCTACACACGATCACACCAAAGTCTGTTCATTTAGAATGCGGTGACGTACGACGGGACTAGAAAAATGAAGTTCAATAGCCAGTAGCCAATACCTGCCCTTGCGTCGTTTTTGGTCCGTCGGACTAGCATACAGACAAACGGTTTTCCCGATAGGGATTGAGTCCGTCGGAAAGATTTGAAACATGTTCTATTTCTAGGTCCGTCAGAATTTTAGAAAGAAAAAGTCAGATGAAGCTCACACACGATCGGAATGTCCGAAGGAATGATTCCGTCAGACCTTTTCTGCCAGAAAGTCCGGTCATGTGTACACGGCATAAGTCTGGAGATATATCCTACATCACTGTTTAAGTAAAGCAGAAATCTAGCCAAAAAATTCACTCACAGCTCTCTTTATCTGCTGCTAGATGTCCTAATTCTAATGGCCAGCATCATTCAATCCACTTTCACTGAGCCCAGGTTATCCTGGACCCATCCCAGCCTGTAATTGGTTGGTAAAAGGATAACAGCAGTATGATGCAGTGTGATGAGCTGATCTCTTTGTCACTCTGCTCTCTTCTCCTATCTGCATGCTCCTTGTCAGCACATGAACTGACTGGCCCCTTGTACTGCTTCTTAATTTCACACTTCAGTCCTGCTGCACAGGGACTGCATAAGGCTAATACCAGGTCAGATTCAGGTACTTACACTGATTGTATATCAAAAATACATTTAATGATGTATTATTGATTACAGATTTGCATTCATTTGTGTCTTATATCTGCCTGGAGTTCAGCTTTAAGGTATCCTGGTAATTCTGATGAATTATTAAAGCTACTTGGACTTTTTTAATCTTTTGGTCTGGTGCTGTGTTGTGTTTTTACATTTTGAGTCACTTTCGGGGAGGAGAGCCTTGCTTTACATGAGCAGCCTCACCAGAACCAGTAAGCTTGTTGAATGTTTTCTCGGTTTTACCGAGTGAATATGTATATAGTCCCTTGGGTGTGTTGTTTTGAGGTTTTTATTCCTGTCTGTGCCCCAACTGGGGAAATTTCACCCCCACTTCCTGTGTTGGTAACTGGTGCCAGACAGGGCAGGAACTGTGGGTAAATATTCCCAATGCGAATTAAGGTTTTTGCTGGTGTCCCTATTAGTGAGGATTTCCCCCAATTTCTGTTCTGTAGGGTCCACAAGACATAATTGATTGGAATTGTCCCCAAAGGGGACTCATACAACAACTACCTTCTCCACTGTACCCAAAGTAAAGAAAAAAAGTTTGGGGTGGACTTGTAGTATAATGAATTAATGCCTGGAGCTCCATTTTAAGTATGGTGTGGTTTGCTATACAGGCACTGATTAAACTGAGGGTTTGGTTAGCTTTAATAAACTCACAGTACAAGGCAGCAAACATCATCTGAAAGTGGACAGTCCCTTTAGGTTTTTAACACTTAACAAAGATGTTCTTCAACATAATGTAAGAAAACATACACAAAAATTATGCCTTTGTATGACCCTGTTATAAACATAGAAGTCGTTGACAGCAGAAAAGAAAACAAGTGCTCCATTGAGTCTGCTCTTTTTTCAAAATTTTTAACTGAGGATAGACCTGTTTATCCGATGCATGATGCAGTGTAGGTCCTGGTTCAATAATTGCTGCTCTGGTCATACAAGATATTATTTCTTAGTAACAGTATATTCATACAAGACAATACTTCTTAGTAACATTATATTTGAAAAATGTTCTGGCTGGGAGTTGAAATACACAAGAAAAAACAGGATTATTTCAAATCTCTTTCTTTTTTTTCCCCTGGCACACTACTTGGAATCCCTGTATTATGCAAAGACCATCCCACTGAGGGTTATAATAAGAATTAATCAAAACACCTAATGTTACATAATTTATGAAGCCACAAGCACCTTCTGAAAATATAATTGAACACCTATTAATATCATTGTGCTCTGTTCAGTGATCTTCAAGGCCCCGTTTAGATCTTACGATTTGGGATCATGGGCAGAAACGCTGCAATTCTGCCTAAGATCCCAAATCACATAGCAATCACAGCACAACATGCTGTGCATGTTTGGGTGCCATTATTCTTCAATGGCACCCCAAGGGTGATGCTATTCTGACGCAATTGTCATGTGGTGGTCAGTCGTGGAAAGCCGCACCTTCACATGAAGCTTGTCACCCAAAAAGGAGCAGGAGCACCCTTTCAGGTGACAAACGCATATAGGGCAGTCCATCCAAGTGACTAGGCTGCACTTTGTGTCACGCAGAATCACATGAAAATGGCATGTCAAAATGGGGCTTAGGCTCCACTCAAATTTGGTGTTTGGGATTTCCAGCAGAATCACTGCCCGCCATCTGAAATCGCAAAATTAATTTTCAGTGGCACCTAAAACACAGTGAAGTTTGCCGCGATTGTCGTGAGATAAATTACATGGCAAAACACAAATACCTCCATGAGACTGGCTGCACAGGGATGCATGTAACACCAAACACGGCTCTCACATGGGTGTATGCTGGTATGCTGTAGTACTTTCATGTGACCAAAGCCTAAGTCAAATGCAGGTCATAAGCAGGTCAAATGCACTTGTCAGCAAAGTCTGAATAATCTCAGAATCTTCTCAAACTGAGGACATGAGCCCTTAATCGATTGTGTTCAGTAAGTTCAGTGACTTTTTGTTTTAGTACAATAGCCTAATTGTCAATAGAGTTCTTTATAGTTTAGGGAAAATATTCAATTCAGAATGGAATAATCTTTGGACGGACACACCTGTCTGTGAGGTTTTCCTCCTGCGGCTCTAAAAAGTAATAATTACCTCTTTACTGAGCTAAATATATAGAAATATGTTCATTGCACTTAAATTGCAGCATAGTCACTGATAGCACCGTCATAAAGGAAACATTTTTCTGCTTAAATAGTTACTGTACTTTCAGGCCTCTATAAAATACATGAAAGAAAACTCATCCATATATATTACCTCTGGAATGGCCTTTATCTGACTTTAAATGACTTTCTCATTTTACTGCCCAGCAATATAAGTATGATGTATGGCACATTTTAGCAAGTCCAGATTTCTCCTTTAATATAACTGACAAAAATCTTCACCTAACCTTTGCTTGATATCACAAAGATATTTCAACTTAAAGAGAATATTTGATAGATAAATGGGGAAAAGAGAGAGAGGGAGTAAAGTGGGTATAAAGCCTAAACATTTTTTACCGTAAGTCATTCCTTGCCTTAAAGCGGAGTTCCACCCAGATATTTGATTTTTTTTTTTTAAAACAAACTCAGACTATTGCAGAATGTATATTATACCATTGTTACTCTTGTCATTAGCACTTCATTTCTTATTATTTAATTTAAAAAATACCTTTGATTGAGCGTTCTCCGGCATTTCCATCTTACTTGTGGGCAGGCGAAGCCCACAAGCATATTCTTCCGGGATATGGCATTGCTGTATTCCCAGCTTGCACGGCCCGTTCTCGCGCATGCACAGTAAAAGCACGTAGCGGTGATGGGCGGTGGTGGCGGAAGTGCCCTCACCCGTTGTGATGGCCAAATACCGTGATTCTAGCCCTCAGCACTGCCCACTGACTCCTGGGAAATGATGACACACATCTCCCAGGAGCAGGCATTAAAAGGTAAGAAAAACTTTTTTTTTGTCCAAATGTCGTTGGTTAGGTTATTTGCTGCACAGTAATGTAAATTTTTTTATGGGTGGAACTCTGCTTTTTGGGAAAAAAAAATGTGTAGGCATCAGTATCGCCCCCTCACCCCATCCCCGTTTTACTTCAATCCAGCACTGTGCCCCTTTGCCGCTCTTCTCTTCCCTAACTTCCTGGTCTCACAGGCTTTACTGAGGCTACGGGAGCCATTTGTGTTCTCTGCTGTCAATGCCAGTGACGAGGGTGCGGGGGACGGGGAGGTATTCACATTTGTAGTGGCCGGTGACATCACTGGTGCATGTGCACTGTGCTCTGAATGGACAGCACACTGGAGTATGCCATCCATTGAGAGAGCTGTGCCATGACCCTGACTTCCGTGCACATGTCTATGAGTGACGTCTTCGCAGCCAGGCCATTCAAATGGCTGAAGAGCGCGAACCCAGAAGGAAGACCAGGTAAAGATGAAAACCCCACTAGCGATGACAGGGCTTTGTTTTAACCACTTGCCAACCAGCCGCCTCAGGTATACTGTGGCAGGGCGGCTCTATTGCGCAAATTGCCGTACTGGTACGGTGCTCCGTGGAATAGCTATAGCAGGCATGCGCCTTCGGCGCGTCACCTTAGCCGATGTGCATGGCTGGCGGCCTCAATGTCCGTCGGCCACCTGCGATTGCTCCACAGAGAGCCAGAATGGGGTTCTGCCAGTGTAAACAAAGCAGATCCCCATTCTGACAGGAGAGTAGTGAGAGATCGTATGTTCCTAGTGATCAGGAACAGCGATCCCTCTCTACTCCCAGTCAGTCCACTGTCCCCACAGTTAGAAACATCTCAGTAAGACACATTTAACCCATTGATCACCCCCTAGTGTTAACCCCTTCCTTGCCAGTGTCATTTATACAATGATCAGTGGCTATTTTTAGCTCTGATCACTGTAATAATGTCACTGGTCCCAAAAAAGTGTCCAATCTTTCTGCTGCAATGTTGCAGTCCCGATAAAAATCGCTGATCAAGGCCATTACTAGCAAAAAAAAATTAAAAATAAAAATGCAATAAATCTATCCCCTATTTTGTAGACGCTATAACTTTTAAAGAAATTTGTTTTTTTTTAATTTTTTGGGGATATTTATTATAGCAAAAAGTAAAAAATATAGTTTTTTTTTTATAGCCCAAAAAATAAAAACCGCAGAGGTGATCAAATACCACCAAAAGAAAGCTCTATTTGTGGGGAAAAAAAAGGACATCTGTTTTGTTTGGGTACAGCATCGCACGACCGCGCAATTGTCGGTTAAAACAATGCAGTGCCGTATTGCAAAACATGGCCTGGTCGTTAAAGGATATGTAAAGGTTCATTTTAAAAAACAAAAAACAAACAAATATGCCATACTTACCTCCTCTGTGCAGTTGGTTTTGCACAAAGTGGCCCCAATCCTCCTCTTCTGGGGTCCCACAGCGACGCTCCTGCCTCCTCCTCTTCTCGAGTGCCCTGTTGGAGAGCCGCTCTCCCTCGGGTCACTTGTGCATGCGCGTGTCCATGAACACAGACAGCAGGACTCAGCCCCACCCCTGCATCAATGGATTTGATTGACAGCAGTGGGGGCCAATGGCTGCACTTCTATCAATCTATCCAATCAGGACCAGAGACACCGGCTGGAGCTGGTGTGCTTGTCCTCGTTGCTGGAAAGACCAGGTTCAGGTAATTAAAATGGGGCTGCTGTATCACAGGAGGCTCTTCACCCTCGAGGGTTTACAACCCCTTTAAGGGGGTAAATCCTTCCGGGGCTGACGTGGTTAAGGTAAGTCTGTCATAATGTGCTAGTATGCGCTGCATACAAGCACATTATGTCTTAAACCACCCAGGTGTTTTTTATTTGGACTTTAGACCAGTTTAAGGAACGAAGGTGAGTCAGGGGTATTAGAATCAGCAAAATAGGATTTTTGTTCCATTCTTTCTGCTGTATCTGATAACCAGAACCTTGATGAGAAGTGTGGGTGAATCTCTCTCAATGAAGACACACACAGCAAAAAAATTCTGACAGAGGTTCTATCCCTTCCTTTTGTTATATTACTTCCTGCTGCATTTACATTTAGACTGGAGTAGGAAAGCCTTAGAACCTTGCTGTCTAAATCCCCATTGGGGGGAATTTACCCTCTGTTCCTGCTCTGCCTAAAACCTTTCAGGTAAAAAAGAATCACACAAATGGGGTCACAGACACTTATAAAAACTTGATAGAGGTCTTAACCTTCCCTATGCCATCCTAAACTACAAAGAAATAGTTGTCAGGGGTTTGCAATTTACATACAGTAGATCATGATACCTTCCCTTAAGCCTTCCTAAATATTTAAAGCAGACCAACATTGGGAATTTTGAAAACCTGATGGTTTTGGTACCTAAGGTCTTTTATGGTGCAAACTTTTTTTTTGTATCATCAAAATTTTACAGTGACCCTCCCAGCAAAAAAATAAATAAAAAAATAACAGCAAACATGGAACAGTCCGCCCCGCCAGTTATTTGAAATATGTTACTCTAGAGTCTGTCAATGTGCAGCTACCTTTAAAAATGTGGTATTTATGTGAAACCATTACAAATAACACAACGTTCGATGTTCCTGACTCCGCCCAGCTTTCTGCTATAGGGTCGGTGAAGGGTCCGCCATTGTTGTTTCTCCATTGCTGATTATTCTACGTGTCAATGAATGTAAAAAATTGCAGTAAGTTTGATTGTGTTCTGAAACTGCTCTGTGACGCAATGGTTCAGCTTTACGTGTGACAGAACCACTTCCAAATGTCTTTATATTCTTTTCCAATGGGGCGTGTGTGTCGGATGTGAAATAATACAGTTCACTAAGTCTTCTATCTCTACTGAACCTGTACTGTAAATGGTCAGTTTTTTAGGAAAAAAAAAAAACCTCCAGTCAATACTTTTTTTTAGTTCTGGATGAAGCAGGAAAGGATCAGAACCTCTGACCTTTCTTGTTCCGGTGACACCCATTCCTGAGTTACTTGTCATTGTGTCACTGGGACAAGAAGTGAAGGGAAATCTCCAGCAGAAACCAGGCAGACATGGTGACTCTTCGCACTTCATGCGAAACCGAGACAAAAGGTTTTGGCTGGAGTTTGGGGTTTAATCTAAGAATAACAACGTCTTCTCAGCTATTACTCTCCTAAGAATTCTACACTGTACAGTTTCCAGGTTGTAATACAATTCTATTTTATGCTAGCCCTTGTTTATTACTATAATGGTAGATTAAACGTGGTTATCCCAGGTATCGGAATACCTCTGTACAGCAGACACTGCCATTGTAAGGAAAGATTTAGCAAAAAAAATAAATAAAATAACTAGAAGTTTATGCAATTCAGAGTAGTAGCTACCTGTTTCCCAAATGGATGAGTGTATATTTTTAAAGTGGAGTCATTTAAAGTAGGCCATCATTACACAACCTACCCATTTACTAGAGGCTCGTACCTGAGGTTGTGGGTTTCTATCAAATTCATGGAATGCTGAACTAGTGGCCAAGCTCAGACAATGGTCCACCTGTGTGTATGACAGGTACGCTTTAAGTAGGGTCTAAAGTTGAAAGCTCCTTCTGTAGTATATCGCTTGGTCGGTGAGTTGTACAAGATCCTATTTTCTCTATCTGAACAGAAAGTTGTCCAAGGACCCCTCCTATTTGCTTCCATTATTCCGGCCTTCCTGCCGGGGCCCCTTAACACACCTGTCTTGGGCCCCTGTCCATTGCTCAGCTCTCGGGTGTCAGTCGTAAACCTCCCCGCCCCCTCCCCCTCCTTGCACGCAGCATCCAATCTCCGGCAGAACGGGCTCTGAAATAAAAATAAAAAAGATATTTAAAGGTTGATCTTTGGGACAAATGTATATTTATGTAAGATTGCATTTTTACCTAAAGGAATGATGTTGTAAAAATGGTTAAGAAATAAAATTTATTTAAAAAAAAAAAAGGATTGTTGTTTTCCTTGTTTCCATGAAACAAATAACTGCAAGAGAAAACCAGATGTCATAGGGTGCTATAAAGCGCAACTACTAAAAATATGACGTCACAGCACAATTTACAGTGTCACAGGGCAAATTACATCCAATCCGTTACTGTACCCTAACATTGTATGGGGGTGCAAATATTCTGTACAATGTTCCAGCAAGGTCTCATTCATGCAAAAGACAGTCTTTCAAAGTAGAATATGACATCACAGAGCAGTATGAAAGGTAACAGGGATAAATATGATGTCAGGCAGGCAGCAGCTAGGTGGTACTGTTGCAGAGCTTTTTGGCACGGAAGTCAGTTGCTGGGACAGCGTGGTGTGAGAAGGAGTGTGAGAGCAGAGGACCGCCCCCCCCCCCCCCCTACGACCGAGAGCAGCAGCGCAGTGGACTGGACCCCCCACGACCGAGAGTGGCAGCGGGTGACCCGGGCGACATACAGCGGAGGCAGAGCGGGACATCGTGGTGGTGGAGCAGGAGTACTAGGGACAGTGTCGCCCCACAGACGCGGACAGAGGAGGCTGGAGAAAATCCAGTGAGACCGGGAGGTGGAAGACTGTCAGGGAGAGGTGGCGGGTAAGTGAAGTGCAGACCGGAGGAGAGTGTGACAGACTGATTGGAGAAGCGTCGGCACTGAAGGTTACTTACTGACTGACTGCTAGTGGAGGCTGTGCAGAGGGACACAGAGACACAAACAACAAAATCTGAGTGACAGTGTACGTGACTACCTGTGTATTGTGATTACCTGAGTACTATGTGTAAAAATACTAGGCTAAGGGATCATCATCAGCATTCCAACATTACAAAGAATGCAACAAGAAATGTAAGGGTGCAATCAGGACGGTTAAGATAGAACACGAAAGGCACATAGCGGAGGAGAGTAAAACAAATCCCAAGAAATTCTTTAAATATATAAATTGTAAGAAAGGGAGGTCAGATCATATTGGTCCCATAAAGAATGATGAAGGGAATCTGGTTACTAAGGATGGAGAGATGGCGAAGGTATTGAATTTATTCTTCTCCTCAGTCTTCACGAGGGAAACGGGGGGCTTCAGTAACCAAAACTGCAATGTTTATCCTCATGACACATCACAGGAAGCACCCTCTTGGCTAACAGAGGATAGAATTAGAAATAGACTTGAAAAACTTAACATTAATAAGTCACCGGGACCAGATGGCTTGCACCCGATGGTCCTTAGGGAACTCACTCAAGTAATTGCCAGACCATTGTTCCTAATTTTTACGAACAGTCTACTGACTGGAATGGTACTAGCAAATTGGAGAAAAGCCAATGTAGCTCCAATATTTAAAGAAGGACCAAGATACATCCCTGAGAATTAAAGGCCAGTTAGCCTAACATCAATAGTATGTAAGCTCTTGGAGGGGGATGATAAGGGAATATATACAAGATTTTAGTACTGAAAATGTTATCATTAGCAGTAATCAGCATAGAATCATGAAGAATAATTCTTGCCAAACCAAACTATTAACCTTCTATGAGGAGGTGAGCTGCCATCTAGATAAAGGAAGGCCCGTAGACGTGGTGTATCAGGATTTTGCATTCAGTATCAGGCATTTACTGTACAAACTAAGGTCTGTCGTCATGAACCATAGGGTGAATACATGGATTGAAAACTGGCTACAGGGGCGAGTTCAGAGGGTAGTGATAAATGGGGAGTACTCGGAATGGTCCGGTGTGAAAAGCAGACTCCCCCGGGGTTCCGTCCTGGGACCAATCCTATTTAATTCATTCATAAACACCTGGAGGATGGGAAAAACAACTCAATCTCAGTATTTGCCGGCAAAACTAAGCTAAGCAGGGCAATAATTTCTCTGCAGGATGTGGAAACCTTGCAAGAAGATCTGAACAAATTAATGTGGTGGGCAACTACATGGCAAATGAGGTTAAATGTAAAATAATGCATTTGAGTGGCAAAAATATGGGCTCTTCACCATGAGATAATCCAATTCCAAGTGATTTCCTCTCCTAAGTTTCCACTGGTTATTGGTTATCCTTGGTTACAGAGGCACAACCCCTCTTTTGATTGGCTTCATGCTGAGGTTCTCTCCTGGTCACCACAATGCAGTGAAACATACTTCTGGAAGGTAGCCAAAGTCCTGTGTACCTCTTTACTCTCCTCCCTGCCAGAGGAGTACCGTGATTTTAGCAATGTCTTTGCCAAAGGTCAAGCCGGTAGTTTGCCTCCACACCGGCTCTATGATTGCGCAATTGACCTTCAACCGGGTGCCACTCCCCCTCATGGCTGGGTTTACCCTTTGTCGGTCTTGGAGGATAAATCCATGGAGGAGTTTGTTGCAGATGCACTTTCTCTGGGTTTTATCCGCAAATTCTCATCTCCTGCTAGTGCTGGTTTCTTCTTTGTGAAGAAGAACAGTGAACTGAGACCTTGTATTGATTATAGGGGTCTCAATCGTTTCACGATTAAGAATGCCTACCCGATCCCATTGATTACAGAGTTATTTGACCGACTCAAGGGAGCAACGGTTTTCATTAAGCTTGATCTGAGAGGGGCTTACATCCTCTCGTGAGGATTAAGGTGGGCAACGAGTGGAAAACTGCGTTTAATACTGGAACAGGCCATTATGAGTATCTCTATCTTTTTAACGCCCCGGCAGTTTTCCAGGAATTTATTAACAATGTCCTCCGAGATTTGTTGCAGTTATGTTTGGTGGTTTATTTTGATGATATCCTCATATTTTCCAAGTCCCTGGAGAGCCACCACACAGATGTCTGTCGTGTGCTTCAGAAATTAAGAGAGAACAATCTCTATTGTAAACTGGAGAAGTGTGAGTTCCATCGGGAACAGGTTAAATTCCTGGGCTATGTCATTTCCACTGCTGGTTTTTCGATGGACCCAGTGAAACTTTCGGCAGTCCTACAGTGGGCTCGACCCGTGGGGTTACGTCTTCTGCAGCGTTTCCTGGGTTTTGCCAACTATTATCGGAAGTTTATTCGTACCTTCTCGTCTCTGGTCAAACCCCTGACCGATATGACCAGAAAGAACAGTAACCCACAGAGTTGGTCTCCGGAGTCCATTAAGGCCTTTGAAAGTCTCAAGGCTGCCTTTGTTTCTGCTCCTGTGTTGGCACATCCTGATCCTACGTTGTCTTTTATCCTTGAGGTTGATGCTTCTGAGACTGGTGTTGTCGGCCTTCTGTCTCAACGTCCTACCTCTGAGAGTGCTATGCATCCTTGTTGCTACTTTTCCAAGAAATTGTCACCTGCCGAGTGCAATTACGAGATTGGTGACAGAGAGCTGTTGGCAATCATTTTAGCCCTGAAAGAATGGAGACATCTCCTCGAAGGTACCACTGTGCCGGTTCTCATTCTTACTGACCATAAGAATCTCACATTCTAGTCTGAACATTCTAAACACCTCTCTCCCAGAAGGGCGCGATGGGCTCTTTTCTTGTCAAGTTTCAATTGCATTGTCTTATTCTTACCCGGTACTAAGAATGTAAGGGCTGACGCCTTGTCACAACAATTTTCCTCCACTTTCAAGTTGGAGTCGGTTCTGGTTCCTATGATTCCTCCTGATCATATTCTGGCTACGGTTCGGTCTTACTTCTCCTTTGGGTGACAAAATTCTTTCTGCTCAGGCCGATGCTCCTCCTGAGAAACCTTGTGACCGCTGCTTTGTCCCAGAGTGTCTCTGCCGTGCTCCAGACTTACCATTCCCCCAAGGCAGCTGGCCACCCTGGTAAGATACAACTCGTTTGGGCCATTTCCCAACAATTCTGGTGGCCTAGTCTACGTGCTGATGTAACAGCCTTCGTAGCTGCCTGTTCCGTGTGTGCTCAGAGTAAGACTCCACGACACCTTCCAGTGGGCCTCCTACAACCCATACCCAATGGAGAGAGGCCCTGGACCCACCTGTCTATGGATTTCATTGTGGAGTTGCCCAACTCCTGAGGCAACACAGTTATCCTTATGGTGGTTGACCGGTTCTCAAAGATGTGTCATTGTATTCCACTTAAGAAGTTGCCCACTTTTGAAGGAACTGGCTTCCATTTTTGCTCGGAAGATCTTTCCCTTACATGGGCTACCCTAGGTGATTTTCTCGGACAGGGGTAGTCAGTTTGTGTCCCGGATCTGGCGAGCCTTTTGTGCACAGCTGGGAATTCAGCTTGCTTTCTCCTCTGCGTATCACCCGCAGTCTAATGGGGCCACAGAACAAGCCAGTCAGTCCTTGGAGCAAATCCTACGTTGCTATATTTCTGACCATCACAACAACTGGTCAGACCTATTACCATGGGCAGAGTTTGCTCACAACAGTGCCTTGAATTCTGCTTCTTGATTGTCTCCGTTCATGGCGAATTATGGTTTCCAACCTCCCATGTTGCCTGACTCGTTTGTTCCGCAGAGTATTCCTGCACTAGAGGAGCATCTCCGTGGTCTTCGTTCCACTTGGGCACAAGTCCATGAGGCTTTGCGTCATGCTAATGATAGGTACAGACTCCATGCTGACCGCAGACGCCTGCCTGCGCCTTCCTACCAGGTTGGAGACAGGGTCTTGCTATCATCTCGCAACCTCCAACTTCGTGTTCCCTCTCTGAAGTTCGCACCTCGGTTTATAGTGCCTTCGCAGGATTAACCCAGTGGCTTACGCGTTGGACCTTCCTCCTAGTATGCACATCTCAAATGTGTTTCATGTCTCCTTATTGAAACCTTTGGTCTGCAACCGCTTTACCACCTCAGTGCCACATCCTCACCCTATACAGGTTGAGAACCATGAGGAGTATGAAGTACAATCCATAATCCATTGTTGTCTCCCGTAGGTTCAGTTGGCGCATACAGTACCTGGTGCATTGACAGGGGTACGGTCCGGAGGAACGCTCTTGGGTCTCATCCTCGGACGTACATGCCCCTGTCCTCCTCCGTGATTTCCATAGACAATTTCCCCTCAAGCCCAGTGGTCCTCCGATGGGGAGGGGTCATTGAGGAGGGGGTACTGGCAGTGCTGAGCTCAGCCCTTCCTTCTCTGAGCTGGCTGCTCATCTGCATTCCTGTTTAAAGACTGGCTTTGCTGACATTCCTTCTGGCTCCTTATCCTGCTTGCTGTTCCTCTACTTGGATCCCTGACTTCTGGCCTGGCTGATTACCCGATCTGGTTACTGAACTCTGGCTTGGCTGACTATCCTATCCGGTTACTGGACTCTGGCTATGCTTTGACTACGCTTACTCTATTTACCTTTTTATTTTTATTAATAAACAAGTGTGATTTTACTGTACTTCTGTCTCGGTCTGGTTCATGGTTACTGACACCAGGAAAGTCTGTGGACATTTCTGCCAGTCATATAATGCCAGTGCTCGGCTGGCTGACCTTCAAAAGGAATGCAACCTGCCCAAGAACCGCCTCATTTGTGACATGCCCACCAGGTTAAACTCAACATTGGCAATGCTGCAGCAGCTGCACATGCAGCAGAGGGCCATCAATGTGTACCTGTGTGAGTATGGCACCAGGACAGGGTCAGGGGAGCTTTGCTATTTTTTGCCACACCAGTGGCTACTGATCAAGGATGCATGCACTGTCCTGTCACCATTTGAGGCCATGAGGATAGTGAGCAGTGACAGTGCATGCATCAGTGATACTGTCCCTCTTGTCTTCCTGTTGGAGTACACGCTTCATGGAATAATGGATAGGGCACTTGAGGCAGAACAGAGGGAGGAAGAGGAGGACTTCCTTATCTCTCAAGGCCCCCTTTATCCAGACAGTATTCCTGCGGGCCTGCCAATCACACAGGAAGAGGAGGAGGAGGATTGTGTCAGCATGGAGGTGGAGCCTAGCACTCAGCATCAGCAGCAGTGTTCAAGGGATCGTTCTCAGTCCCCAGAAACCCATGGACTTGTCTGTGGCTGGGAGGAGGTGGCTGTGGATCATGTCATCCTTAGTGACCCAGAGGACCCTGGATCGAATGCCTCAGCAAACCTTCGCTGCATGGCCTCCCTGATCCTGCAAAGCCTGCGAAAGGACCCTCGGATTTGTGGTATCAAGGAGAGGGATTATTACTGTCTGGCAACCCTTCTTGATCCACGTTACAAGGGTAAGGTTGTGGAACTTATCCAGCCTTCGCAGAGAGAGGAGAGGATGAAACATCTTCGGGAAGCCTTGCAGAAAGGTTTGTGCAATGCATTTCCAGAGCCTGGGAGGTTACAATTTCCTGGTCCTCCTGGACGTGTTGCTGAGGCTTCGGTCAGTCACAGAAGGAGCGGTGGAGAAGGTGGCTGTCTGACCGATGCGTTCAGACAATTATTTAGATCAGACTTGGAGACCTTTCCAACCGAAAATCCACTGGGTTACTGGGTGTTGAGGATGGATCACTGGCCAGAGCTTGCACAATATGCAATTGAGCTACTGGCCTGTCTTGCATCCAGCGTTCTTTCTGAACGCACATTCAGTGCTACTAGAGGCTTTGTAACTGATCACAGAGTGCTCCTGTCCACAGACTCAGATGATCGGCTCACCTTCATAAAAATGAATCAGTCTTGGATCACCAGCTACCAAGCACATGATGCTGATGTAACCAGTTAATTTTTCTATGAATGTGAGATCCCTTGGAGACTGCCTATTCTGAGTGACTATCCTGTTATGCTGAGTGACTATCCTATTCCTCCTCAATGTTCATGTTGATAGCTTCTAAGAACATTTTTGTTTCAGGACACCACCACCAGTGCCTAAGGCCCAATTTTTCTGCCCCTGTTTAACAGGGGCATATAATTATAATTTTTGCTGTAATATTTCGCAGCAGGGCTCGTTCTTGCACTCAACTAGAGTATCTGTGAGGGGTTACAATGTTGTGGTACCACCACCAGTGCCTAAAGCCTAATTTTTCTGCCCCTGTTTAACAGGGGCATGTAATTACAATATTTGCTCTAATATTTCACAACAGGGTCTGTTCCTGCGCCCACCAAGAGTAACTGTGAGGGCTTACAGTGTTGTGGCACCACCACCAGTCCACCACCACCAAAGGCCCAATTTTCTGCCCCTGTTTAACAGTGGCATGTAATTACAATTCTTGATATAATATTTCACAGCAGGGCCCGTTCCTGCGCCCACCAAGAGTATCTGTGAGGGCTTACAGTGTTGTGGCACCACCACCACCAAAGGCCCAATTTTTCTGCCCCTGTTTAACAGTGGCATGTAATTACAATTCTTGATATAATATATCACAGCAGGGCCCATTCCAGTGCCCACCAATAGTAACTGTGAGGGCTTACAGTGTTCTGGTACCTCCAACACCTAAGGCCCAATTTTCTGCAGAGTATATAGGGCAGGCCGTATAGTATATACAGGCGGTCCCCTACTTTCAAACATCCGACTTACAAATGACTCCTACTTACAAATGGAGGGAGATAACAGGAAGTGAGAGGAAATATACTCCTAGAAAGGGAAATTCTCTCCTGTAAGGGTTAATATGGGAAAAAGGTGTCTTCATTGATGCTTTATCACCAATCCTTGTTTCCCTAATAACCCCAAATTTTCAAAATCCAATTGTCATTAGGACAGAAAGTGAGGTGAAATCTTCTGAACAGGGGCACAGACAGCAAAACAAATGTTACAGGAGTGATAACCCTTCCCTATGTTATCCAAAAAGCTTAAAAATAGATTTTTTGGCTGGTGCTACACTTACAAAATGTACCTGTTCCAAATTACAAACAAATTCAACTTAAGAACAAACCTACAGTCCCTTTCTTGTTTGGACCGCCTGTATACTGCTGTTCAGAGTATATAGGGCCTGGGGGCCCCCACGCCTTTTCTTTTTTTAATTTGGGTGCGGGGTTCCCCTTATTATCCATACAAGACCCAAAGGGCCTGGTAATGGGCTGGGGGGGGGGTACCCATGCCGTTTTTCTTAATAATTTTCATCCATATTGCCATATTTCCTTTAGAAATGTCATTTTGTGCAGGGACTGTTCTAAACACGGGAAACACGTGCCACTTCACAGCCATACTATAGTCACCCCCCAGGCACGCTGTTTAAAGGAATATTTCACTTTTATTGTTTCACTTTAAGCATTATTAAAACCACTGCTCCCAAAAAAACGACCATTTTTAAAACTTTTTTTTTGCATTGATACATGTCCCCTGGGGCAAGACCCGGGTCCCCAAACACTTCTTAGGACAATAACTTGCATATTAGCCTTTAAAATTCACACTTTTGATTTTTCACGTTCGGGTCCCATAAACTTTAACGGTGTTCGAATGTTCGCGCAAACTTTCAGTCTGTTCGCATGTTCTGCCGCAAACCAAACCGGGGGGGGTGTTCGGCTCATCCCTACTCCTAATGCAAAACCTACAAACCTTCCGCCCATAGCTCTTAAAGCAACATTTTATTTATTTTTATTTTTTTCAAACTACATTTAATTTTTTTTTGCATTATAGTATAAATATGAGATCTGAGGTCTTTTTGACCCCAGATCTCACAATAAAGAGGTCCTGTCATGCTTTTTTTCTATTACAATGGATGTTTACATTCCTTGTAATAGGAATACAAGTGACACAATTTTTTTTCAAAGAACAGTGTAAAAATTTTAAATAAAAGGTAAAATAAATAAGAAAAAAAAAAAATTTTTAAACGCGCCCTGCCGAGTGAACGTAAACGTGATTAGTACCCGCATATGAAAACGGTGTTCAAACCACGCATGTGAGGTATAGCCGTGATTGTTAGAGCGAGAGCAATAATTCTAGCCCTAGACCTCTGTAACTCAAAACATGTAACCTGTAGAATTATTTAAACGTCGCATATGGAGATTTTTAAGTGCCAAAGTTTGTCGCCATTCCACGAGCGGGCGCAACTTTGAAGCGTGACATGTTGGGTATCAATTTACTCTGCTTAACATCTTTAAACAACTTTACTGTTGTCTTATTTTTTAATTTAAAAAAGTGTTTTTTTTTCCAAAAAAAGTGCACTTGTAAGACCGCTGCGCAAATACGGTGTGACAAAAAGTATTGCAACGACCGCCATTTTATTCTCTAGGGTGTTAGAAAAATATATATATAATGTTTGGGGGTTCTAAGTAATTTTCTAGCAAAAATAAAAATGATTTGAACTTTTAAACAACAAGTTTGAAAATAGGCCCGGTCTTAAAGTGGTTAAAGTATAACTAAGCCCACATTCACATTGGGCCGATTTGGCATAGGATTTGACATGTGAAATCGTATGCCAAATCGGCGGATATTGCCAGAAATGGCACAGTCCAAAACAGTGTGGCGCTGCACCGTTTCGCCAAAAGTAGTTCCTGTACCTCTTTTAGCGACTTCAGGAGCGATTTAAATAGACATCTGTGCATGAACCCGCATAAATGTCTGTCAAATCGCCCCCCGAAGTTGGACTGCATTGCCGGTTTGAAATCGTGCGAGTTCAGCTAGATAGAGAGGGGTTAGAACACCTGTCAGTTGTTATTGCGGTCTGTACCCCCGTTAAGGAGATTCACCCTCTCTATTTGTCCTGTTTACCATTATCCATGAAAAAGACAGTAAAAGAGAACCCCAAATTTTGGGTTGTCCCCAGAAAAGAAATAGAGGGGAAATCTTCCAATGGGGACACTAGTTCTGCTGATCTGGGGGTCCCCCAAGAATTCCCTTAATGTACAGGGATTTCCCCTCACTTCCTGTTTGGCTTTGGGACAGGAAGTGAAGGGAAATCTCTGCAATGGGACACAGATGGCGAAAAAAAATCTGACAGGGGTTATAACCCTCCTTTGATCTATCCAAAATAAAAAAATAAAAAGTTTTGCCCATAGTTCTACTTTAATGTAAAGTGTCACACAGAGCATTAGGAATAATATGTTAATATATTGTTAATATTCAGACTACATGTCTGAATATGAAACCCCCAGACTGATAATAAGGTGTTAAAGAGAGGATAATGACATCACAGCAGTATTTTCCAAAACTACAGGAAACTACATGATATAGCTAACATATTAGGACTTCAGGGGGCAGATCATGATACTACAGTAACTGACATATACAGCAGTATTTATATATCACGTGGCTGTAGTTTCGGATCAGTCATTGATCCCTATGCCATGCACCCAGGCTGGGACTTGTAGTCCTCCATTCATCTTCTACCGAGGTTCCCATCCGGGAAAACTGACACTCGCCCTAGTGTGCAGCTCTGGCCCCGCCCCTCCTTTGAATACCTGGGATTCCCCCAGCGCTGAGTTTCCGGAAAGGTCCTCCCTCACCTGGCCTGGCCGGCTCTCTGATTGGCTGGTGTCGTGCTGGTAATTTGCATAGTAGCCGTGTGAGTCTAGTAGGAAGTGGGTAGGGTGTGCTGTCAGTGCGGGGTTGTGCTGTCACTGGTCCAGTATGGGGGGTGCTGAGCCTTTCTGCCGGGCTCTGATCGGCCTGTCTGTATTTATCATCGCTGTATGGGGGCTGCCAGTGATCGGACAGGGGGAGGACTGCTCCCAGACGGTAAGTACCCGGAGTATGCTTCCCCAGTTCCGGGGAGTCACTCCCTACCATGACTTCTGTGCTTGCCATACATGTGTTCTTCTGATTGTTCTGTTCTCACAGTCTGGCAATAATCGGCCGATATTTCCTATCAAGCTGAGTGATTGTGTATGATTTATCCAAATATAGAAATCATCAGATGGGGGTAAAACGTCTATCATTGCAAAGCCTTTCGTGTGTTCCATTATAAACAATCGCTTCCATTGTGTTTCATCTTTATGGAATACACTGCTGGCAATGAAAGTGATCGCCTCTATGAGAATACAATGTATCAGAGCCTTCCATACAGGATGTTCTGTGGGTGGAGCCCAGGAGTGAACAGCATCTCCGATTGGCTGAGATATTAGAAGAGTCTCGTGTTTACTGATTTTTATTTCCACCACTTAACACAAAATATAACTACAAGCAAAACTTTTTTTTTAGTTTTGGATACCCTTGTCAGTTTTTATTGCTGCCTGTTAACGGGGGTTCACCCTCTCTATTTGTCCTGTTTACTATTACTGTATCTTTGAAAGTGAAAGTAAAACAAAATCCCAGATTTTGGGTTGTCCCCAGAAAAGAAATAGAGGGGAAATCTTTCAATGGGGACACTAGTTCTAATGGCCTGGGGGTCCCCCAAGGGATTCTTTTATTTTGGAGGGATTTCCTCTCGCTTCCTATTTTTTGCTGTGGGACAGGAAGTGAAGGGAAATCTCCACAATGGGACACAGATGGAGGAAAAATAAATCTGACCGGGGTTATAACCCCCCCCTTATCCAAAAAAAAAAAAAAAGGTTTTGTCTATAGTCCATATTGTCCCCCCCCCCTTTTTTAAACTCTTTTTATTGCAAGAGATAAAAATGCAATATACAGTGTTGAACAAACCTTATTGCTCATAAAAGGTATTGCAACATTAAGGCAAATAATGATGTCAATGTGTCTCAAAACCATAGAGACCAATCAAACATAAACCAGGTCAGGTGTACATATGTGTAGGCTGTGATAGCATACATGACATACAATGACTACAGTTTAAACTATTATAACATTGATTTTTATTGGGCAAGGGGATTCCAAATCATGGCAAGTAAGTCTAAATAATCCCCTGGTGGGGAGCTCCAAATGTCCCAAATTTTGTTGTACTTATTAGGACATCCCCTGTGCTCAAACACCAACTTCTCATAGGGCAGAATTTGATTAACTGACTGTATGGATTGGTGAACTGAAGGGGGGGGGGCATACTGGATCCACTAAGGCCTGATTCACACCTATGTATTGTTAGTCCTTTTTGCATTTTGCAGAATTGCACTACAGAACGTGTTCCATAGGAAACCATGTTAAATAGACTGTAGAGCAAAAAGCACTAAAAATGCATAGGTGTGAATCAGGCTTTAAGAGCGATTGATTTCCTAGCCAGGAAAAATGTTTCTCTTAATAACGTTCTCATATATTGGGGGCCAGATGTCCTCATCAAGGATACCCAGAAGACATACCTACTGGTGTTGGGGATACAGATACAGACAACACTGCAGACAGAACCTCTACCACCTTTTGCCAGAACCTAGCGATAATTGGGCACTGCCATATTACATGAGAAAAATCAGCTCTAGGGCAATTGCATCTTGTACAATTTGGTGAAGGTATACAATGCATAGCATGCAGTATGATTGGTGAAACCTATACAGTTGGGTCAGCTTATTGTTGATTGCAAGTGACACAAATAAGTGAGAAGAGCATGCTGAGAGGTTAGGAATGAGCACCTACCACTAAGGCTCGTTTCACACTGGGGTAGTGGTATTTTTAGTGGCGCTTTACCGCCAATTTCGCGGCGCTATTCGGCCACTAGCGGGGCACTTTTAACCCCCGCTAGCGGCCGAAAAAGGGTTAAAATCACCCACAAAACGCTGCAGCGGCGCTTTGCCGGCGCTTTGCCGGCGGTATAGCCGCGCTGCCCCTATGATTTAAATGGGCAGGAGCGGTGGAGGAGTGGTATACACACTGCTCCAAAGATGCTGCTAGCAGGACTTTTTTTACCGTCCTGCCAGCGCACCGCTCGAGTGTGAAAGCCCTCTGAAAATCCCTCACATTGGAGAGACAGCAGCGGCTGTTTCAGGGCGCTTTGCAGGCGTTATTTTTAGCGCTGTAGCGCCTGCAAAGTGCCCCAGTGTGAAAGGGGCTTTAGTTCAGACCTCCAGTGGAGTAGATGTCAAGGTGGCATGTACCAAGTGGGAGCAGATATCTGAGATCAGACCGTTAGGGCCTTGTGATTTTAAGATCCCTTTCATCGGGTAGTCAGAGAATCCACTGCCAGAGCTACCAAATTGTGCATACAGTGCATGGCGGAGCTGCAGATATCTATAAAAGGTTGTGTGTGCCAGTTCAAATTTACCCTGTAAACCTGCAAATGAGTGTAACAAGTTATTGTCATGCGGGAACATTGGATTTCGCCATCGCAGGATATCCATATTTATATCCGTGAACTTGCCTGTTTTTTTTTGTTTGTTTTTTTTTTTTTAACCTCTCGTCACACTTCACAAGCTAATGTCAATGCCTATAGTTCTACTTTAACAAACTAATACAAAACATAATACGTGTAGCAGTGTAGTTGCCACTAGTAAAAAACATCCACCATATCACCCCGCTGCCAGACTCCCATTATATACCGTATTTATTGGCGTATAACACGCACCCCAAGTTTAGGAGGGAATTATAAGGAAAAAAATGTTTTAAGGAAAAAAACTTACATTTAAATGCCCATCAATGCAGCCTTGCACAGCGTCTATCTGCATGCTTGTCCAGTGTCATTTGCAGCCTTGCAGTCATTTGCAGCCTTGCAGTCAGCAGCCTTGGTGTCATTTGCAGCCTTATCAGTGTCCATTTGCAGCCTTGCAGCTTTACCAGTGCCGATCTGAAGCTTTTTCTGTGTCCTTTTGCAGCCTTGCTCAGGCTGCAGTTAAACTGCAGTGACATGTCAGTGTCACTGCAGTTTGAAAATGGCGCCGAAATACACAGAGCCGGTCCTCGGCTCTTCTCGGCGGCTCTCGTTCACTTTCGGCTCCACTCGTAGTCCCGCCCTGGATGGGCGTGACTGTGAGCGGAGCCAGCCGAACCTAGCCGAGTACACTCGGCTAGGTTCGGGCGGCGCTCGAGTGAAGCCAAAAGTGGCCGAGAAGAGCCGAGGACCGGCTCTGTGTATTTCGGCGCCGGCGGCGCCATTTTCAAATCGCGGTCGGCGATTGCTCCGCTCAGTCAGGAGGGGATCGCAGGGGATCGGCGTATAACACGCACCTGCGATTTTTCCCTGATTTTAAGGGGAAAAAGTGCGTGTTATACGCCAATAAATACGGTATCCTGCAGAGACAATGAACAGTCATTTGCTTTGTTTTGTCTTGTTTATTGGGAAGTACAACTTGGTTGGGGGAAAGGGGTATATAGGATGCCCATAGAACAGATCACTTTGCCATCATATTTAGAGATTTTATAGAGTTAGCACATAGTTTGAGCCTGAAGAAATGATGCGCATGTTTAACAGCCAGAGTCATTTTCCTACATCACACTGCAGACTATTGCTCCTCCTCTGCATTACTCCTGCAGACTATTGCTTCCAGAACTTCCTCATCAGTTACCGTGTAAAGATAAGGACTTCACCCATGAACATGTAAGGGTGAAGTTTCTAGAAATCCTCTCCTGCACAAACTTATACTGAAGCACATTCATTTCCTGTCACATCTTCTTCTGTAAGCAAAAGGACCCACTCTGAATAGTTTCTCATGCTGACTCTGGTTGCTCGTTGCTACTAGGCCAGAGGCCTGCAGTACCTCTCCCCGGAGGCCTAGTAGTTTAAACGCATGTTCAGAATGGTGGACTACTGTTCCCAGCTAGCCCAGCTTGCAAATCCTGTGCCCTCAGGCCACATCGATTTGACACATATCCCCACAGTCTCTCCTCTGATCCAGGACTCCTTATCAATGACTGCGTGATGATGAGGACTTCACTAATGACCGTGTAAAAGTGAAGTTCCCTCATAAACTTCCTGGTACATCCAGCCCTCCTCTGTGGTACACTCACATAGTTGCCAACATTGTAAAAAAAAATGTGGGACACTTTTGTGGCTGTAGGCGGAGCTGTCCAATAATTAGGGGGCGGGGCATTCGTCAGCAGGCGTGGCCTAGCAAAAATAGACAAGTGCGGCGCGCGAAGCATGGGCGTGGTTTACGCGAAATTATGGGCGTGGCTCTAGAGGGTGTGGTTAGAGTCTGAAATGAATGAGGGATGGAGAGGGGGAGAGAGGGGGAGAGAGAGGGAAATGACGGGACAGCAGCCCTAGATCCTACACAATAGAAATATGTGTATTCTAGAAAGTTTAACAATCAGCAGATAAAGATACTCCAAACACCTGGTGTTAGCACTTCAATCAATCCGGCACCATGGTTGTTATGGTGTCAGGATGATTGAAGCGCATTATTTCTATTATTATATTGTAATATAAAATGAAATCATTCAACTCACCATAATGCAGAATCAGTGGGATCCCTGAGCGTGTCACCAGCCACGTCGCCTGCCACCAGCCGTCCGTCCTTGCTTCAGATGTCCGAGCAGAGTCCGTCCTTGCATCAGATGTCCCCAGCGGAGCCCCCCCTCACACCAGGAGTCCCCGACGGAGCCCCCCCTCACATCAGGAGTCCCCGGCGGAGCCCCCCCTCACATCAGGAGTCCCCGGCGGAGCCCCCCCTCACATCAGGAGTCCCCGGCGGAGCCCCCCTCACATCAGGAGTCCCCGGCGGAGCCCCCCTCACATCAGGAGTCCCCGGCGGAGCCCCCCTCACATCAGGAGTCCCCGGCGGAGCCCCCCTCACATCAGGAGTCCCCGGCGGAGCCCCCCCTCACATCAGGAGTCCCCGGCGGAGCCCCCCTCACATCAGGAGTCCCCGGCGGAGCCCCCCCTCACATCAGGAGTCCCCGGCGGAGCCCCCCCTCACATCAGGAGTCCCCGGCGGAGCCCCCCCTCACATCAGGAGTCCCCGGCGGAGCCCCCCCTCACATCAGGAGTCCCCGGCGGAGCCCCCCCTCACATCAGGAGTCCCCGGCGGAGCCCCCCCTCACATCAGGAGTCCCCGGCGGAGCCCCCCCTCACATCAGGAGTCCCGGCGGAGCCCCCCCTCACATCAGGAGTCCCCGGCGGAGCCCCCCCTCACATCAGGAGTCCCCGGCGGAGCCCCCCCTCACATCAGGAGTCCCCGGCGGAGCCCCCCCTCACATCAGGAGTCCCCGGCGGAGCCCCCCCTCACATCAGGAGTCCCCAGTGCCCCCCCCTCACATCAGGTGTCCCCAGTGCCCCCCCCTCACATCAGGTGTCCCCAGTGCCCCCCCCTCACATCAGGAGTCCCCAGCGGAGCTCCCCCTCACATTAGGTGTCCCCAGTGCCCCCCCCTCACATCAGGTGTCCCCGGCGGAGCCCCCCCTCACATCAGGTGTCCCCAGTGCCCCCCCTCACATCAGGTGTCCCCAGTGCCCCCCCCTCACATCAGGTGTCCCCGGCGGAGCCCCCCCTCACATCAGGTGTCCCCAGTGCCCCCCCTCACATCAGGTGTCCCCAGTGCCCCCCCCTCACATCAGGTGTCCCCAGTGCCCCCCCTCACATCAGGTGTCCCCAGTGCCCCCCCCTCACATCAGGTGTCCCCAGTGCCCCCCCTCACATCAGGTGTCCCCAGTGCCCCCCCCACTCACATCAGGTGTCCCCAGTGCCCCCCCCACTCACATCAGGAGTCCCCAGTGCCCCCCCTCACATCAGGAGTCCCCAGCGGAGCTCCCCCTCACATCAGGAGTCCCCAGCGGAGCTCCCCCTCACATCAGGAGTCCCCAGTGCCCCCCCTCACATCAGGTGTCCCCAGTGCCCCCCCCTCACATCAGGTGTCCCCAGTGCCCCCCCCTCACATCAGGTGTCCCCAGTGCCCCCCCTCACATCAGGTGTCCCCAGTGCCCCCCCCTCACATCAGGTGTCCCCAGTGCCCCCCCCCACTCACATCAGGAGTCCCCAGTGCCCCCCCTCACATCAGGTGTCCCCAGTGCCCCCCCCCACTCACATCAGGTGTCCCCAGTGCCCCCCCCTCACATCAGGTGTCCCCAGTGCCCCCCCCACTCACATCAGGTGTCCCCAGTGCCCCCCACTCACATCAGGAGTCCCCAGTGCCCCCCACTCACATCAGGTGTCCCCAGTGCCCCCCCCCACTCACATCAGGTGTCCCCAGTGCCCCCCCCACTCACATCAGGTGTCCCCAGTGCCCCCCCACTCACATCAGGTGTCCCCAGTGCCCCCCCCCTCACATCAGGTGTCCCCAGTGCCCCCCCCTCACATCAGGTGTCCCCAGTGCCCCCCCCTCACATCAGGTGTCCCCAGTGCCCCCCCCTCACATCAGGTGTCCCCAGTGCCCCCCCCTCACATCAGGTGTCCCCAGTGCCCCCCCCTCACATCAGGTGTCCCCAGTGCCCCCCCCTCACATCAGGTGTCCCCAGTGCCCCCCCCTCACATCAGGTGTCCCCAGTGCCCCCCCCTCACATCAGGTGTCCCCAGTGCCCCCCCCACTCACATCAGGAGTCCCCAGTGCCCCCCCTCACATCAGGAGTCCCCAGCGGAGCTCCCCCTCACATTAGGAGTCCCCAGTGCCCCCCCCTCACATCAGGTGTCCCCAGTGCCCCCCCCTCACATCAGGTGTCCCCAGTGCCCCCCCCTCACATCAGGTGTCCCCAGTGCCCCCCCTCACATCAGGTGTCCCCAGTGCCCCCCCCTCACATCAGGTGTCCCCAGTGCCCCCCCCACTCACATCAGGAGTCCCCAGTGCCCCCCCTCACATCAGGTGTCCCCAGTGCCCCCCCCTCACATCAGGTGTCCCCAGTGCCCCCCCCTCACATCAGGTGTCCCCAGTGCCCCCCCCTCACATCAGGTGTCCCCAGTGCCCCCCCCCACTCACATCAGGTGTCCCCAGTGCCCCCCCCACTCACATCAGGTGTCCCCAGTGCCCCCCACTCACATCAGGAGTCCCCAGTGCCCCCCACTCACATCAGGTGTCCCCAGTGCCCCCCCCACTCACATCAGGTGTCCCCAGTGCCCCCCCCCCTCACATCAGGTGTCCCCAGTGCCCCCCCCCACATCAGGTGTCCCCAGTGCCCCCCCCCCCACTCACCTCAGGTGTCCCACAGCGGTGCGCTCGCTCCCCCCCCCACCTAGAACCCCCGCCCCTTTCCATATCAGACTGGCAGCGGGGCGGGGGGTAGGCGGGCCGAGGCGGAGCGGGGCGAGGCAGAGCGGGGCGAGGCGGGCCGAGGCGGAGCGGGGCAGGGGGTGGGCGGCGACGCAGAAGCTTCGTCTAGCCCCCCCCCCAGCCGTCTTCCTGAACTTCAACAAAATGGCGGCCGGCGGAGACAGTGTCTCCGCCGGCCGCCGACCTCTAGCGGCGGCGGCGGATTCAAAACGGGAACCGGATTTTTCGGGACGTTTCCCGGGACACCACAAATCCGGGAATGAAGTCCAAGTCCCGGGAATGTCCCGGGAAATCCGGGACAGTTGGCAGCTATGCACTCACCGACCTTTCTCTGCCCCAAGTCCTTGATGGAGAACTTAACCGGACCGTACGTTCCGACAGCTTCACCTGCCCCCTGCTCCAGGCGTTCTCATCAATAACCATGTAATGATGGGGACTTCACTAGTGACCGTGTAAAAGTGAAGTTCCCTCACAGCTCTCCCCGAGCCTCCTCCTGCGATCGGCAACCCCCCCCCTCCCCCCAGATGGGGGTGCCCTCCTGCTGCTGTCTAGTACTCCATTCTCCACTTCACCTGGCCGAGCACAGGTGGACACACCCACTGCTACACTAACCACTCCCTGCCCCCAGATCAAAACAGACAGGCCCAGCTCAAAGCACAGGCCTGCCTAAATTTACCTGTGCTGCAAGTCTCCCTAGTAAAAATCCTATACTAGCACCTACCTATTGGTAGAGGGTGCTACATACGGAACATAACAATCAGAAATATAAAAATACAGAACCTAGCAATCTAAAATTATAAACATACAGAACATACCAATCCAAAATACAAACATATGGAACATAGCAATCCAAAATATAGCAATCCACCCCGGCAGTGCTGCTGGCTTCCCCCTTCTCCTCTCCCTCCGGCTACTGTGGGGGATGTTTCAGGATGAAGAGTGAGGGAATGGACTAGTAAATCTGTAATTTACCGGCCCTTTCCTTTTTATAAATGAACACAGTGAGGGTATTCACTGTGTTCATTCATGACAGAAGCATAGTAAACCGTTTTCTGTGCTTCAGTTTGAGAATGAATGGGAAGCCACTCAGCACAGAGCACTTCCCATTCATTCACTGCCGAGGTTGCAGAGTAAGGCATGTGTGTTTAAGCTTAATGCAATGGGCTGCACACACCTATGGCAAACCAAATTCTAAAAATACATAACATAGCGATCCAAAATATAAAAAATACGGAACATAGCATTCCGAAATATAAATTGTAAAAATATGTATCATAATGAACTAATACAAAATATAAAAATATGTAATGTAACAGGAAACACTGAATATGATATACAGTATGTAATAATTGCTCAGATTCCAGACTGTTTGATGAATTTTCCCATAAGATGCAGAACTACCTGAATCTGTCAGGGGTGCCCAGGGTACATGTACTGCTGGTGGAGTAGCAATTACCCTGCAGAGTAGACATACATGAGCTATAGCACTGAACATGCTATATTGATGTGCAGAGGTTTAGGGCCCTGGTGTCAACATGCAGCCTGGGGGTCACATGCAGCCCTTTGGAACTTTTTTTTTGTGGCCATCGGGGCCTCTGCAGGCACTAATTTTATATTTCTTTATTGCCCTGTTATAGCAGTCATTAATGGCATTCTCATGTCTCCAGTCTAGGACTGTCACCTGAAGCATGTCCTCAGTCTCCAACAACCCCTTTAGCTTGTTCACAGTCTCTGACCATCTCATGCATCGTGTCTGCAGTCTCTGACCATCTCCTATATCATGTCTGCAGTCTCTGACCATCCCCTGTATCATGCCTTTTAGGGTTGTCCCGATACCACTTTTTTAAGACCGAGTACAAGTACCGATAATTTTTTTTTTTCCTTTTCTTTCTTACCGATACCGTTTACCGATACTTCCTTTTTTTTTTTTTTTTTTCATGTCAAGTGACCGTGCCATTAATATGCAGCACTGATGGGGTGGCATTGATGAGGAGGCACTAATATACAGCACTGATGAGGTGGCACTGAAGGGCACTGATGGGCATTGATGAGTTGTGAACTCTGTCAGTAGTTTTTTTTTATTCTTTTTTTATTTATAATTTTTTACAATTTATATATTTTTTTTTGTGTTTTAATGCCCAAAGTCTTTGACTGTATGCTGTTGTGTGCTTGCTGTCTCTGCCACTGAATAGTCACTTATTTGTATGTGCGTGATGTAAAACGGTGAGCATAGTGCGGTGACTGTTAGTCATTGGATCTGCCCTCTTCTTTGCCCCTCCAGCGCTCACTGGAGCACTGAGCTGTGGAGGGGGCCAGAGCAACAGGCTTAGGCTCTCAGCAATGAGCTGAGAAGTTGAGCCAGCTGCCAGTCATGAATCTGAAATTCCAACATTAAACTCAGGATCCATCCAGAGCCTGGACAAGCTTAATAATGTCAGCCAACAGCGGAATTTAGTCCATTGTCGGCTGGATACAGATCACAGGAGTGCAGAGCTAAGTGCACTCCTATGACCCATAGAAGAAGTAGGGCCAAAAGAGCTTTGGCCCTACTTCTCCTTTTAGCCCAGGTTCACACTGCTGCGGGATTGAAATCATGTGAGTTCAGCTGAACTCGCACGATTTTAAACCTGCATGTCGGTTCCAACTTCAGGGGCGATTTCAGAGACATTTGTGCGGGTTCCTGCACAGATGTCTATTGAAGTTGACAAAAGTAGTACAGAAACTACTTTTGGGAATTGGTGCGGCACCGCAAAGACTTGTGACATGTTAAATCGCATGCCAAATCACTTCAATGTGAACCTAGGCTAAAAGCTAAACTCTGAAAAACTAAAATGTTATCCCATACATTGGGGCTGCACCTGCACTGCAAAGTTTAAAGGCAATTTTATTTTATTTTTTTTTATTTTGGATAAGGGAGGGTTATAACCCCGTCAGGTTTTTCGCATCGAAAAGAAAGTTTTATTGAAACCATTACATAAACAGCATAAAAAACACTAAGAAAAAAACAAACAACCGTACATGACATAGTACAGGGTCACTCTCAACATTTAAAAGAAAATAAAATAGAAGTAGTGAGTAGTGCAAAAGGCAGACCAAACTCAGGATTTACAGGTGAGGCAGCTCTACAGCTGTGGCCAAATTTTTTGACAATGACACAAATATTAATTTTTACAAAGTCTGCTGCCTCAGTTTTTATGATGGCAATTTCCATATACTTCCAGAATGTTATAAAGAGTAATCAGATGAATTGTAATTAATTGCAAAGTCCTTCTTTGCCATGAAAATTAACTTTATCCCATAAAAAACATTTCCGCTGCATTTGTGAAGAAGGCTTCAGGGTGCCCAAGAAAGTCCAGCAAGCGTCAGGACTGTCTCCTTCAGTTGATTCAGTTGTGGGATCGGGGCACCACCAGTGCAGAGCTTGCTCAGGAATGGCAGCAGGCAGGTGTGAGTGCATCTTCATACACAGTGGGGAGAAGACTTTTGGAGGATGGCCTGGTGTCAAGAAGAGCAGCAAAGAAGTCCCTTCTCTCCAGGAAAAACATCAGGGACAGACTGATATTCTGCAAAAGATATAAGGATTGGACTGCTGAGGACTGGGGTAAAGTAATTTTCTCTGATTCCCCTTCCTGTTTGGGGCATCCGGAAAAAACCTTGTACAGAGAAGAAAAAAGGTGAGCGCTACCATCAGTCCTGTGTCATGCCAACAGTAAAGCATCCTGAGACCATTCATGTGTGGGGTTACTTCTCAGCTAAGGGAGTGGGCTCACTCACAATTTTGCCTAAGAACACAGCCAAGAATAAAAAATGGTATAAAAACATCCTCTGAGAGCATCTCTCTCTCCTAACCATCCAAGAACAGTTTATTGATGAAAAATGCCTTTTCCAGCATGATGGAGCACCTTGCCATATAGTGAAAGTGATAACCAAGTGGCTTGGAGAATAAAACATCGAAATTTGGGGTTCATGGCCAGGAAACTCCCCATATCTTAATCCCATTGAGTACTTGTGGTCAATTCTAAAGAAGCGGGTGAACAAAAAACCCCACAAACTCTGAGGAACTCCAAGCATTGATTATGCAAGAATGGGCTGCTATCAGTCAGGCTATGGCCCAGAAGTTGACTGATGGCACATGCATGGGTGAACCACAGAGCTCCTGAAAAAGAAGGGTCAACACTGCAAATATTGACTCTTTGCATAAACATAATGTAATTGTCAATAAAAGCCTTTGACACTTATGAAATGCTTGTAATTATACTACAGTATACCATAGTAACATCTGTCACAAAAAGATCTAAAAACACTGAAGCAGCAGACTTTGTGAAAATAAATGTGAGTCATTCGCAAAACTTTTGGCCATGGCAGTACATGCACGTAGCTGGGGGGGGGGGGGGGGCAGAAGGGGCGAAACCATTTAGAGGAAGGGAACCAATTAATATACACTTATTGGGATTTTTTTACCAAAAAACATGTAGCAGAATAAAATTTTGCCTAAATATATAAAGATTTTTTGGAATTAGATGTTTTATAGCAGAAAGTTTATATATATATATAATATTATACAGTATATAATATTATTCATTTTATTTATTTTTCAAAAGCTTCTGTCTTTTTTTTTTCCGTTTATATGATTAAAAACTAAAAAAAACCCAGTGGTGTGCAAATACAACCAAAAGAAATCTTTATTTGTGTGAAAAAAATGACATAAATTTCTTTTGGGTACAGTGTTGCATGACCGCACAATTACCACCAAAAGTAACACATTTCTATATAGCAAAATAGCAAAATATTGACTGGTCGTGGAATGGGTTAAAGTCTTTCAGAGCTCCCCCACCTTCCCAGACAGTTAAAGTATATCTGAAGGTTAGTTTTAAAAAAACAAACCTATCATACTTGCCCCCTCTGTGCAGTTGGTTTTGCACAGAGTGGCCCCGATCCTCCTCTTCTGGGGTCCCTCTGCGGCACTCTTGGCTCCTCCTCTTCGCGAGTGCCCCGTTGGAGAGCCGCTCTTCCTCGGGGGCACTCGTGCGGGAGCGCTCCCATGTCCTGATGCTGTGTCTATTGACACAGACAGCAGGACTCAGCCCTGCCCTCGGCTCCCGTGTCATTGGATTTGATAGCAGCGGGAGCCAATGGCTGCGCTGCTATCAATCTATCCAATCAGTACAGCGGCTGGAGCTTGTGTGCTTGTCCCCATCGCTGGAAACACCGGGTTCAGGTAAGTAAAAGGGGGGGGGGCTCTGTATTACAGGAGGGTTTACAACCCCTTTGACCACTCCAGCCGGTTTATATGGCAATTGTAGACACTGCCATCAATGGTGGGGGTATTTACATAAGCTAACACCATTGCTGGGGATTATTGTTGCAGAAACTGTTGCAAATGCTGCGGGTTATTATTGCATATTAAATGATCGACGTAAACCTAATTTTAATTTTGTATGTTTTAAGTATTTTCTTGTTTCTTTACAGGGGGGGGGGGCAGTTTTTCATCTTCGCCCTGGGCACCGGATGACCTTGTCCCGGTGTAGTGCACCCCGTTGATAGTTTTGATCATCTGTTCCTCCACGGTCCAGAAGTCCTTCAATTTAGTACATTCCCAGAAAATATGAAGCAAGGTCCCTTCAGGTTCCACTCCAGGAACTGCCAACATGAGTTTGAGACCTAGGGAAACATATGATGAAGTACCAGTGTGTGGGGAGTTTATATTTGAATGAATTGGTTTGAGATTTTCCTATAACACGATTTTGCACCAATAAATACTAACATTACAATTCCAAAAAAGTGTAGATGCTGTGTCAAATCGACAGAATGCAGTGATTTGCAAGTCTCCTAAACCAATATTTTATTCACAAGAAAAAACATATCAAATGTTTAAACTGAGAAAATGTACAATTTTAAGGACAAAAATAAGGTAATTTGAAATGGCACCAACACGTCTCAAAGTTGGGACAGGGCCATGTTTACCACAGTATAGCATCCCATTTCTTTTAACAACACTTTATGAACGTCTGGGAACTGAGGAGACCGGTTGCTGGAGTTTTGGGAGAGAATGCTGTCCCATTATTGCCTGATATAAGATTCTAACTGCTCAACAGTCCTGGGTCTTCTTTGTCATATTTTTTGTTTCAAGAGATGCAGTATACGGTTTAGCTTTCTTGTGCTGAATAATGCAAGGCCTTCCCTGAAAAAGACATTGTCTGAATGGGAGCATAATCTGCTCTAAAACTTGGATATATACTATATTACCAAAAGTATTGGGACACCTGCCTTTACACGCACATGAACTTTAATGGCATCCCAGTCTTAGTCCGTAGGGTTCAGTATTGATTTGGCCCACCCTTTGCAGCTATAACAGCTTCAACTCTTCTGGGAAGGCTGTCCACAAGGTTTAGGAGTGTGTCTATGGGAATGTTTGACCATTCTTCCAGAAGCATATTTGTGAGATCAGGCACTGATGTGGACGAGAAGACCTGGGTCACAGTCTCAACACTAATTCAACCCAAAGGTGGTCTATCGGGTTGAGGTCAGGATTCTGTGCAGACCAGTCAAGTTCCTCCACCCCAGACTCGCACATTCATGTCTTTATTGACCTTGCTTTGTGTACTGGTCCAAATCATTTGGTGGAGGGGGGATTATGGTGTGGGGTTGTTTTTCAGGTGTTGGGCTTGGCCCCTTTCTGTTCCAACATGGCTGTGCACAAAGCAAGGTCCATAAAGACATGGATTAATTCTTCCAGTTCTCACAGCTAATGAAGTAACTATTCTAATAAATCCTAACTGTCCAAAATGTTTTCATTTTGGATGGAGTAGGGAAAAAGATGTGGCCTATATGAATAGTTCAGCTCTTTGTGTGATGAGAGCTTAAGGTTTTAATGCCTAGTAGGGCTTTTTTGTATTATTTATTTATTTTTATGTAATAATTAGTGAATTTTCTGTTTAGATGATACGTAAGGTTTTTGGTGTCAGAAAATATAGAATCTCTGATCGGTGACCTTTAAAGGGGTTGTAAACCCTTGTGGTTTTTCACCTTTAATGCATTCTATGCATTAAGGTAAAAAAACCACCTGTGGTGCTGTTGCCCCCCTTTTACTTACCTGAACCTGATCTTTCCAGTGATGAGAACGAGCCCAGCAGCTCCAGCTGCTGTCTCGGGTCCTCATTGGACAGATTGATAGCAGCAGGAGCCATGGGCTCTTGCTGTTGTCAATCTAATCCAGTGATGCGGGGCCGAGTCCTGCTGTCTGTGTCAATGGACACGGCAGCAGGACTCAGGAGCGCGCCCGCACAAGTGCCCCCTTGGAAAGCGGGTCTCTGAGGGGGCACTCGATGTGGGGAGGAGCCAGGAGTGCCGCTGGGGGCCGCCAGAAGAGAAGGATCAGGGGCACTCTGTGAAAAACCCTTGCACGGAGGAGGTGAATATACCATGTTTGTTATTTAAGAAAAAAAAAAAAAAACACCGAACCTTTAAAACCCCTTTTAATCTTTATGTCTGTGTAGTACGTCTGCTATCAGTTGCTTCCTGTCTGTTCTGTGATATAATCCGCCTTCTACTATAATCAGCAGATTGCGACACACACCGCTTGCAGTGTGTTTATGCTTTTTGTGCCTTGGCTCAACGGGGTGTGCAATGTACCGCAATGTACAGCCACCCTCAGTGGCTAATCAGAAAAAATATTTTATTGTTCCAACTGCATTCTCAATGGATAGTGAAATCATTTTGTTGTGGGTTACTGTGTTTTACAGTTCATATTTGTCATTTTACACCCCCCCCCTCCCCCTGAAGGCCCTCTGATGTATCTTTTTTGCTTTTTATTTAAAATGACTTATCCCTGAAGTCTTCAGGCTAGTTAGATGATCTTTGAGAAGGTAAGTGGTATTGTAATGGTCCTGTCACTGGCGAGTTGTCACCAGCGATTGATTGTTAGTGTCACATGACCCTAATGAGCGCTCCATTAACCAACCGGTGAAAAGCTGTACATTTTTCTTTATGTACAGCATGTTAAGCAAATTGTTTTGGGCAAAAGTCCAATGTCTAATATTGTGCCCCTTTTGTGTCTTGCAGGGTATTCAGTGCACCATAAAAGCCAACTGTAAGTGCTTATCATACTTGTGACATTTTTATATGACAATTCCTGAGAAGTTATAGACAGCAAGCTATGTGTGTGTACATAGTAATTTTCTTTGGTGTTCGTGATTTTGTTGTAACTTTAAAGTTACACTAAACTCTGGTTTAACTTTAAAAACAAAATTCTTTTTTTGCTGCTGTGATCTGACTTCCTGTGGCTACATTCACGCTCCATTGTCCCACTGTATGTAGAAACATAGCCATCCTTTCTTACTCCCTCCCGATATGGACTATGGACTATGGGATCTGTAGTGTGCAGAGAGCAATGCACATGATGGTACCTAATGTGCACTGCTCATTCCAAACAAACAGAAGTGAGGGGGAAAAGGAGAAGCCGAGGAGCTCACAGGGAATGTTACAAGGAGGCAGAAAAAAGCACAGTAAGAAACACTTTAATGAAAAAAAGATCACAGGGCAATTAAGTAGTCAATGTTTATGGATTGCTTTTTGAAAATAAGGGCCCTTTCACACTGGGGCAGTTTGCAGGCGCTATTGCGCTAATAATAGCGCCTGAAACCTGACCCGAAACACCCTGAGGGCTTTCACACCGGAGCGGTGCGCTAGCAGGACGGGAAAAAAAGTCCTGCTAGCAGCATCTTCAGGGCGGTGAAGGAGCGGAGTATACACTGCTCCTTCACCACTCCTGCCCATTGAAATCAATGGGACAGCGCGGCTATACCGCCGGCAAAACGCCTCTGCAGAGGCACTTTCCGGTGGTTTTTAACCCTTTCTCGGCCGCTAGTGGGGGGTAAAACCACCCATGCTAGTGGCCGAATACCGACGGTAAATAGCGGCGCTTTACCGCCGACGCCACCCCCGCCCCAGTGTGAAAGGGCCCTAAGGATTTAAATTTGTGTGCTTGATTTTATATGATGTTTTATATACATTTCAGTCACTAGATGGCATCACATACAGGATAAGATTACTGTAGATGTATTCTATTCCAGCCTGTGGGATGGAAAACTTTAGTTCAATCACACTATATCACAACCTTTTCACTGAATCTACATCTAAATATGGCTACTCCTATGAACATCTGCTGTACTGCAGGGGTCTCTCTAAACTTCTGAACAAAGAGCCAGTTTACTGTCCTTCTGACTTTGAGGGGGCCGGACTGTGGCCAGTGTGAGTGGAAAATGCCCTGGCATCAATGGGTGTAAATGGACAAACGTGCAGCGCTCAATGGGTGCCAGCAATAAAAGATTGTTATGGGAAGTGTAAACAATCAAGTTCATTTATTGGATGCACATGAAGATAAGGCTTCATGCACATGGGACACTGTTAAACGTGCGTTCAGAGGCAGATGGACAGTTTTTTCAACTGCCCCTGAATGCATTCAATGTTATCCTATGTATCCATGTACACAGTCTCGTTTTTTGGCATTTTTAGGCAGTTGCGTTTAACCTCGATTTTCCAGAAGCAAAAAAATGGGTTCAGACGCAAACGTTTTCCATGTTTCAGACGCCAAACGTGGCTAAATGCAGCTAAATGCGGCTAATCGCTGGTACCGCGTTTAGCCGCGTTTGCGTTTATAAGTGTTTTTAAAGGAACCCTATTTTTTGGACCAGAAAACACAGAAATATGATGGTAAACTGCAGCAGAGAATGACATTTTGCGACCCGACGTTGGGGCCCCATATCTTGGAGCCACTTGGTGCTAGGAACCCCAAATTTGGTATGCTAACACAATGGAACTAGCTATACAACATATCCACTACTAGCACTACTGACAAAGCGCAGGCGTGTGAAACATGTTAGTCACGGTCGCTTTGGCAACATAATGGAGCTTGCGACCCACCCAGCACTCGTCTCCGCACAGCATTGATTTCTCCCCACTTCCGGCAACCTTCGGCTCTGATCGGCTCAGCTCGGATTCTTCCGGTCCTTGGATTCAGTTGCACAAGCCAAAGTGCAGTTCAAGAAGCCAGGTCCCAGCGTGTTTGGCCAGCCAGCGGGACCAGTGGAATCTTCTAATGCGGCTCACATCACATCTCTGGTTACAGTGAGTTTGGCATTCCTTGTTGCTCCAGCGAGCTGTAACCCTCCTATTCCATCATTCATGTGCATTATAGCCACAGAGTCCGGCGCTGAGGCTTGACACACACAGCATACTTGCTGACATTAACCCTTTGCTTACTGGAGTCATGGTGGATCGCTGACACTACTATTTCGAAGTACTTCAGTTCTGATTGTGTTTATTGATTTTAACCAAGGTTGATTTTACTGTTTGTCTGCAATGTCAGACTTGATTGTTTACACTTCCCATAACAATCTTTTATTGCTGGCACCCATTGAGCGCTGCATGTTTGTCCATTTGCTATTTACTTCCCTCCAGGAGTTGGCAGTTGCACTGGGACCTAGCCTTTTGATGAAGTATCTGTAAGACAAGACAATGGTTTTATAACGATATCAGTTTTAGCGCTTAAGGACCCACATTGTTTTTATCAATGGGTGTAAAGAATGCCCTATCTTTGGTTATAGTGGAAGGGATATTTCCCTATTGTTGGTATTGGGGGAAGAAATAACACCCCATCATTGGTGTCAATTGTACCGCATTGTTGGTATCAGGGCAAGGAAAATCGACCCATCATTGGTGTCAGTGGGAAAAATAGTGGGGTAGGAATAGTGCCCTATTGTTGGTATGGGTGATGGGAATTATTCCCAATTGCTAGTGTAGAAGGAATAGTGCCTTGTATCAGTGGGAGGACTAGTGTCCTAATAAAGGCAAACAAAGGGCCACATCTGGCCCCAGGGCTGCAGTTTGGAGACCACTGATCTACTGTATAATTCTATATGGTTTTTAGGTACTTTTTTGACTATATTATTTATGTTGAATTGTGTCTAAAGCCAAAACTTTTACCTTTTATAAAATGGGAGAAAAAAAAAGTTTTTTTTTTTCTTTTTGATTTACCTTAAGCTGGTCACAAAAATCTAAAACGTGATTAAATGCATGGTTTTATTCATCTAATGCATGACTCCCTTGGCCACTTGAAGGAGATTACTGAACCATAATATTATAGGAACATCAGGGATGATCAGGAATCCTATGGGAAGGTCAGAAATGATCAGGAATCATATGGGAAGGTTAGAAATGATTAGGAATCATATGGGAAGGTTAGAAATGATCAGGCATCATATGGGAAGGTTAGAAATGATCAGGCATCATATGGGAAGGTTAGAAATGATCAGTAATTATAGAAAATATATTTCAGTCCAGATCAGCACAGAAAAATGTCTCATTGCTAGAATGTTCAGCACTTTTGTACTCAATAATGCTGTCATGGTGAGAGCGTGTTGTGATTCTCTAAGGCTCCACCCATGGCTTCACCCTTTCCCGTCTTCTCTAGCAGATTCCTGCCTCGACTTCAACTGGTTTCAGCGCTACACTCCGTCTGCCCCGTCACATATGATAGTTACAGCGGGGATTGGCCAGAATGAGATGGGTCGTAGAGTGGTGCGTCTTCATATAAACTGGACTGTCAGCGTTGATGGTGAGTAATGTGCTAATGCACAGGAAAAAACATAAAATTCACCGCAGGTTCCCTCAAAGTATGGTATTTACTGTGCATTGTGGTGTACCGTGTTTATATATATAATTAAAAAAAAAAAAAAAAAGCCCTATGTTCTATTGCTCTGCCTTAAAGCAGCGTGCTTTCACGGGTGAAATTTTGCGGTGGATGGATGGGACGTGGCCCCCTGCTGCAGAAGCTGAGAATTCTACTTATTGATACAGCTATTGGAATAAAAGGCAAAGCAGGGCTGTGGTCAAGCTGCATGAGGGTTCCTAGAGAACTACAGTAGCATTAAAGTTGCTCAGATGTCCCAGTAAGCAACAAGATTCATGACGCTATTTAAGAAATATTTAACAGCTTTAAAATTGTCCCTAACCTTCATTCCAGCATAAAAAGGAATGTGTTTGGTTTTTTTTGGGGTTTTTTGGTTTTTTTTTTATAAAATTTTACTTTAAAGGCTTTTTGTAGAGTTTGCAGAGAAACATGCTGCCATGCAGGGCAGCAGGAAGAGCCAATGAAAACCGAGGTCAGCTCTTAGAGTATGGATCGCATACACCCAACCCTCTCCATTTGATAGCACGCTTCTCTTGATCTGATGCTCCCCCGACTCTTCTCTTCCTTTCGTTTTCTCTTCTACTTGCTCTTTTCTTCTCTACTGGACTTTCCCTCTTCTTCTCTTTTGATGTTTCCTTCTTTTCTGTTCGCTATGTTTTATGCATTAAATCCATACCTTTTATTAGGCCGCCAGATGCCATCCTGGCCGGGATGGTTATTCTTAAAACGTAATGTTTTCTTTGTTGCTTTTCTCTTGTGTTTTTAAATTTTTACGTTCTATTCTGCTTGATAGGGAAACTGGCCACATAATTTCGTTTGAATATGCTCCAGTGATATATGTGGATGTTTTTGTTTACGCATATCCTGTTCTCCCAGAGATACCTCGGAAGGATTTTTTTGTCTTCCACCTTTCTGCTGTGTTTCATGGGTCTGTTACCCGCATGTTTATATTGCTCATATCTTCTTTATACCATTTATGTATTTTCTGCTTTGTCTCTTTGTTTGCCTATCAAGCAATGTAACCATCTAAAAACTGATCTGATATGTTGGATTACATATTAATTTATTAAAGTTTCAGTAGAGACATTACAGAAGAGAAACCATGTTAGCCATATATTAGATCATTGTAAACAGGTTCGCATGAACGTGTATGATTGGCAAAACCATTGTTGGAAACGTGGGATTATTGTAGTCTATTCCGAGAGTTAAGCAGAAGGTGGGGTCATCATCCAGCGCCCCCAGACACCCCAGTTGGGGACACGCTGTGTCATGAGGGGAGGACAACTCACCCTACCTGAGATGTCGGAAGTTTTGTTAGGATGACTAAGTGTAAAGAAATGTGTGCGTTAAAGTGAAGACAAACAAATGTCTAAGTATGGACTAAACTTGCGTTAAGACATTAGAATAGCCAGCGTCAGCGAGCTAGGACAAGGTTATTCAGTCTTTGGGATGAAATCCCAGAGAACCAATAAACTGATAAGTATAATACTTTTGTTAACTGTAGAGCAACCGTATAATAAAAGAAACATACGCTTAAAGTTTAACAATGCAGTAAGCTTGACCTGGCGATAGGTTTATCTATAGAAATGAGTTGTAAAATGTCAACTACCTACAGGAAAAGGGAGGTAGGATATTTAGAAGAGAGAATAGGGTAAAGAGGGGAGAAGGAGAAGATTGGTGGGGAGATAGGGTGGGGTAGAGTGGAGAGGGTGAGGTAAGTTGTGAGGTCCCAGGTATTTTTAGCTGGTATCAGACGGGTTGGTCAAGAGATACGTTGGTGAGGATGCCTCTTATGGGAGTAAAAGGGATTCATCAAAATTGGGTGGGAGAGGGGGGCGTGGCTAACCGCTGAGCAGTATGGAAGCCTGATCACACAGCTCCAGCACTGAATGGAGAACCGATCGAAATTACCGCTAACCTAGCGCACAAATATGCCATCCACAGACCCCTACACACAGGGGCACCAGCCCGGATAATCCCGCAAACGGAAAGAATACCGACAGCCTAAAAAAACTGACCGATTTCTTTACTCAGCCACCTGGAGGCCGAATCCAAGATGGCGCTCGCAACCTCTCACAGCACAAGGACAACTCATACACTGACCTCCCTGATGCAAATGGACCCGAAATATCTCAAACTCCCCTTCTTCCCAATGATTCCTCAAACTCCCCTTCTTCTTCCCAACCATCATCCATCACCAACAGCCCTGCCAAATCGCGGATGCGCCTGGATTCTGGCACACAGGCTCATGAGGTAAGCCCTACTTTGGAGATTCTCCCTACACAGGCGGCCCATCCATCTCCTATAGCAGCGTTTCCCACCTCTAACCAACCGGTCATAGACACCACTATGAAGGAAATGCTGATGTCTCTTCATAGCTCACTCCATAATGACATTTCCTCCATGTTCTCCAAATTCAAGTCAGAAATAAATTTCATGGGGCGGAAAGTTTGTCATATTGAACAACAAACGCCATGACTGAAACTGTTAATGATTTAGTGGATGCTCACGATCATACCCCGAGGAACAACAATGGGTAAGAGCCAAGATGGCGGACCTAGAAGATCGAGATAAAACAACGTAAAAATAAGGGGCATACCAGAAATGATTCTGCCAAATGACCTCAACTCATATGCCAGGAAGTTAATATCAACACTCCTGCCTGATCCTTCGCCTATGGAAACCATCATTGACCGCATACACCATCTGGGGTCCCACGAGATGTCTTGATGAGAATCTATTTTTATGATACGAAAGACAAACTCCTAGCAAAAGCAAGACATCTTGGTCAGCTCCCAACCCCATACGCGAAGCTACAACTGTATGCAGATCTCTCTCTCGCCTACAGCGACGACAACTGAGCACCATCACTAAACCCCTCAACAATCACAAAATTCCATACCAATGGGGATTCCTGACCAAGCTAATGGTGATCAGAAATGGAGTGAAACACAATATACTTATGGTGGAGGAGGGCATATAACTGCTCCGCACCTGGGGAATTCTACCTGAAGTGGATGTATCAGCACTGCCGAACCACAAAGAGAAAGTCCAAACTTCCTCCAACAGCCACAATGCAACTAACTGCAAGTCAATACCAGGTTAGTGGTATCAATGTATTTTATTCAAGTCCTGCACTCCGATTCGGTGCCTGTTTGTTGCAGATAGTACACAAACTTATACCCTCATATTACTCAGCAGTTTGCCTTGGACCACTGCTGACCCCTTCTACCCCTACCTTTACTATTATTCTTGTCTTAACCACAGACTTACTGTTTACCTCCCTACCCACCTTGCCTCCTAAGAGCACAAGAGGAGTTCCAGCAAGATTTACTAGACGCATCACCTCAACAAATCCTGCTGACCTAAAGAAGATTACGTTCATTACCCACTGAACGAAAACGTATACACATACAACTGAGTACCACATTACTTAACACTACTACAGCAACCACTCTCAAAGATGCCAAAATTCTTGTCGCTTAATGCAAAAAGGCTAAACCTCCCAGCAAAAAGAATGTCCACGTGGCGTACAGCACAGGACTCACTGCAAAGTCTTATGCATTCAAGAGACTCACTTTAATCTCAATGCAGAACCCATATGTACCAACAAAATCTTCACCCATATTTTTTTAATCGTACATCATGGGACACAGAGCCATAGTAATTACTATTTGGGTTATAGTCCATCTTCAGGTGCTAGACACTGGCACACCCTAAACAGGAAGTTGCCTCCCTATATAACCCCTCCCACTACTGGGCCAGTGTCTAAGGTGTTGGTCATGACTAAAGATGTGCTGTGCTGAGCTCCCCTGGAGCAATCCTTGCTGGGGCTAGCTGAATCCATTCAGTGTGTCTTTTTTGCCGAATTGAATGGTATCCGGGCCTCGTGTCCAAAGAAATTAGGTTTTGCCTGTAAATGCTTCTCTTTTTAGAGAGCTGGACCCCGGGATCCAGTACTTTTGGTATTAAGGCCATAAAGTTTTA